>OY728129.1:793203636-793828636 GCA_963277665.1 Viscum album
TTCAAGGATGGTTGTGAAAATCCTATAGAAACTAAAACCTTATCAAAGGCCTTAATACCCAATAAGATGGGATATTTGGGAGAAATGGTTATAGATAAAATCAAAATAAAATACACAAATATTTTATGGGAAAATGTTGATGTATTTATTTGATAGTTTCTTAGTTTTTTTAAGACCTTGTTATATAGTTTTTAGTTGAACTCATAAATAGTAATATGTCCATATTGCGGATTCATTATTAAATCACTCATACCATGTTATCAAATTAACTGAGAAACAAAAATAGAACATAAAATAGGGGTTTATATTCCTAAGCTCATTACTATGGTTTTAAATATTGATCATCATTGGGAAGAAGGACTGATTAATGAATCTTTTAACTAATCATCTTGATCTTAATAAAGTAGTGATCACGAATATAAATGTTGTACCCCATATTCAAGAATTTGAAAAAAAATTACGTGGAAATAAGTATTTTTAAAAATTGGATATTTGATCATGATATCATTATTTAAGTGTAAAAAACATACACCTAAGTATTTATATCATATAATATATGGACACTATTAATTCGTAGTAACTCATTTAGTGAAAATAAATTCTCTATTATCTTCATTGATATGATGAAATGAGTTTAATATATCACCTCGATTGATATTTTGAATTCATTGTAGTTGATATAGTTATATGTTTTAATATAATGTAATAAAATGTAGAGAATTAAAGTATTATTTTGAATACTTTGAGAAAGGAGAAACTAAATTCCAATTATAGTAAATGTAAATTATGGCTACCAAATGAAACATTCAAAGATTATATAAACATAAAATAACTTATTTTAAAATATACTTTATGTAAAATGGTGATTAAATACTGACATATACCCACTAAAGGATTCAATATCTAAATGATTCCTCAATTATCTGGAAATTTTTTTTCATTTCAGAGAACTTTCACAAGTCTGTTTAATCCACTAACCATGTTAACTAAAAAAGGTGTAATGTTTTATTAAAATAATGTGAAGTCAACATCATGGAACATAAAAACTATATATTCACTATACATTTACTCACCATACCATATAGTATGGAAGGGTTTCTGTAAATGGTCATGATTTAATTAAGGTATTGGATAATGTTGATATAAAAATTTTAAAGGTTATAAATTATTATTATGATAGATAATTGTCCACAATTAAAATTTCCTTATGAATTAATAAAATATATAAATGATTTTTTATTGAAATACTTTAATGAATTATCTATAAAGTGAGAAGTATGAAATATATTATAATAATAATAGTGTAAAGTATGTACTCATATAAAAGGAGACGAGTATGAACCAAAGGATATAGTTAATTTCGATCTTGTTATTTTATTTCCCAATACATTATCTCCCTGGGAAGGGAAGCATATCTATTCAACCATCTAATTGTAATAACCATTTGACTTATCCATGTTGAGGATTGAAGGAGGCCGAATATTCTATGATATATATTGGATAAATATGGAAAGAATAAACAAATTGATGTATTTATACCATTCATAAATGACTTTTAAACTATCTATCTATGTAAATATCACTAAAGTATAGAATGATGATATAATATTCATATGAAGGAGGGAAATTCTACAATGTTTAAATTGAAAGATACAGAGTCGTAATATTTAGAACATTACTATGTTCCCCATCATAATGAAAAATACAAAAGGAGATATTTTATTATAAAAATTTATCATCATTCCATGATCAATCAGTATACACAAAGATGTATATTGATATCTAGAAGCATGTTTGGTACAAAAATAAAAAGTGGTATATTTCAAAATATAAATCTAGAAGTTTGTTCTATTCTTAAATTATGGATACAATTCATATGTATAAGAAAATTAAAAAACCATTACACATACCAACATTTAAATGGGAGAACACTACCAATTATTTTTTCATGTGTATTCCTAAGAACTCTAAAGGAAAACATGAAATTTTTGTTGAAGATAATAAAATTACTTATTTGTAAAACATCATTATTATTCAGGAGAATTTACTACCCAATAAATATTCCGTTGTAGACATAAATTTTATTGTGAATCTAAATAAAGTTCCCCTTATTATTTTATTTTACTTAGATCCATGGTTTACTGAAATGTTCTTGATGAGTCTATATTAAGAATTGTAAACCCCATGAATCCCTAGAAAGACTTACCATTATCAACATAATTTTAATTCTGAGAAGAAAATTCAAAAATTGGAATATATATTGATACCTTAAAAGGGTATTTTAAAGGAGGATTAGATCTCCACATTATAATGGTCATATTTTCATATAAAACATTTTCCTTATATACATTAAAAGGGAACCATATGAGTCACTATAAGGGAAGATATGTAGTAATATAACATATTGGGATGTTGTTTTATAGATATTTCTAGAAATACTAGGCAATGTTGAAGAAATTAAAATGAATTTCAAATAATTTATTATCATGTTCCTATATCACAAATTCAATATAAGAGCTACTCTGATATTCATTGATGAGATTGGGATTTTGATAGTAGAGAAAAATTATTCCTTCAAATATCACCATTATAGATTGTAGTGATATCTAAGTGTCAAATGTTGATCCATATATTCATTGAAACATTAAATTTCTTGAATTCATGGTGGATTATAACTTATCAAATAATTCTTCTACTAAAGCACTCTCAAGTGAATTACATGATCCATGTATCACATTTTATCATGTACATAAAAAATTAATTACATGTAGTATACTCAATTGTTGTATAGTTGTTTCATTATCTCTCTTATGGGGAACAATCAGTTGAGATCTGGGATTATGGGTTCAACATACTATAAAACAAGACCACTAATCGGATAAATGTTCTCCACATATTTCATAATTCTAGGAGTTCAACATTGGTATCTTAAGATGTAATGAGACAAATTAACCCTCATATATTTTCACTTGCGCTTGGAACTTCTTAAGGTTATTTTTTATGGGACAAAATTTAACTCCTCATACTTTAGTAATTTTTTTACTTCGATAATTTTCATTCATTGTATTGATTTTTCCTTAGGAAATACCATGCTAAAATGTATGATTTTATATTTCATTGATGTAGCATAAGAAAATATAATATTGAATTAAAATTAATATTTATATATATATATAAATATATATGGAAAAAATGTTAATATTACAAGAGAAATATAAGAATTAGTAAAATAAATGATTTTAATATTGATGTATTTATCCTCATAGACTTTACCAACTACAAATGTAGAATGAATGAATAAAATTGAAAATGGTTTATATTTTTAAAAGTAAAAATATTTATTTGTATCAATGGTTTTAGGATATGTATGCAAGGTTATATATAATAAAAATAATGGGTAATATGAGTGTTTTGTGTGCATTGGGTATATATATATGTTCATTAGAAATTCATATACACAATGGGTATATTGATATAAATATAATTGTAATATTATAATTTTATATATATGTGAAATATATTATATATAATTTAATTTAAATGAATAATAAAAATTAAATATTAATTTTATATGTATGAGTAATATATAATCATCCATTTCATAATAAACTTTGATTATTCAAGAAAAATAATTTTTTAAAACATTATATAATTTTATTTGAATGTTTAATTTATCAATCATAGAGACTTAATTTGAAATTATTGATTCCATAGTTAGAATTATGATTCTAAATTTAGGTATGGGGATCAATACCATTTTTTGGTCAAAAATCTATGGGTTGAATAGTGACAAATGTTAGATAATAGTAACAGTGGTAAAGTAAGACATATGAAAAAATGATTTAAAAACATCTAAAAAATAAAACAACATCATACTAATAGTCCGAATATAAACCAACCCATGTATTTAATATTATATGTCACTTTAAATTTTTAAATTACATTTCATTACCATTAAGGAATGATTTTTTTTAAATATTCCACCCATGCTCATCTAATGAAAAAACCCTTCTCTACCCATTCAAAAAGACACCAATTATTTTATTTACCATTAAATATCTATAAACATTTTCTCATAAAATCCATAATTCTTGTTTTTGGTTTTTAATAATAATGATGACATAATCCTTTATCATTAATGATTTAATTATTAGAGGAGGCTATTCTATATATGTTAACAATGAGTTATTCCTTTTAATTTTGAATTATCTTATCATACTCATACCTCATAAAGACCATTTATCACTATAATTCCATATAATTAATATCCTTATATATTTTAAAAATTATAATACAACAAAATTACTATATATCCTTTCTGAATAGTTTATTATATCATGTTGATTTATAGGTTGGTTCTACTACAATCATAGACGATGCTTTATGAATTTCATCATTTTCATCAGGGGTGATTTTAAAAAACATTACTTCTCATAATGAGTATTATTAATGAGGATGTAATATTGTATTTTTTATTATAAAAATATATTATCAATGATGATATCTTTTTTGAAATAAAATGGTATGTTTCCTAGTATAACCCAAACAAGGGTGTTATGAAATCTGGTCATACGAATCCTACCCATAAATTTTATGACATGAATATTGATTTTAAAAAATAAATGTAAAATTATAATTTTAGTTATAAAAAATTTATATATATTATTATCATACTAATGAAAAAAATAATCAAAATAATTATATATAGACATGTAATAATCAATCGATACAACAAGTAAGAGATGATAAAAATAAACTAACACAAATTAATATATTTTATAAGTTAATATAATTGACTAAAAGATTTTAAGAAACATAAATAATATTCTGAAATAGCCCAATAAGATGTTAATGTTTATTATAATTGTATTTAGATCACATTTGATAAATCTAGGAGTGTTTTTAAGTGTATGATTTTTAATATCTATTTGTATATCGAATATCTATTTTTGTGTACATGTTCTTACATGTGTTTCAATGACGTATTGTATATTTTAAGAGTGGAACATTTTTCTATATCTCCATTTTACATTCTACCTATATATTTTCTTCCACTGCATTCATCTAATTTCATTACAGTGAATTTATTCAATTTTTTATTATCAGTTATTATTTAAAATAAATTTTTATTCCCTCTTTCCCCTTTTAAACCATTTATCAATAGCTATCACTTAAATATTAAGTATATTCAATTTAAAAGTATCATTCTTATAAAATATTAAACATTTTCATATCATCTTTTGAATTGTTTTTACCAATATCAATATCACTCTATGTTATACTACATACATATTTTAGATGTTTAACTAGGGGTATACATTGATGTAATTATCCACTTTATAAAAATTGATGATATATTTTTATCTATTCTGAAAACCTTTTCGGTAACATGTTTTATATCAATATATGATGATTGAATTATTATTGTTTTAATATTATTTTGACACACATATGTATGATTATATCATTATATTATAGATGGTAAAAATAATCGTATGCCTTGAATACATTTTGTAATGTTTATATTTCAAAGAACATGACATGAGCTGACCCACAAAGACACTTTTAGGGGATTTATGTAAAACCAAGAACATCACACTAATCCATTCTCTAGAAAACCAAGGGTTGCTGACTAGAACTAAGAAGGTATAGCATAGAATGGGTATTTGTATACACTGAACCTATAACAAAATCATACATATCCACATATTAGATGAATCCAACAACCAAAAATTAAATATATCCAAACTATAGAATAAAATTCATGTGATATATCATTTTCCAAAATAATAAAATAGGTATAACTCAAGAAATAATTAAAAGTATAAGATACCAATATAGAAATGTTAAATTAACGCAAATCATGGGAATACACTCCCCAAGAATACATATCAACATGAAAACTAACATATTTCATCACCACCAAGAACCCCCATCCACCACCAAACTCTTGCTCTTCCAACCTCATGTCTTCCTTGATTATCATTGAACTATTCCATTTGAATATAGAATAATACATATATTCGTAAAATTTCCATGTAGTTTTGAGTGATATAATACCCATTAAGAATCCCTGAAAAAAGGAAATAATGAATTAAAATTTTACTCATAACAAAATATAATGGGAAAAGAAACACGAATAATAATTAAGAATAAACATTAAACGGATTTAAGAAGTTCTATATCCTCAAAACCCAATAACAAAACATTCATACTAATATGAAACATAAGAATCCAAATAAATCATATGACTCGAAATTTATAAAGTAACAAACTTCTTTTACTCTATGTAAACATTATAAATGCGGGGGGAAAGGGAAAAGACACAAAATAAATACCTTATCTATGAATGATCCTAATATTTTAACCCTTTAACCTTATACGAAACACTATAACATTATCAAATAACATTTTTAAATGTAAGGGTGTAAAACAACTACACCATTAACAAAACCATGGCCAAAAATATCCACATCACTCTAACGGTAAGACATAGAGTAAACAAATTACTAATTACCCCTCAGAATATGTGAACTAAAATAATATTTCCAAAACAACCTTTCCATCAACATAAGTTTTATCAATTAAAACATTTCAATGCATCACTAAATCAAAAACAACTTAATATTCCATCAAATCACATCATTATACATTTCTATAAGAACCCCACAATTAATTTCAATCTATGATGGTGTAATTTCACCTTGTTGACGAGTCATATATCATTCAATGGAATACCAAATTTACATATGGGGGACACTCACCTTGGGACTAAGGGGGATTCCCCTACCCAATTACATAATATGGTAAAATTGTGTCATTTAAATATCATAACTAAAAAAGTATTCACTGAACCATAGTTTTATAATAGAAGACCTACACACCGATCTAGGATGTAGTGTCAACGCTGTCAACATATAACAAACCCTAACCATTTCAATTATGAAATAAATAAAAATTACATAAAAAGTAACTAAAAGGTACACACACCACTCATTTCATCATGGTCACTATAACAATGGAATTAGTAGAAGGATATTATTAATAAAACATATATGAAAATGATTAAAAAATTTTAGTTTCATATTATTCTAATGATGATGAAATTTTAAGGTAACATAATTCCTTTTATTCTCAAATCGACTTCTAATACTAGTAAACCTAGGGAATAAAATATTAATATCTTAATTATCATGACTATTATCACAAATCATACACTATGAAAATCATTAGAGGAAGAAAATTATATAATATATCACTAAATCCATGATTCACATGCATATTCATTGTACATATAGGGAATCCCCATATAAAGTCAGCTGACTCTATAATAAGAAAGTATAACCTACTCCGCAATTCAATGGGTGGGGTACCAAACTTCAAAATTCATGTCTATGACCCGTTCCATTTCATGATTATATCACAAAGGGAGTACTAAGAGCTAAGTATACTACTATAATCTCACTTGAACAAATTTTTCGGACATTCATTGAAAAATAATACAAGAATTAAAAGATATTCCATATACATCCACTCATAGTGAAGTGGATTACATAATCAATTTTTATAATGAAAAATTATTTGAATTTATAATTTACTTTTTTGATTTTAACAACAGTGTGAAAACGTGGGAAAAAATAAAATATATCATATAAGGCCATGTGGTGACCCTCAATTCATGCCATTTGGAACTAATATGTTGGGCATAATGCACACATGGGGACTCACAATACCCATATATTAGAATAGTTAGTAATGGTGTATTACACAACATGCACCATACCCCGGGTCTGTATTAGGTCGGTGCAGTCCCTAGCCCAATAAAATAAGTCATTTATATCATAGTGGATTCCTTTTGTGTCCCTTTTAATAACCAAAATGTCTATTTAGTAGTCCCACAAAACCCCATGTATGGTCATGTTAGCCAATACCCCCCCCCCCATTTATAATGAAATAGGCTCACATAACCCGCTAGGTCCCTCGAACACACAACTAGGTTATGCTATCTCAATAGGATGGTATATCCTACATGTGGGACTCGACATGTAATCTTATCTCAAAGTATGGTGGGTGATTTTTTATTATATCTCATCTAATCAAAAGTCAATGAAAACCCTAATCTTCTCCTCCTTAATAAATTCTTAACTACCATGCTCCCTAGAGACACTATGTTTACCATTTATCCACCAACCACCAGCAACAAGAACAACAATGCTTCAACCATAATCAATCATCTCAAACCCAACTCTTTCATCATTATTAGACCATGTTATATCGTCTTCCAAAATAGCACCTCTAGCACCAACACTCTCTCATCCCCCAAGGGAACTGCACCATATATCTATTCACCCTTGTTACATGTGAACTCTACTGAGCTATCATCCCTTAACATATATCCTTGACCATTACCTCTTAAATCCATGTGGGATGGTGGGAATTTACATCCTTATTAAAATAAGGAAGCGATATAAGAGAGAGAAAGATGAAGAATAAGTGGAATCTTGTGTTTCAAACCAACCCATGTTTGATAATTACCTCATGAAGTATGGAGTAGTGTTTTATGCATTACCAAATAGTATAGTGGTGATGTGATTAAACTATATAGTTTTAATTTGGTTTCTAACTTTATTTCATTATATATTTGATTCTATCAATAATCATTATAACACTTGGATGTTTTAATAAAAAAAATTCATTAAATTATTTAAATTATTCAATATCCTAGATTGTATGTAGTCATGAGTTAAAATGAACTGTGAGATGCCCATTTTTAAAAATAACCTTTATAATCTAGCCATTAATTTGTTAAAAATAAATATAACTAATTTATGAAAATGTGTGGTGAATTTATTGGCTACCAATTATTTATGAAAAATATAAATCAATTATATAATTTTAATTTTTTAAATTAAGTGAATTATAATTATTAAATGAAATTAATTCAATAAATATTTTATATATTTAATGAAACTTTTTTATATTCATATAATATATATTTTAGTCACAAGGTATGAATAAACCCTATTTTTTGAATAAAAGCCTACAATTTTAAAAAAGATAATTTTACTATCTTTTAATGGAGAGCTAATTTTAAATTAAAATTTAGAAAAAAAAAGAAAATTATATTATAACATAAAAATATTCTATTTAATATTGATATAAATATTTACTTTTAATGAATTATTAAAATTTTCCTGAAAACATTGAAGTTTTGATGAATAGTAAAAATATATTAAATTTTCTGTGAAAACTAATTTATTCCTGAAAATAATTTATGTGGTTAATTTATATTATTGAATGGGTTTAATGAATGAATATAATATAATTTTATCATTAAATATAATCTAAGAAATTTTTATTAATTGTTAATATAATTTATATATAAAAACATTTTTATCATTTCAAATGTTTTATGTTTTAAAACCCATTTTTTCATTCTGACGACGACATAAATTTAATTTTATTAATAACAAATAAACATTATGAATTTTGAAAATCAGATTCCATAATTTTAATAACAGTTACAAATTTTTTAAATATCTTTATATTATTTTTGTGTACTATGAATAGTAATTTCGGAAATATTTATTAACACAGTAAAAGGGTAAATTGAGTAATTAACGGTAAAAATAATATTACAAATTTACCCTAATACTTGTCATAATATAATTGGTTATGTGTTTTTCAACCTAAACCATCCTTTTGTTGAAATGGTATCTTTTAAAAGCCACTTGGATGAAATTAAGACATTAAATATATTTTATTTAAAGAAAATCATAAATATGCCTTACTCAAATTCTAATAACTATATCATATTTAATTTTATTTTATTCAAAATAAAAATTAAATTATAAATAATATTTTTTAAAGATATTGTTTTCTTTGTCATTGGAATTTATATGAAATCTTTAATAAAAAAATAATTACCTTAACGACCAATACTTTGATAATGATGAAATTCTTTTATTGATGTAAAATCAATAAAATAATTTTCATTAAATTCATAATAACCACTAAAATATTAAAAATACCTGACTAATTCTTATTTTTATAGTATATATCATCCATAATCATTCAATGTTTTAGTTTTATACCATTTCGAGAAATATGAAAAATATTATGACACTTATATTTTTTTATTTAAAGTGATATTAAAGTTGGGACATTCAGGTTTTAATAAATATATAAATTTTATATCAGATTTTATAGAAGATATATTCTACTAAAAGTAATATTCTAAAACTATAGTTTTTATCTTCATCATAGTTAATTATTTTTCATTTTTATTCATAAAATATGTATATTAAGTAATTACCCAAAACCGGGGTAGTCATTATTTTATTAATGGTGATAAGAATTATATTTTATTTTAAATATTAAAATATATATATATATATATGAGATAATTAATTTATCCGATGAAATTTTTAAATGAACTTTACATCATAGAAATATTATAAAATATTTTTTTAGAAGTTAACTTGATATATTCATATTCTTTAAAAATCATTGAATTTAATAGTTTCAAAATTAACATTTGATTATTTATGAGAATAATAAATTATTAAATTATTTAAAAATGATTATGAATTTTTAAAAATAGATTGTAATTATGATATTGTCTAAAATATTCTAAATCATTCATTTCTGGTCTGATTGAAATCAAATAATAAAATATTGCACCCTTTTAATATCGAAATATTTGTTACCTTAGTTAAAATTAAATTGAATAACTAACTGTTAATTTAAAACGATAAGGATTAAATGGATAGAAAACCCTTTCTAAAAATTTTAGGATGATAATATTAAAGAATTATATCATATAATATTAAAAATTAATATGTTTTCTTTGTTTTGGGTGTGTTTTTATTTTATTATAAATTAATATTTTGGGAGATTCCATAATTTCCCCACACCTAAATTGTAGCACCCCAGGTAAATAAATAATATGACATTTCATATTTATCCATATTTGTGAATAAAATATTTAAATGACTTTAAAGGGGACGCTATGCTCGATGGCGTACCCAACACGCAACAACGAGTTTCTTGGGAATCTTACGTTGCACTCTAATAATAAAATAATATTATTTTAAATGGTAGTTAACATGTAGCCGTTGTAATGGCGGGAATGGATAGAAATAACTAAAATATGATTATTATTTTTAAATGTTTTTACATTTATCCAATAAAGGATAGAGGCTTAAAATACGGAAAGAATTCAATTTTAGGCGTATATGCCCTAGTTTTCACTAAAGGTTAACTTATCACCTTTTGATGGTGAACCGTCAATAAATATAGTTCTGTTTACTCCTATAAATTCTTTTGGACCAAATAAAACTCTTCTTAAGGATCGGGACATCAAAATTTACTTTGTGTAAATTTTTGGTATCATTCCGTCAATGTTCATTGTTTTTAATGAATAGTGTAAAATGTTGTATTTTAATTCAAAACCTCTTTTTAATATAATTTATTTATATGATTAGATTATATTTTGAATTGGTTTTAAAGTGAAATTAGAAAATATTTTTACCATTAAATCCAATAGTGGTCTTTGGAATTAATTTCACTTTGAAATCAGACTTAAACTAGTGTTAATCTTTTGATACTTATTGTTTCATAAAAATACGCTATTTGCTCTGACAGCGGGAATTAATTATTAAATTAATTAATGTGACTTATATGTTTTGAATTTTGTAAAATAGACTACATTTTTGAATTCGTAATATCAAATATAGCTTAGGGTGAATTTTTGGTAATTTTCTGAAAAACTTCAATTTTTGATGAATAGTGAAACCACTAAGTGGTACTTATAAAGACTGATTTTCCGTTTAAATAAAATTTTTCCATCATTGTGTATTGAATTTTGAAAATCCGAAATACATGGTTGTCATTAAGAATTAAAATGTGGTTTAATGGGATAAAAATAATTTTTTGGTGAATAGTAACTTATTATGTTTTTAATCGCGATTAGTGGTAATTAGTGTAGTTTAAGGTAAAAATGATATTATAAGAATGTGAAAACACCATGAAACTTGTCCTACACCTATTGGGTGAGTCATGGCCGACCAAAACAATCCATGGGCCAACTTGGGGACCCCATGGAGCCACTTTAGTTGGAAAATGACAATAATATATTTTTATTTAATGGAAAAGTAAAATTGACACAAACATGATATGTTTTACTAAAACAATTTTTAAGTAGGGTTATACAAGTCATATTTTTGATTATAAATAGTCATTGGAAAGATAAAAAGATTTCCTACATCATAGTAATTTTTTTTATAATTTTTAGACATTAAATAAATTAAATTATTTATGACATCATAATGATGCAGTGATGACATCATTATTTAACGATTAAAATAAAATGGAAAGATAATGTAAACTCTATGAACTACACATGTCCAAAACTTATTTTATGGGTGTATTTCTAACCTTTATAACCGTATCCACGAATTATATCAATGTGGGACCTTTTAAAACCGAAACACATTTTCAAATAAAGTAATATTTCTTTACTTTCCAAAAGTGCCCCTCCTCTCCTCTTATAAAAGACCCCCACCTCTACCTATTTTCACACACTCCTCAAGCCTTTGGCTTGGCCAACCCCTGCCCATTTACTCTCTCCACATCCCTCTCCTAATCCTAGAGGATTCCCTTTGGGCAGAATCCTTTCAAAGGAAGCCTTTAGGCTCAAATCAAAAGGAGTTACACTTTTAAAGGTAATTCATTCTCTCATGTTCATTTGTTTTATTTTGCTTCTCCAACACCCTAAACTCTTTTTATTTACTTATTTTGTAACAACAACAGTATCCCCAATATACTAGGATGTTGTTATAAGATTTATTCGAGCTACACTCTCACACAACTACATAAAATGGTTAAAGAACATACGGTTTTCGTGGATGGTGAAATTCTGCCTCCCGAAACGATGATTGTTCAATACTCATTTAACACATTCCAAGGTGGCCATTATGATGTCACTATTTTTATATATGATATATAATATGTTTATGTTTTATTTATTCTTCTGTATTTTTTATTTTTGTCTTACCTTTATGGCTTCCATTGTGGGTATACGCGATATCTTCATTTAAGGAAGTGCGGACTACCGCCCCCTCAAAGTGATTTGATTCGTTAAATAACATATGTGGGATGTATAAAGGATGGAAATATGATATTATATATGATATTATACTGGAATTATAATATAACTTTATATCATTATTATTCCATTCTATAAAATACGAAATAGAAATGAAAGTAGCGTTCATGCGTACGTACGGCTTACCGTCTCCATGAACGGTGCATTTCATTTCTTACCTCTAAATGATTATGTAATGTTATAAATGCATGCATGTACTGGATATATATGACATATATGATATATAAATAATTAATACAATTCTGGATATAATAAACATTTGGCCACACGAACAACATGTAATTGTAAGAAGACCACTTTCGTCTTAAGAACCAAATATCGGCAAAACAAATATTATTAACTTAAATGATTACATAATGTTTGTGACATGGTAATAAGTGGTATAAAAGTAATAATGAACTTGAAAAAGGGTTCTTAAGGAATTAGAAATTAACTCAAGTTTATTATTCAGGAGATTAAAGAACGATCGAGTCAAGTCGGACCCGAGGTAAGGGATCCTACTCCTCTCTTTCTTTTTAACTATACACTTTTATGTCATTCCTTTTAAAGCTCATCTTTCTTGTTATTGGGATGATCTTTTATATTAAATTTACTGTAATTTTTATGTTCATGTGATGAGAGACCTTATTCTCTCTCATCAATCCATTTTGGGAGTTTTGAGTGGCGCCGTTAGGCTGCCGAACTTTCGTAAGAGATCTAACCTCTCTCTTTCTTTTTAAGTACTCTCCTTTGTGTCACTTCTTCTAAGCTCCTATTTGTTATGTTGGGGGATTTTCTTTTGTATTCCTCTTTCTGTAAATTATATTTTAATATGATGGGATACTCTATTTGATCTCATCAATCCATTTTGGATGTTTTAAGTGGCGCTGTTAGGCTGCTGAGTTTTCGTAAGGGATTTTTCATCTCACTTTTATTCTCATGAGATTTATGCTACATTTGCCACAAATTCCATTGAGTGATGTATGTACTTCACATTATTCTACTATTTGTGTAATATAAATTCATTTATGAGTATTTACATCAATGATCTATTGTCCTTCTTTTATGGGGTGTATGTTTTGAAAGATACCCAAGTCGGTAAGGGAACCTTTCACCCTCCTATTTTTTAAAAGACTTCTTTTGTTGGGTCTTTTAATTTACATATTTTTATTTTGGGATATGTTCTCATATATCCTTATTGATGTAAATTTGATGTCCAAGTGATGAGATACACTTTTTATCTCTCATCAACTCATTTTGATGTGATGTCGTTAGGCTGTCAAGGGAACTTTTTGACCCAATTTCGATTTCTTTGGGTTCAACATGTAGTCATTGAATATGTCATCCATTGAATATGTGTGAATGAAATTTTATTGTTTTACACTTATTATCCACTTATATTTGGTGTATTTATATTTTTCACACATATTTTGAGATTAATTTGTCCTTAATTTAAGGATACCTTTTTTATAAGGGATTTCATCACATTTGACATTTCTATTGAGGGTTCATTGTTGTTATGCACCAATTCACTCTTATATGGTGTATGTACTGTCCTTTGGAGTATTATATCATGAATCCTTTTATTCTCATGATATTATAAAGTTCTGACTAAATGTTATTCCTCAACTATTGTATTCAAGTGTCTCTAATTTTGGTAAAACCCCTTTTACCAGAATATCGTTTTAAATGTTTTAATTATTTGTTCTTATTAATATCCATGTTTTAAAAATGGTTTTAAGGATTTATTTATATGGATATTAATGGTTTAAAATGTTAAAAGCTTCAAGGTGGTATGGGACTTCGTCTCAATCTCCTTTCGTTGAGGCATATTTTATTTTATACACAACTTTCTTTTATACGGTGTATAAAACCCTTTGACTTTTACGTTTATTCAAAAGGAATCTTTTTTATATGAAGCGTTTACTAAATGACAAAAGGGAATGTTTTTGTCGTACGTATGCGGCGACAATGACTTCTCCACCGTCGTGACCGTTATTTGAGTTTCGGCTTCCTCTACAAGCCATACCTTCTTTTTAAAAGAAAAATAAATACCATGTTTTACTTTTCTTTTATTTTGGTATTGAAAATGGTTTTCATAATGTTTTTATATCAATGGGTTGTATTGATATCTTGTGAATGAAATGTGGAAATTTTATGTTTCCTTTATGCATGTTTTATGTGATATGATTATGTTATGGTTCTTGGGCATTATTATGAAGACGGGTGGTTCCGTGATAAACTAAGGGAGGGTGAGCCCGTTATAGCTCTCCAATGCATTGGGTAACGCGAAGGAGTGAAACGTTAAGGTTTCTCCGAAGAGATTTGAGGGAATATACTGTGATGGGTATTCCAAACGTAACCAAGAGTGTTACTCCCTACGTAAGAATGTTATGAATGCCTCAAGTTACCTTTATGTCTTATGATTTCTATGATTTATTCATGGTTTGATGAGGTATGTTAAAGTGCCTTTGTTTTAGGGGTAAAGTATGATTTCATTCTTATGTATATATGAACTCATGTTTTCTTTCCATATTTTTTATAACTCTTACTGAGCTTTTTATGCTCATCCCAAGTTTTTGAAATGTTTTTCACAGGTCAAGGGAAAGGTACATGATGTGGTGATAGTGTCAAGGATGTGTCAAGAAAGAATCCATGTTTTATTTTCAATATGTTTCCGTTGATGGGAAGAATTAATATTTTCTTTTATGTAACCACTTTGTTTAAATGTGGAATGTAATGCAAGTTTCATGATCTAATTCTCTAAAACTCTAAACCTGAAAAGATCCTCAATGTGTAATCTTGTAATAACTCAAGATTAAGTAAGGTTTAAGGCTGGGGCCTTATAGTTGGTATCAAAGGTCGGTTTAGATAACTTTAGAGGTTAGGGTATTCTTTAAGCATAAGTGACTTTACCATAATCGTTAGGATTTCAGAAAGAGTCCTAGTTTTAGATAAAGTGAATGAGTAAGTGTATCTTAGTGTTTACCTTCCTCATTAGTACATGATGGTTTTGTTGATATACTCACACTGACATTTCTATTTTTAGTGAATGGATGGATCTAGCAGGCACCAAAGAGACAACAAGACTGAAGGAAACTGTGGTGGTTCTCTAATTAAGATACTAGATAAAATGAAGGATTCAATGAGGAAACTCGTGGTTGTTCTAAACCAAATATCAAGGAGTCATGATCAACCACTTCAACCTTGGTGAGTTCTCTAATGCATCGGGTATGAGATGGCCAATTCGATGTGGAAATTCAGGTAATAATTATTAAGGTAACCATTAGGGTTTATATGATACTTAATTTTTAGGTAATTATGGGTTACTCTATGATATGATGGAAAATGAATGGAATGAGATAAACTTGAGGTTAAAATATGTTATGATTTTATCTCATTTTGGGGAATGTTTTAAGAATTATATAGTTTTAGAAAAAGGACATCACGCAGACCGTGTGACATCCCGTCGCATCGGACAAAGCTGCGAGAATCGAACCCACAACCAATGTGCGACTGGTATTTATCGCCTACCACTGGACTACGTGAAGTCCCTGGTTAGTTTGACTGATTCATTCTAGTTATATGATTTTATGAATTAAGAGTAAGTTTATTTTGGGTTATTTTTGAAAATGATTAACCTATCATGGAGGATATGTGATTAGGTTAATTACTTTTCAAAACGAGACTTTAGGAGCAACTGATATTGTTTGGAGATAAATGTTACGATTTATCTTGGAAGACTATGCGACTAAATCCTTCAAATATTTGGGTTTCAATCTTATATTGGTTTACTTTGAAGAATTTTATGGACAAATTTATTATAGAATGGTCCTCGTCGAACTTTGGGTTTTGTTGGACAAATTTTGGAGATTAAGAATAGATTTTCATTTTATAAAGGGTTATCCTTTTCTGGATTATTTGATCTTGTACTAGCCTTTTTGGTTTTGGATTTGGTTAAAGTCTAAAGACATGGGAAGTATATAGTTCTATTTTGTGGATTAGGTGATTCTCTAGAAGTTGATTATAGTACTCTTAATGTGAACAAGTCTTCCTAAATACTCGTCTTTTGGAGAAAATATGAGTTTGTGTAAGGAATCTAATAAAGGTTGAAAGTCAATATGATAAGTGATTATATTTCCTTATGAATAAATTCCTCAATAAAAAGTAACTTAAAACAAAAATGTTGTCTATTAACTTTTCCTACTGGGGAATCGAAGACCGTTTAACCCATCACAAGTTTGTGATTTTCTCATGGTTAACTTTCTCCTAAACATGTTTTCTATCACTCTCCATCAGAACATGACCCTTTGTTTTTTCCTCCATGTCCATATTTTCATACTTGGAATCCTAGTATGGGTTAACTCGGGTGACCTTTGTACTTATCTTTCTTTATTTTAAAGTGTTTGTTTTACCGACTTTTGTTCCGATGTGGGACTTTCAATGATGTTTCCAAGAGTAATTTTAAAATTGCGAGGACGCAATTCCCAAAAGGGGGGAAGGATGTAACACCCCAGGTGAATAAATAATATGACATTTCATATTTATCCATATTTGTGAATAAAATATTTAAATGACTTTAAAGGGGACGCTATGCTCGATGGCGTACCCAACACGCAACAACGAGTTTCTTGGGAATCTTACGTTGCACTCTAATAATAAAATAATATTATTTTAAATGGTAGTTAACATGTAGCCGTTGTAATGGAGGGAATGGATAGAAATAACTAAAATATGATTATATTTTTTTTAAAAATGTTTTTACATTTATCCAATAAAGGATAGAGGCTTAAAATACGGAAAGAATTCAATTTTAGGCGTATATGCCCTAGTTTTCACTAAAGGTTAACTTATCACCTTTTGATGGCGAACCGTCAATAAATATAGTTCTGTTTACTCTTATAAATTCTTTTGGACCAAATAAAACTCTTCTTAAGGATCGGGACATCAAAATTTACTTTGTGTAAATTTTTGGTATCTTTCCGTTAATGTTCATTGTTTTTCATGAATAGTGTAAAATGTTGTATTTTAATTCAAAACCTCTTTTTAATCTAATTTATTTATATGATTAGATTATATTTTTAATTGGTTTTAAAGTGAAATTAGAAAATATTTTTACCATTAAATCCAATAGTGGTCGTTGGAATTAATTTCACTTTGAAATCAGACTTAAACTAGTGTTAATCTTTTGATACTTATTGTTTCATAAAAATACGCTACTTGCTCTGACAGCGGGAATTAATTATTAAATTAATTAATGTGACTTATATGTTTTGAATTTTGTAAAATAGACTTCATTTTTGAATTTGTAATATCATATATAGCTTAGGGTGAATTTTTGTTAATTTTCTGAAAAACTTCAATTTTTGATGAATAGTGAAACCACTAAGTGGTACTTATAAAGACTGATTTTCCGTTTAAATAAAATTTTGCCATCATTGTATATTGAATTTTGAAAATCCAACATACATGGTTGTCATTAAAAAGTAAAATGTGGTTCAATGGGATAAAAATAATTTTTTGGTGAATAGTAACTTATTATGTTTTTAATCGCGATTAGTGGTAATTAGTGTAGTTTAAGGTAAAAATGATATTATGAGAATGTGAAAACACCATGAAACTTGTCCTACACCTATTGGGTGAGTCATGGCCGACCAAGAAAAGCCGTGGGCCAACTTGGGGACCCCATGGAGCCACTTTAGTTGGAAAATGACAATAATATATTTTTATTTAATGGAAAAGTAAAATTGACACAAACATGATATGTTTTACTAAAACAATTTTTAAGTAGGGTTATACAAGTCATATTTTTTATTATAAATAGTAATTGGAAATCTAAAAAGACTTCCTACATCATAGTAATTTTTTTATAATTTTTAGACATTAAATAAATTAAATTATTTATGACATCATAATGATGCAGTGATGACATCATTATTTAACGATTAAAATAAAATGGAAAGATAATGTAAAATCTATGAACTACACATGTCCAAAACTTATTGGATGGGTGGATTTCGAACCTTTATAACCTTATCCACGAATTATATCAATTTGGCACCTTTTAAAACCGAAACACATTTTCAAATAAAGTAATATTTCTTTACTTTCCAAAAGTGCCCCTCCTCTCCTCTTATAAAAGGCCCCCACCTCTACCTCTTTTCACACACTCCTCAAGACTTTGTCTCGGCCAACCCCTGCACATTTACTCTCTCCACATCCCTCTCCTCATCCTAGAGGATTCCCTTTGGGCAGAATCTTTGCAAAGGAAGCCTTTAGGCTCAAATCAAAAGGAGTTACACTTTTAAAGGTAATTCATTCTCTCATGTTCATTTGTTTTATTTTGCTTCTCCAACCCCCTAAACTCTTTTTATTTACTTATTTTGTAACAACACCAGTATCCTCAATATACTAGGATGTTGTTATAAGATTTATTCGAGCTACACTCTCACACAACAACATCAAATGGTTAAAGAACATACGGTTTCCGTGGATGGTGAAATTCTGCCTCCCGAAACGATGATTGTTCAATACTCATTTAACACCATCCAATGTGGCCATTATGATGTCACTATTTTTATATATGATATATAATATGTTTATGTTTTATTTATGCTTCTGTATTTTTCATTTTTGTCTTACCTTTATGGCTTCCATTGTGGGTATACGCGATATCTTCATTTAAGGAAGTGCGGACTACCGCCCCCTCAAAGTGATTTGATTCGTTAAATACCATATGTGGGATGTATAAAGGATGGAAATATGATATTATATATGATATTATACTGGAATTATAATATAACTTTATATCATTATTATTCCATTCTATAAAATACGAAATAGAAATGAAAGTAGCGTTCATGCGTACGTACGGCTTACCGTCTCCATGAACGGTGCATTTCATTTCTTACCTCTAAGTGATTATGTAATGTTATAAATGCATGCATGTACTGGATATATATGACATATATGATATCTACATAATTAATACAATTCTGGATATAATAAACATTTGGCCACACGAACAACATGTAATTGTAAGAAGACCACTTTCGACTTAAGAACCAAATATCGGCAAAACAAATATTATTAACTTAAATGATTACATAATGTTTGTGACATGGTAATAAGTGGTATAAAAGTAATAATGAACTTGAAAAAGGGTTATTAGGGAATTAAAAATTAACTCAAGTTTATTATTCAGGAGATTAAATAACGATCGAGTCAAGTCGGACCCAAGGTAAGGGATCATACTCCTCTCTTTCTTTTTAAGTATACACTTTTATGTCATTCCTTTTAAAGCTCATCTTTCTTGTTATTGGGATGATCTTTTATATTACATTTACTGTAATTTTTATGTTCATGTGATTAGATACCCTATTCTCTCTCATTAATCCATTTTGGGAGTTTTGAGTGGCGCCGTTAGGCTGCCGAACTTTCGTAAGAGATCTAACCTCTCTCTTTCTTTTTAAGTACTCTCCTTTGTGTCACTTCTTCTAAGCTCCTATTTGTTATGTTGGGGGATTTTATTTTATATTCCTCTTGCTGTAAATTCTATTGTAATATTATGGGATACTCTATTTTATCTCATCAATCCATTTTGGAAGTTTTAAGTGGCGTCGTTAGGCTGCTGAGTTTTCATAAGGGATTTTTCATCTCACTTTTATTCTCGTGAGATTTAAGCTACATTTGCCACAAATTCCATTGAGTGGTGTATGTACTTCCCATTATTCTACTCTTTGTGTAATATACATTCATTTATGAGTATTTACATCATTGATCTATTGTCTTTCTTTCATGGGGTGTATGTTTTGAAAGATACCCAAGTCGGTAAGGGAACCTTTCACCCTCCTCTTTTTTAAAAGACTTCTTTTGTTGGGTCTTTTAATTTACATATTTTTATGTTGGGATATGTTCTCATATATCCTTATTGATTTAAATTTTATGTCCAAGTTATGAGATACATTTTTTATCTCTCATCAACTCATTTTGATGTGATGTCGTTAGGCTATCAAGGGAACTTTTTAACCCAATTTTGATATCTTTGGGTTCAACATGTAGTCATTGAATATGTCATCCATTGAATATGTGTGAATGACATTTTATTATTTTACACTTAATATCCACTTATATTGGGTGTATTTATATTTGTCACACATATTTTGAGATTAATTTTTCCTTAATTTAAGGATACCTTCTTTATAAGGGATTTCATCACATTTGACATTTCTATTGAGGGTTCATTGTTGTTATGCACCAATTCACTCTTATATGGTGTATGTACTGTCCTTTGGAGTATTATATCATGAATCCTTTTATTCTCATGATATTATAAAGTTCTGACTAAATGTTATTCCTCAACTATTGTATTCAAATGTCTCTAATTTTGGTAAAACCCCTTTTACCAGAATATCGTTTTAAATGTTTTAATTATTTGTTCTTATTAATATCCATGTTTTAAAAATGGTTTTAAGGATTTATTTATATGGATATTAATGGTTTAAAATGTTAAAAGCTTCAAGGTGGTAAGGGACTTCGTCTCAATCTCTTTTCGTTGAGGCATATTTTATTTTATACACAACTTTCTTTTATACGGTGTATAAAACCCTTTGACTTTTACGTTTATTCAAAAGGAATCTTTTTTATATGAAGCGTTTACTAAATGAAAAAAGGGAATGTTTTTGTCGTACGTATGCGGCGACAACGACTTCTCCGCCGTCGTGACCGTTATTTGAGTTTCGGCTTCCTCTACAAGCCATACCTTCTTTTTAAAAGAAAAATAAATACCATGTTTTACTTTTCTTTTATTTTGGTATTTAAAATGGTTTTCATAATGTTTTTATATCAATGGGTTGTATTGATATCTTGTGATTGAAATGTGGAAATTTTATGTTTCCTTTATGCATATTTTATATGATATGATTATGTTATAGTTCTTGGGCATTATTATGAAGACGGGTGGTTCCGTGATAAACTAAGGGTGGGTGAGCCCGTTATAGCTCTCCAATGCATTGGGTAACGCGAAAGAGTGAAACGTTAAGGTTTCTCCGAAGAGATTTTAGGGAATATACTGTGATGGGTATTCCAAACGTAACCAAGAGGGTTACTCCCTACGTAAGAATGTTATGAATGCCTCAAGTTACCTTTATGTCTTATGATTTCTATGATTTATTCATGGTTTGATGAGGTATATTAAAGTGCCTTTGTTTTATGGGTAAAGTATGATTTCATTCTTATGTATATATGAACTCATGTTTCCTTTCCATATTTTTTATAACTCTTACTGAGCTTTTTATGCTCATCCCAAGTTTTTGAAATGTTTTTCCCAGGTCAAGGGAAAGGTACATGATGTGGTGATAGTGTCAAGGATGTGTCAAGAAAGAATCCATGTTTTATTTTCAATATGTTTCCGTTGATGGGAAGAATGAATATTTTCTTTTATGTAACCACTTTGTTTAAATGTGGAATGTAATGCAAGTTTCATGATCTAATTCTCTAAAACTCTAAACCTGAAAAGATCCTCAATGTGTAATCTTGTAATAACTCAAGATTAAGTAAGGTTTAAGGCTGGGGCCTTATATAAATTATAAAAGGGAACCTCCTCCCTCACTTATTTACATTATTTTGAACTTTAATTCTTGGAAATACCAAACTATTTCCCTTGTAAAATTACCTAGTTACATTCTATAGGTTCAAGTATTCTCAAAATAAAAACCATAGTTCTCTAAGGGGTGATCTAGAGGGAGCTCATTGAAGAAGAGGCAATATCCTCTATCGATTCTTTGAAACATCTTTCTTCTTCTACAATCTATTCACTAGTTGTTTTTATTATAATGTAATAGTCCCAGTATCACATATATAAAAATATGTTTTTATTATTATGGAACAACCATATTCAACCTACTATCCATCCTATGAAAAATGATATCACCACACATGTGTACGCATGACTTACCGTCTCCACACTGTGGTGTAATCTGTTATTCACCACCAGCTTTAATGGATAGGTATAACAATGAAACTAATACCCATATATGATTATTATATCATGATATGGATTTTAAAACAAAATATATACCATCCACACAAATTCCATATCACAATTATTGGAATGATATCGTCGCTTGTGCATACGTACATCCTACCGTCTCCACAATGCGATGCGATTCATTCTTCATGATATCCAATAATTTATTACTATATATAAATTTATATAAAATATAAATATGGTATATATTATGGTAATACCATTTTATAATGATGTTAATATGTTCTAATATTGATAACCAGAACTTATTTGACAAAACATGTATAAGAAAATGAAGTAGTTATTACACGAATGACGAGTAATAATGAAATGTTATTAAAAAACAAATGATCATACGATCATATATGATATTAGAAAAATGAATATTATTCTGGAATAGTTTAATGACTGTATTTAAATCATTACACGTGTGGTTCAGATACATAAAATCAAATAATACCTTAGGTAAGGGGTAATTTTTCAATCCCATAGTTATCAAATATTGTTTTATATAAGTATCTGATGTGGTAAATTTATCATCCATGTCCATGTTTCCTAGATATAAATTCCCAAAATATTCCTTCTATCCTTATAAAAAAATTTATTTCAATTTTACCCATTTGTTAATTTTTATTAAACAATAAGGAAGGAATGTTTTTTCATTCCTTATATAAGGGACTTTTTGATTTTCCAACAAATGTATGAGGAGAATATTTTCTTTTAACAAATACAACATGATCCAATTATTATATTTGGAAATGAATTATTTCCATGAAACTTCCTTTATAATCTTTAAATTTTATTTTAAAATAAATTCATTTATTTTTAAAATTCAGATCATTTTTTTGAAAATAAAATGTTATTGATGAAGAAAGTATATTTCCCTCAAGAATTAATTTTAAAGTGTTCCATCAAAATTTTTTTCCCTCTAAGATGAAATTATTTAATAGGGTTATGTTTCAAGAATACTATTCATATTTCTCTTATGAATTTATTATGTTTATTATGGAATTCTATTTATAAAATCCTATTTTTTAACATGAATTTATGTTAGGTTGAAATTATGTTTAAGAACCCCATTTTATTAATTGGGTTATACTATAATGAATGATTTCCATTTTGTGTAACATGTAAAAATTATTTAATTATAAAACTGGTGGGACTTATATATCCCTCCAACTTATTAGGTAAATATTTATATCTCATGAGATATATGTGGCTAAAATGGGAAATGATAACCATTCTCTAATACCAGACTAGAAGGAGGAGTGAACTCGGTTCAGTAATGGACTTTTTCTGATATGACGGTCTTAGAAACCATCATTGACTAATATGATATTATTTTCTATGCTTAATTGTGTGACACAAAAATTTTACATCATATATTGTGAATTTTGGGATTAAATCCATTAAATCTTTTGAACATTTATGATTTATCACATGACATGATATTGTGATCTTTTATATGTAGGACAATATTTTCAAATGTTATTTTCTTATGTCTTATTACTATGATATTGTTGATATCTTCCTTTTTAAATTTACTAAGCATCTGATCTCACCCTTTACTATGATTCTTTACCCTCGATCATTAAAAATGGTATTAGGTATGATATGTCAATAGGGGTCTAGTTATGTAGAAATAAGTGGGAGCCAATGTAGATTTCATATGAACCATTTGTTTATGTTTCCTAGTTTCTAATCACACTTAACCTATATGGTCTCGGTGTGGGTTTTTCGGTTTTTTAATGAATATTCATCAATTATTATGTAATATATATATATATATGTAATTTATGGAATGTTATAGTTGGTATCATAGAAAAGGTGTAGTTAACATGAGAAATTGGGATTAGAAAACCTTAGTAGGAACCCTATAGATATTTTGATATATAGGATTCAATCCTATTGTTTTTTAACATGATCGTGAATAACCTAGGATAAAACCTAAGGTATCATAAATAATATTTTTATTCTTGATTATGTGGTCTTATCATTATGAGTAGTGTTTCTCACAATATTCTTCTTTGTTTTAGTAAATGGATAATTCCCAAATAGACCTTGTTAACATTGAATGTGTTGGGAAATTAATGATTTTCCTCATGAGGAACCATATGTTATGGGAGCTATAAGGAAAAATATTTTATCAATTCAAGCACAATATTCTTATGAAATGAATCATGAAGGAAGTACAACTTGGAAAAAGAGCGAACAACATTCTATTAATCCCTTCAAGAGGTAGTGTCCGCCTTTATTTAGTAGGTATTCTGATCCACTTGTGGGTTAACAATGGAATAGTTCCACTTAAATGATATTTTCAGATCTCTAATGCTTAGAATATGATAAATTCATCTTAGTAGTCTAACATTTGGAAGGTGAAGCTGACCAATGGTGGAACCATATCAAGAATATGAGGAAAATAGATGAAGTTGAATCCATGGAATGGGATGAGTTAAAGAACATATTTTTTAATAAGTACATTCCTCATATTCTTCGAATACTAATAGAGATGGAGTTATACAAGCTTAAAAAAATGTTGATGACTCCACTGGTACTTATAAAGAAAATTTTTTAAGACTTGCAATGTATGATTCCAAAATTTTTATACATCCTAAGAGTAAAATTGATTTATTCTATAGTGGCTTAAAACCATGTCTTAAAGTGGAATTACCCATAAATGACTATAAAATCTATGAGTAAATAATTCTATGTGCTCTAAAGGTTGAGATGGAGATTGTGTTTATCCCATCAGTCATAAGGTTTTGATTAGAACAGAAAAATAGAATTCAAGGTAAAATATAAATACCATACTAAAAAATGAGTTTTAACTTATTATAAATGTGTGGAATGAAACATGGAAAAAAATTTCATAATGGGGATAATAAAATTTCTGTTTGGGAGAGATGGTGATAAGATAGTTTAATGCCAAAGTGATGGGGAAAAGATTTCTAATGATTTGATTAGATAATGGGATACATAGAATGTACTACCTACACTTCAATGAAAAAATTTAAAGGAAATGGGGAATTATGACAACCAATTCCCCAATCCAAGGCTTATCGATGATGATCTAAATCAGAAAAATCTTAATGCTAAAGTAAATGACATGTCAGATTTGATCAATGGTAGTGACGTGGAGTATGATAATGAAGTGGTGAAAGGTACACATATCATACACTCTAAAGTAGAAAATGTTTTATTTGATTCTCGATCCACCAAATCTTCTATTAATGAATAATATTTTAATTTTATTTCCATATTACCTTGGAAATTAGATATTGAGGTAGTTCCCACAACTCCTAGTTTCACAACCATCACATAGAATGCTTATAATTCTTCTCCAGTTGTATTTTATTTTGGAAATTGATTCTATTAAATCATGTAATCCTTATTTTATGGGATTTTTATGTTATCTAATAATGTATTTCTTTTCTCTATATGGATCTCATATCAATTTACATGTAAGGTAAGTAACATTTCATATTATGGATCAATCTATGATCATCTATCGATACAAGGATCACTATGACCTTGAAATGGAATTTTCTTCCATATAATTGGTCTTTATTTCAATTAATGAATGTTATCTATCATATATTGTTATGGAGAAAATAACCATTAAAAATAAACATGATTTATGAGAGTTAGTTACCATCTCTCCATGAAAATTTCCAAGTCTTCCAACAAATCATGATGTTTATTTTTCAATAGTACTTATACAAGGTGCTATTCCTATTTCAAAGAGACATTAAAGAATGGCCCCAATTGAGTTACAGGAATTGAAGAAGAAACTCCAGGAGAATCTTGACAGGGGATTAATATTCCCTATTGAATCACCTTGTGATGAACTTATTCTATTTTTCAAGAAGAAAGATGGATCAATGAGACTAGGTATTGATTATTGAGAACATGACAAGATCACTATCAAGAAAAAATATTATCTTCCCTACATTGATGACATATTATACCACCTACACGCAGCTCAATACTTTTCCCAGATTGATCTGCATTCATTATATCATAAATTAAGGGTCAAAAAGGTGGATATACTAAAGATTGAATTCTATAAAAGGTATGAACACTATGAATTTATAGTGATTATTTTGGTCTTTCTGATTTCCCCGATATCTTCATGGATCTAATGAATATAGTCTTTAGAGACTACCATGATCAATTTCTATTAGTATTTTTAATGATATTCGTGTTTATTTTATTTGAAGGTAAGACCATGAAGATAACTTCAAAATTATAATAATACCAACTATGAATTTTGGCATCAAAATATTTCATTTTTGGGTCACATAATACTAGGATAGGGGATATCTATTGATCTAGTAAAAATAGATGTTATTGAACATTGGCCTAAACCAGAAACTATAACTGAGATCCAAATATTTCTTGTTTTGTGTGGATATTATCAACATTATTTTATAATTTTTCATGACTAACTATACACTCAACATGTTGACTTGGAATAGAGTTATGTTCATCTAGATCGAGGAATTTTAATAGAATTTCTAAGAGCTAAAAATAAGTAAATCCAATGCATCTATTCTCATACTTATTTCTAATATAGAAAAGTTTCTGATCTACAATGATACATCCAATGAGGGTATGGGATGTGATCTCATGAAAAACTATATTTTGATAGTTTATGCCTCATGAAATTTGGAAATTAATAAAAAAAATTAACCAACTCATGATTTAGATTTAGTTGCGGTAATCATTTCGTTAAAGGTATGGACAAATTATTTTTATGGTGAAAGTTGTGATATTTATATTGATCATAGAAGATTAATGTATATTTTCACAGAAAATGATTTGAATATTCACCAAAGGAGATGGTCAGAGTTGATTGAAGATTACGAATTCTCAATACATTACCACCAAGGGAAATTAAATAAGGATTCATATACATTGAGTTGATTAGGCCATGTTAGTTTGTCCATGCTGAGGATCACAAAAGATCTAATAATTCTAGATTTTGGAAAGATAGATCTTGAAATTTTAAATGAAGGGAATAAATATTTCGTTTCTCAAATGAATGTTCAAAAACCTATTCTAGTAAATACTAAAGAGGTTTGGAAGGATTATATAGAGTTACCAAACAAGATGACAAATGTTCTTGAATTCAAACTTTATTTTGATGGAATAATAATGTTCAAGAACAATGTTTGTATTCCACCCATATCATAATGAAAAGAGATATTAGATGATGATCATATTTATTCATGATCTACTCATCTTGTAAGAAAAAATATGTAAAGGACTTAAATAATTATTTCTGGTGGGATTTCATGAAAAGATACGTTTTTAAGTATGTCTTTTAGTGGTAGGTTTTTCATAAAGATAAAGTTGAGATACATACATCTTAATGGATATTACAATGGTTACCAATACTAGAATGTAAATGGGAAAACAAAACTATGTCCTTTTTCATCAGGCATCCCAATAAATAAAAAGTGTATACTTATTTTTGGGTTATAGTTAACTGTCATATGAGTTTAGCACAATTCATTGCTATTAGTGAGGATTTCTCTCTTGATCAACCTTCCCTAATATATATAAAGTAAGTGTTAAGATTTTTTGGAGTACCAAATCCCATTATATTTAATTAGGATTATAGGTTTACCAAAACTATATGGAAAGACTTTAGAAGTATTTAGATACATAGTTGTGTTTTGGTACTACATATCATCCTTAGTCAGACATTTATTCTAAGAGGAAAATTCAAACAGTAGAAGACCTGTTGAGAGTTTTTTCTATGAATTTCAAAGTTTATTTGGATCAAAACCTACCTTTGTTGTAATATTCTTACAATAATCACTTACAATCAAGTGTTCAGATGTATCTTTATGAATCCTTTCATATAAAGATGTTAAAACATGAACTTACTGGGAAAAATTTGTAAAATAATTCTATTAAGACCTGATCATTTTGATGAAATGGTAGAGAAGGTAAGATCTATTCAACATCACATAAGGGAATCTTAGTGTCGATAGACTAGTTATGCTGAAAACTAAAGAAAATTCCTAGATTTTGAAGTGGGTGACCATTGTTTTCTATGATTACATCCCTAGAAGAGTGTAATGTGATTTGGAAAGAATGGAAATCTAAGCCCTAGGTATATCTTTCCTTTTAAATCATGTTAGTGGAGGTACCTTATCGATGGGAACTACCTACAAATCACTATCAAGTTATTCATGTGTTCAATGTGTATATCTAGAGAAATTATAGACCTGCTCTCTCAAATGTACTAAACTCATAATTCATACCTTTGGAGAAATATCATTCTTATGAAGAACAACTGATAAATAATCGGGATCATATTGAAAACATTCCGGTAAACAAGATCACTCACTTGGTTAACATTTTATTGTAGGACCACCAATTTGAGGAAACTATCTGGGAATATATGTATGGGATTAGGTTGATATATCCTCATCAGTTTGTATCAAAGTGATGTATTTTGAGGGACTAATTTAGTAAGAGGGGGAATAATGTAACTCCATGACGTTTTTATGATCTATTTTCATCAAATAATTTTAATTCATCAATTGATTTCATTGCACACAATCATGATGTTAAATGAACATTGAGATACCCTTGGTATAAAATTACCATTATAACCTACATATTAGGATAGAGGAAATAAATATAATTAAGTTGTGAAAATTTATGTTGAATTCATTGGAAACCAATTAATTATGAAAAATATATATATCTATTATAATTGTTTTATGTAAATTAAGTTATTTACAATTAGTAAATTAAATTAATGGAATTTATATGTTATATATTTTTTATATTTTTTTATATTCATCTAATATATATTTTAGTCAAATTGTATGAATAAAACATATCTGATGTTTAAAAACCTATATTTTTTAAAAGGATATTTTAACACCATTTAATGGAAAACCCATTTTAACATAAAATTTTGACAAATTAATAATTTATATATGAAAACATAAACTTCTTATTTGGAGTCTAGATATAAATATTTTCGTTAATGAATATTTTATATTTTTTTGATAACATTCATGTTTTGATTAAATGTAAAAATATACAAAATTTTAAGGGAACAAAAAATTTCTTCATCAAGATATTTTATATTGATAAATTATATTATTGAATGCTTATAAAGTATAAATAAGATATATTATTATACATAAACATAATTTAGGTTATTTTTATTAATTTCATAATGACTTTATAAATAAAAACAATTCAATGTTTTGAAATGTTTTAACTTTTAAAACCCTTTTTTCCGATAAGGTGATTAATTTTAATTTAATCAATGAAACTTTTATGTTTTAAATTTTGAAAAATGGATTCCATATTTGGAATCAATATTTCCAACTTATTTAAATATCCCTATTTTATTTTTGGGCATTACGAATAGTAACTTTGGTAATTTTTATTAATTCGGTAAAAGGGTAAATCAAGTAATTATGAGTTAAAATAATATTAAAAATTTACCATAACAGTTTTCCTAATATCAATAGATGAGTCCATTTTGACCTAAATCATCCTTGGGTCAAAATGGTATCCTTTGGAAGCCAGTTGGATGAAATTAAGATAATTTATTTATTTTATTTATAGAAAAGATAAATATATCTTAGTCAAATTTTAATAACTATATAATTTTTAATATACTGTAATTAAGAATATAAATTATATTATAAATACTATTTTGAACAGTAAATTGTTTTTTTTATAATGGTAATTTATTTTTAGTTTTTAGGAAATAAATATTTACCTAAAAGTCTAATACTTTGATGATGGAGAATTATTTAATTGATGAGAAATCTAGAAAATAAATTTCATTAAAATGATAATAACCCTTAAAACAACCAAAACACTTGGAAAAATATAATTTTTCGAGTATATCTGAACCATAATCATCCAATTGTCAATTTTTTGAACATTTAGAACCATATGGAAAATATTATGCGCTTATAATATTTTATTTAAAGTGATGTTAAACTGCTGACATTCTTGTTTTAATAACTATATAAATTTTAATTTTGAATTTTCCAAATGATTCATTTTAATAAAAGTATAATTTTTAAATCTATAGAATTTTTCATTCGTCTTTGTATCTTATTTTTAAATTTTTTTCAAAAAATGAATATATTAAATTTATACACAAAACTGATGTAGAAAATATTTTATTAATGGAGATAACCATCCATTATTATTAAAAATATTAAAATAAATATAATATGGGATAATTAATTATTACGATGATTTTAATAGATGACCTAGTCCCCATAGAAATATTATAAAATATTTTTTAAGATAAAATATTATATTCATACTTTTAAAAAATCAATGAATTCAATAGTGTCAAAATTGGCATTATTGATTGTTTATGGAAACAAAGTATTATTATATTATTTAAAAATATTAAAATAATATTAAAAAATATAATAATTATGATATGGTTTAAAATATTCTAAAGTATTCAATTATGTAGTAATCGACTTCAAATATGTAAATATTACACCCTTTTTATTGAAATATTTCTTACCTTAGTTAAAATTAAATAGAATATCTAAGTGTTCGATTAAAATGATAAGGATTAAATGGATAGTTAAATATGTATAAAAATTATTTTTTATGATATTAAAATATTATATAATATCATCTTTTAAAATATTAAATTTTTTAGTTTTTGGATGCATTTTGATATTGTTATACCTTAATTAAAAATGGGACCCCCCACTCACTTATTGAATTCATTTTGAGTGTTCAGGATCATCCATCCTCTACCCATTTACCATATCAACTTCCCCAGTCACTTTGTACAGGTTCTAGTATTCTCCAATCAATAACCCTATTGCTTTAAGAGGTGATCTAGAGCGAGATCGTCGAAGAAGAAGTAACCTCCACTATCGATTCGTTCAAACTTATATCTTATTATAATTCTTCATCATGTGTCATTTCCATTATAAAGTAACAAATCTAGTATAAATTATATAATGATATTGTATTATGATTATTGAACAACCATATTCCACCTTCTATCCATCCTTTGAAAAAAGAAATCACCACATGTGCGTACATACAACTTATCGTCTCCACATCATGGTGTAATATGTTTTCACCACTGGCATACTTGGATGGGTATAATGATGAAAATAATGCATATAGAGGATTATTATAACATGATATTAATTTGGAAAAAAAAATAAACCATCCACATCCATATAATTTCACAAATTAGGGGAATGATATCATCACTAATGCGTATGTTTGACCTACCATCACCACAATGTGATGTGATATATTCTACATGATATCCATTAAAGCATGATTATATAAATGTTTAGAATGAAAAAATATGGTTTATATTATGTTAATATCATTTTGGGATGATATAACTTTCACTTGATAGGGAGAACCAGAACGTATTCAACAAAACATACATATGAAAATGATGCAGTTAATACCCAAATAACAATTAATAATGAATTGTTATTAAGAATTACATGATAATATGGTCATAAATGATATCATAAAAATAAATATGATTCTAGAAAAAATCATTGAAATTATTCATATCATTGTACATGAATTTTTGATACATACAAAGTATATCATACATGAGGTAAGAGAAAATTTTGCAATCTCATTATTATCTAAGATTATTTATTAGTATTTATTTACTAGGTTATATTTATCATTTTTATCCATGTTTCCTAGATATGTATTAAAAAAATATTCATTCTATCCTTATACAATTTTTTAATGTCAATTATTGGTTAACTTTTATTAAATGGTATGAGAGAAATATTTTTTCGTTTTTGATACGAGGTGATTTTTTACATTTGGACAAATGTATCCGAATAATGTTTTCTTTCAACTTATACATCATGAATGTATATTTAATTTTTCATAACCCCATATTAACATAAAGATTCATTTCAAATATATCAAGTCTATTTTCAAATAAATTATTATCTTTCAAAAATGTGTGGAACATTGAGAAAAGAAAATATTATTGAAGAAGAAAGGATATTTTCCTCACAAATTAATATCAGGTCTTCTACCGATATTATTTTCTTTCTAAGATAGAATTATTTATTGGGGTTATGATTAAACTATATTATCTATATTGTTCCAATTATTTTATTATTTAAATTATTTTATTCAATTCATGAAATCCATTTGATTGACATGGATTTATGTTATTATTAAATGATGTTTATGAAACCCATTTTGTTATTAAGATTATGATACAATGGATGGTTTATGTTTTTGTGGAACACTTAAGAATTATTTTGTTATGTGATGGCTGGAAATATATATCCCTACCATTCATTTTGTAAAGATTCATATCTTATAATATAGAAAATTATGAAAAGAGAATTGATCTCAGTTCATTAATAAAGGGATGTAATGAAGAGTGAACTCAGTTTAGTAATTGTCTATTTTCGCTATGACGGTCTTGGAAATGATCCTTGAAAAATACGAAATGATTTTCTATGAACAAGTGTATTCCAAAAAATTTATATCTTATATTATGACTTTTGGGATTATGTTCATTAATTATTATTAACTTCTTTGATTTATCCCATGGCATGATATCATGATCTTCTATATACAGGATAGGATTTTCATATGTTATGTTTTTATATTTTATGACTATGATATGTTTTATATCTCTCTTTGTACCCTTTCTGAGTATATGTTCTCACCCATTCATATGTTTATTTTCCCCATTTGATGAAGTAGGGTATTAAGTAAGATATGTAAAAAGGGGCCAAGTTATGAAGATATAAGTGGAAGATAATGTAGATGCATTATGAACCATTTTTTTTATTTCTTAGTTTTTAAAGACACTGAACCAATGTGGTCCAACTATAGTTTTGTTTTTTTACTGAATATTATTAAATTTTGAATTATTATATATGTATGTAATGTATGGGGTGTTATAATCATCATGAAAAAATGAAAAATAACAATCTAAATTAAAATTTCTAATTAATCGGTTGTGTTGATCATTGTTTTTAGAAATGGGATTTAGTTGAATAGAAACTGTGTAAAAATTAGAGAAAGAAAATATAAACCCTCCAAACCATGATGAAAGATTTTTGACACATTAATATTTAGGTATTATCCTCATATTCATTAGATACTCCCTGAAGAATGAGATCTGAAATTATATATAGGGTTTCATGATCATTGGAAACATACACTAATGGAGGATAATAAAAATGAATTTATACGATGAATATTACAAGAAGAATTATTTTTTTATATCAAAAAATTATCCAAATTAAATTATTAAAAATTAAATTTTTTTTTATTCTTATTATAGGTTAAAACAATAATCTCTTGACAAACTACTTTTGAAAATATTCTATCAAAAGAACAATTTTTATGATATTTCTGATTTAACTAATTCATGGGAATGGTAATTGTTAAATATTTTGTAAAATATTTACAAATATCTTTATACACAATTTTTCAAAAAAATTTATAAACATATGTACAAGGATAAACAATATGCTATGTGATTAATGAAAATCTCAGGGAATAAAATCAAGGTTTTTTACTAGAAAAAGTGTCTATTTTAGAATGTTTTTTATATTCATGGATCTAAAACTATTGATTGTGGTAATTCATAAATACCAAAAATACGATGTCACAAAATTATCTCTAACACTTATTTTATTTATCGTCGGAAATAAAACAACTATATCCACTAATCCAAGAATCATATAATCCAAACTCATGTGAATGGAAGATATTCTTTCACATTTTCTTGTACTGCTCCAATTGATCTAAAATCAATGAAAAACTAGAACACCATAACAAATAAAATGTACAAAATATATATCATGTTAATTTTTTACTTCTTATTTCATGTCCTCCATTATCATGGATCAATATTCCGCTCGTTATTATATTAATAAAAATTATCAATGTATGTGTAAGCTCTTTTTTGGTGAGCTTTCTAGTCACACTTTTATCCAATAACTCTCAAATACACTTTTATTAATTATTTAAATAATAAATTAGATAAGTAAGAAATTTAAATTAAATTTTAAATTGTTCATTAACAAATTTATCTTTTGGAGAGAGCATTGTGTTCCCCATATTTTCATGTATGACCTAAATGACTAGAACATGAAGATAATATAATCATATCAAATCATATCCTTTAGTGCATCAATAATAACACCATATATTCATCATAAGCACTTAATGGTAATATAGACTCCATAATGTGATACCCACTGGGTTACATGTAAATTTTATTTATGAATTTATTTATCTATTATTTTTTCCTTTAACATTATAGTTTTTGTGGTGTAAAATTCCATAAGTTTTAGGAAAAGAAAACCAAGTTCCTGGTAAGAAAAAAGCTATTTAACTATAAACCTAACCACATGTGGGTGAGGATTTAGGGATACTGATATTTTTCATTGTTTTAGCATGATTTTCAAACTATATGGGTTTAGATTTAGGGATACAATGGCTGATGTATGGATGAAACATGGTATTCTTAACCATGTAGCCAAAACTCCCAAGATGTATAAGTCATAAAAAATTGGGTGGTTTTACCAAAATCGCATTCTATGATTTATATTTTTTTCCTCATTTTTTCTAACCATCATCAAAATACCTATCCCATAGTGTTATAGGTTATCCCCAATATTTTTTGGTATATTAACCTTGATTCCATGGAGCGCTGGCTTTAGGAAATCCATAATATTAATGTTTTCTTCATCCTTCCCCTTTATCTAGAATTATTCATCCATTTCCATGGAATATGGAAGCTATAGGTGGTGTTATGGATAAACATACAATTATTACTAGGGACTTAATTTCACATGGTTTAGGTTTTTAAGGGATTATACTTCCAAAATATCATTTCTCTAAAAAATGGTGACATTTTTTGAGATAATTTCGAGTTTGTTGCCTCTATTTAAGTATGATTTCAATTTATAACATTTTAATATTTTATATTCATTGGTTTTTATTTTTAGCTTTCCCTCAAAATTCATTAATGATTAATTTGTAATCTATTTTTGATAGTATTCATGGGTTTTTTTGTAAATTTAAATTGTTAATGTATATTTTTAAAATGGGATGGTTTTTAATTCACCCCATGTGTTTGGTAAAATGGATCAATGAGGTTTTATGATTCCCGACCCCCTATGAAATTGGTTGTTAAATTATTATTACATAGTATCGAGGATTTTATTTGAATTGAAATTATTTTTCAATAAATAATCTTTTGATGTGGATTTTTTATATGGAACATTAAATATTGATATTTTTCCTATTACATAGAATAGGGAAACCCTAAGGGTTAATCGTCTATTTTCCAAAGGACTAAGTAATAATTTTGGAGGGAAACCAAGGGATCTTCCTTATTTTTTATAGGGTACTGAGAAAGATATTTGGTATGATGATATAAAGGACCAAGATATTGAAGGATCTATTTGTAGTTGGTCTTTAGGAAGAAAATGACAACTTACAATATTATTTTACTTTCTTATTCATCTAGAAATTTTTTTTACACTAAGCCTCTATTGAATGATATGGACTATTCATATAGCCATGATTATATAATCATGGTTGATTTAAATTATCATAGGCATTATGTTAATACATTGTATTATTGTTTAAAATATTTTTGTATATACTTCCAATTATTTAGTTTTACAATGATATTAATTATGACACACATGATTATTCATTTAACGGGTAGGATGATCATATTAATCCTATTATTTAATCTCTTACTTGATCCGTGTTTATTTATGTCATTATAATCAAATTAAATATGTTTTATAAGTATTTTATGTATAAATAAACCCATTGGGATTAAAAAGGATTGTTTTTAACGGAAAATTTCTTCAATGTGAAATGCATTTGGAAAATTAGTTTTCAAAAATAGTTGTATTTCATTCTCAAGGTTTCAAATACTTAAATGGAGTCATGAATCCTACAAGGAATTTTTCATCACTCCCTACATATTACTGTGGGTGTATATAGATTTTCTTTGGTAGGACACATGTATGTAAAATGGAACTGTCTATAAGGGAGGCTTGTCCTTATTATCTCCAACCAAGGTTATTGATGTTTGGGGATAAATAGTCTCATGGGATTTCCATTGAGGATATTTTTATTGAGATTGTCAATAATTTGGATGTATGTATTGGGTATTTGGATCTTGTTTCCTATTTTTTGTTTCGAGATGAAAACATATGAATTCATGTTTGAGTCGTGGGTATGACACGTTGTATATCATGATATTAAGTTGTTTAGGGTATCCAAGTTTAGTCATTGTTTAATTCCTCTATTGTTTTTTTATTTTCATGGCTCTAGTTATATGTTTGGGTTTCCATACCAATTAATGGATGGTTCAATCCATATTATCATGGGTGAATCCATTCCAAAACATGTTATTATGTTTCTCTGACACTTTTCTTCATCATTTGATTATCACGAACACAACATATGCTATATGGTATGCCAACTCAGGTGATGTGATGGTATATTATGGTTGGTTCACTAAAAAATATATATATTAGAGCCATTGTTTTTTATCAGGATCATTGAATATTTGATCGAGGACCATTAGAGACTGAGTGGTTTGAGGATATAACTATATGGTCATCACTTATTTATGGAAAACCATGAGTTTCCATTACCATTCTAGGATTTTATTAATATTTTGGAGTCAATTTTGCATTTTTAATTGCATTTTATGTATTTCAATTTTGATTATTTGTTATGGGGTGATCCTATGAATTATTCTGAGTTTTGGGATGATCCAGGGAGGATAATTTGAGTGGTGCATTTTAGGCTCCCAATAAAATTAATTCTTCTACAAAATGTATGGATTTGTCTTTCAATATCCAGTGGCACTTGAATAGTTAGAGACTTATTTAGAAAATAATGCATCCAAACAATGTATAATTAATTATGTTTGAAAATTTTAATATTTTCAACCATTTTTAATTAAAAGTTTTTATTATGCCAATGTTGTTTGTTTTTTCTATTATAAAGGGGTTTTTAAAATTTTTTTATTAGCATTAATATTAAATTTTTTATTGATCAATCTCGTGTTTTTAGTTTTACAGACTATTCCAATAAAAAGAAAAATATCTCGACATACATAGGGTGTTTTAGATTACGTCTTGTAGTTGAATCCTCTAGTTGCTTCAGATTTGATTGAGTTTGTGTTCTGTTTGATATAGTACTTTTTCCATGAGGGTAGTTGGAAGTAAACATGGATGGTGGACTATAACAACCCATATCTCTAATAAAAATTATTTTAGAATTTATTAAAAAAGGATACAAATAATATTTTCAATAGAATCATGAATCCTAGTGTCTTTGGAAATAACATATAGATCACAAAAAAATTCAATAGAAACATAATAATTTTTTTAAAATTTCATTAACAAACACATAAAATTATATCGTTCCACTATAACTTCATGAGATAAAATGGATATTTACATAAGAAAGAGATGAGATATAATGTTAAGTACAAGAATAAATCAATAATAGCGTATGTTAAATTAGTACATGTAATCCAAAATACATTTCAGATTAACATAAGGGGGTGAGACTCATAATCGTGAAAATGATGCATGATATAACATGATAACAAAAAGGAAATGATTCAATGTGGAATCTACATAAAAAATGATGATATAATCATAATTAATGGATAACCACCAAGAAAAAATTTCATATTTATATTAGGATAACCTATCATGGACCATACATGGAATCTAATAAGATTAAAACATTACCCAATGAATTATAGGTCTATATAATATTGGGGTCACTTGTCACTTTCGTATCATCGACATGCATATGTGTTCCATATATATCATAAAACATAAGGATTTATTTTATCAATATTAACCCTGTGATTATTGAATATGGGTTATATACATTTAAATCTCTAATCATTGGAGGATAGGTATAACTATTTTAATACCCTTTAGTGGAAATATGGATCGGTACTCACAAAAGAAATGTTTGGCATGAAATAATGTAGGATAATTTTTCAAGCATAATGGGTGTTCAAAAATGAAATATAAGCGGTTTATGATAGTTATTGGGGTTGCTTATTACATTGGGATTATATGGATATAAATTTGTTTGTCTCAAATATATCTTAACAAGACTAATAGGAAATCAAAATTCATGAAAACAATATGGTTCTTGAATAAAAATTAGGAGAGAAACCCTTTCCATGATATGGTGCTTCATAAATATTCAGAATAGCTCCTTACCATCTTGGGAAAACATGGGGTGATATAGAGATCCAATTGTAGAGAAACCTGATTTTCATATTGTATTAAGTGAAGTATAAATGGAGATTTGTTGGTTTATATAGAAAAATAGTGAGAATTGTTTATTAATTTCTAAAAAGAGTTTTTGGACTTGGTATGACTAAGTAATAAAAACAAAATCCATTCCATGGTTTTGTTCCCATGGTATGATAGAAATACGATAGGTTATAATTATTTTATATGTAATAGAACCAAACACATTAAAATAATACCTATGTTGATGTGGAAATGGAGTCTTGTTTATAAATAATTGATTTTCAAACCATAAAAAATAATATAAGTTTAGAGGATTCATTATGGGGGTATAAAATTAATAAAAAATAAAATAACATTATATTAATTTAATATAATAATTTTTGTTATGGATTCTCTTTATTGTATTTAATACATGACTTTTGGTATTTCATTAGGTTATAATACACACTATATTCTAATACTATATTTATACTTGACCCAAAAATTTGACTCTCCAAAATGTATGGAAAAATCAATGCTAGATAATTTCAACATTATAATTTCTCAAATAAATTTTATTTTATTAATAAAAAATGTATATTTTTTAGAATTTAGACTTTTAAATGAAAAAGACCAAATTTATTGAAAAAACTTGTTTTTTACAATAACAATTTTATTACCCTTATATGTTTTTAAAATTGTTTAATTTAATAATAATACATATTTAATAAATTATATTAAAAAATATTTTATTTAAATATAATTTATTTCAATGAAATATTTATTTGAATAGAAAATTTTCTCAATTAAAACTATTTATTTCCCAAAAATGTCGTGTCTGTTACATTGTATAAAAATATAATATTTATCAAACCAATTATTTCATCATTTAGAAAAATATATTATAAATGGATAAATATATTAATTTTTTTATTAAATATAAAAATAGAAAAATTCACACTATTAGTGTCTAGATATGTACCCATTTATTACAATAGTGAATTCTCTAAGGGTATGATGTAAGGTCATGATGGGGTGGTTTGGTGAACAAGGTTTTGGTCTTGATCATGATGATCTTTAAAAAAAATTATAAATGGTTCCGCTCAGGATTTAGTTTTTTAAAATCATCATGTTCAAATCCAAATGATTATATCTCCATTTGATGTTATCATAAATGGTCATTGTAAGGTACAATCATACTAGTTGAGGCCATCAAATCTTTAATCTCTGTAATATAGAATTCTTCATAAATTGTAATAATCTTATCATAATGGTAACCTTAAAATGGATATATTATAAATCGATATGTTTATTAACTATATTTTAAATTTGACAGGATATTATGTATAATTTTCAAATGTAACAAAAAAAGTTCAGGTTTTTTATATAACATCCTTTCTTAATAATTCATTTAATCATTTTAATAGTGAAATTCATTTATTAATGTACAGGTTGGTACCTTCTTCCTCCCTTTACAAGGACTACCCTAAAATGATTCATTTGGAACACTAAAACATATGATGGTACATCTATTTCATCACCGCATCAGTTCCCACATCTCTTCTACAAACTTTTGGTTCTGCTATAATAATTTCACCAGGTGAGTTATACTCTCTTATATATCTTTTCCTCAATGATATAAGATCTTCACTTCCTACTCCTTATATGAGGGATCATTAAATAATGGTACCACATAAGGATTTAGTATATATGAGTGGTCTGGTATATAATTCTTCAAGAGGTATATATAGAACACATCAGGTACATGAATTATGTTAGGTGGAAGTTCTATTCGATATGCTACCACTCCAATGTAATCAAGGATGGAAATTGGTTCGATATGTCTATCACTAAGATTTACATTATATTAAAAATGCATGACATTTTTTCACTGTGATATATGAAATATCACTTTATCACTAACCTCAATCTCCATGTTTTTTAGATGATTGTCTATAGATATTTTCTATCGATATTGTACATATTTCATATGATGCTGAATAGTTTAATCTACATCTATCAGTTATTAGATAACATCAAGTCACATTATCTTCCAATATATAACATGATACTAACATGTCAGTTTCTTCCACATCATCCCATACAAGGCCTCATAATGTTCCATTTGAATTATAGAATAGAAACTATTGTTTTATGAGAACTCCACTAGTGGAGTTGATGGTACCATCCTCCTTGTAAATTCATTACACTTGATCTTTGAATATACGATAAAATTTAAATAGTTATTTCAAAATAACTATCTCCATGTTGATGAAAATAAGTATAGAATATGAATTATTTATCCAACAGGTATTGAATTCTCCCTCAAAACCTCAAGTAAAAGTGTAAATCTCAATCAAATACAATAGATAGTAGAACTCTATCCTATCATAAGACATACCTTATATAAATCATGGTTAGTTAGTCTAAAAATAAATATTCCTTAATAACTATCAAATGTTATGAGTATGTAAGGATATAAACAACTACTAATATGGTGTTATTTCCTTTAAATTTTTCAAGGAGTCCACTAATAAAATCCATGGTGATGTTTTCCAATTTCATACTAGTAAGGGTATTCGATTCATAATAATATTATAATTTTTTTACATTCTTCCATGAATTTTTTGAATTACAATAATTTATATAAACAAATTTCATTATCTCTCTTCATGTTACCCCAAAAAATGTTATTTTTCCAACATTTAAACATCTAAGTGATTTTTGGATGAAAACCGAAGGATAATCTATGAGCATCATCTATAACTTCACTATTTAGTTTTTTAATGGGACTCATATTCATCATCCAAATCATATAACTCCCCCTTCAATAAATCCAAATTATGAAATATTCCCAACAATCATATGTAAATGCTCATAATAATTATGGTCCTCCATTATCCACTCAAGAATAGATGGTTGAATATTTATTTTAAAAAGGTATAATGAAGATACTTTTATTACTACCATTTCTGTTCTATGAATGCTTGAGAATATTGGATCCCTTTTAATCCTCATCATGGATAGAGATATAATATCGTTTCTAATCATTGAATCTTCAACTATGTTAGCCTTTATATGATGGTAATGAATTGAACTATCATAATCCTTAATTAGATCTAACCACCTTTTTTGGTGCATATTGACCCCCCTTAATGAACATATACTCAAGGATTTTTTGATTTTTATATAAATCATATTTCTTCCCAATGAGATAATATCACCAAATATTTAATGTGTAGCTCAATTCTACAAATTCAAGATCAAGTGTTATGTAGTTCGACTACTAGACCATTAATTGGAATGTGATAAAGGCTATCAATTTTTTATCCTCAATGAGTACCAAACCCAATACCTTTTTTGATGCATCATTATAGATCAAAAATCCATCACCACTGGTGGGTAATGTGAGTACTGGTACAATTATTGTATTCTTCTTCATCTTTAAATTCATTCTCCCCATTAATTAGTCTAAATAAACATGACTCTCTTCCAAGTTATATTGATTAGTGCACAAGAAAATCGTGAGAGGCCTCTCCTAAATAGATTATAGTACCCAATTAATCAAAATAAAGTAAGGATTTACATTATTGATATTTGTATATAAACCCTTAAATTCCTTCAATTTTTTTAGTATGTTCAAATATCCAGTTGTTGGTGATAACATGCCCCCATGAAAGTTACTTTCTCCAACCAAAACTCACATTTTCTATAATTTTCCAAAAACATTACCTTTTGAATGGTTTTTAGTATATTACATAAATTCTCCTCATGATACTCGATTCTTTTAGAGTAGATGAGAATATCATCTTTAATTTATAACACAAATATTTCAAGTAAAACAATAAATACTCTTTCCATTATGTCCAAGTTAATTGATGAATCATTAGTTGATCCAAATGTAAATATTTTGTACTTTTATAGCATGTACCTTGTACAAAAATCATTCTTGGGGACATCCTATTTCTTCACATTTACATGATAATTTCCTAACCAAGGAACCACCTTATGTATTTACTAGGATTTATGATGGTGATTGAGAAATTCATCAATCGGTGGAATAGGATACTTTTTCATTGTCATCATCATGTTTTTTTACATTATAATATATTCACATGTGCATTTACACATCCTTCTTATTGAAGAAGACAACACATACACCCCATGGTGAAACACTTTGGAATGTATACCATTTATCTTGTTTCTATTGTAATTCATTCTTCTTATCCTCAAATTTAGTAATGGTCACACCATATAGAGTCTTGGATATTGATAAACCATTATGTATGTTCTTGATTGTGACTTCAAGCTAAAATCAATGAGGAAGAGGATGAAATTCATCATGATGCGTATTCCAAAATTCACAAAATATGGGCATGACATCATAGAAAAACTTTAAATTAATCTTAGTAATTTGATCCAGATATACATTCTTATAAAGAAATAATATCCATGCTTTATTTTTTAGTAATGAAGAAGTTTCATCATCAAAATGAACTTTTATTGAAATAGAGGATGATTTGTAATATATAGGGTTATTTAATTATCTCAATAATTTATATTGATTCTATATAATGAAATTTAATCTATATATAAAATTTTATTAAATTATATTAAGGGGATTATGATAAGGTTTTATTGTAAATTCATCACATTGATTTGGACATGGCATGAGTTATACGTTTGTAATAAAAAAATTGACCCATTTTTTTCTTCACTACTAATTTTTATTCCATATTTTTAGGATGTGATTGAATATTTCAACTAATATTTCATTATGTGAATGAATAATTATGACCATAGTCATAGAGAACAGTTTACATTCATGAATATATGATAATCCTTTCAGTCGCGGTTTAATTCTAGTTATAATCATTTACATCATCAAAACAGTCTTAAGGATGATAATTAGTAAATTATTTGTCTTATACAGTGGAAACTAAAAAAATAATGGGATGAATATTAATTTATAGTTATTCCCTAACCTATGAATTTCAAGGTTTCAATCTATTTTATTCATTTTATCTTTTATTATTGTTTATTGGAATTATTATTCCATTTGTAATTGTTCATAAATACATTTTTAATTTACCCAAATGTATCCCATTGGAGTATCAGGACAGTTATTTTGTAAGTCCCATTTTAATCCACCATGTGATGATTGACTCCAACTCATTGTTTCCTTTTTAATGTTACTACACCTAAGTACAAATATTCTAGATCCACATTCATGTTTAGTATGTATATAGGTTTTTATTTTCATGAAAACAATATATCCATTATTTAAAAAAATAAAGGGATGTTCACTACTTTCATTCCATATCTATAAGGATTTAACTAGTATTTACAAATCCTTATACCCAAAAATATGTATATTTTCTATCGATACCAACTAAGACAATCTATATGTTTAATACACATTTTTTCTTGGTTAGTTACTTAATTATACACATAATACTATCCAAAAATATCAGGAAGCCAAATTTCATTGGAATATTAGGTACATATAATAAAATAATGCAATAAAAATGCAATGAAATGTATGAAAACTCCATTAGTATGCACAAGAAAATCCATCATTATTCAAATACTACATTGTGTAACCTAGGGATGTGCGTATGAAAGGGGTCATATATAAATCCATATAGGGGAATAAAAAATCATATCAAAAGGTAATGTTGTAAATGTGATCCAAGAGTTATATCGAGCTTACATAATAGGGTTGATAATCATAATATTTAAGAATGAGACATGATTTAACATGATAACATGAAAATTACCTGGAAATGTGAAAATAACAAAAAGAAACATCATAATCATATGTAAAGGATAATTACTAAGAAAACATAAAATAATGTGTCTGTTTCCGACGCTTTCACTGGGGCACGCGCCTCCGTCTGTGAGGACGCGCAGCTATTACCCCACATTCCTTCATTCCAAAGGTAGGTGACATTCGATCCTTGTTCAGTGACGTCTACTCCGTGGTCGAAACCAGGATGATGGGATATTGGTTCTTCCTTCCGTAGATTCCTCCTCGGAATTTGTCACCTAGTTTGAGTCTCCCTCTTAGATTTAATACTTTGTTCGTGAATCTCGTTCCCAGTGCCATATCTACATGGACGCTGGTGAATTACACTACTTCCATCAAGACATTCCATGGGGTCTTGACATGGTAGAAACCATTGGTTAGAGTAGATGACAACATCAGGCATGTCAGGGCATCTCTGGGTGCGTGGACATTGGGGAACCTGTATTCTTCCTCATAAGAGGTCATCTCAAGGGTGTAGAACCCGAGGCATACCATGTTGAATGTAGGGAATCATATTCCATATGCATGTCCCTGAGGTTTTCCTTATCCTCCCATTTTTAACTTGGGTATGCCACGAGTTTAACGTCTGGTGGAGACGGTTATACCAATGGTGTGTCGTCTGAGGTTTTCCTCAGGCATATCATGTTTATCACGAGGTAGGCCGTGATTTTAACGTATTGTGGAGACAGTTACTCCAATGGCGTGTCATCCGAGGTTTTCCTCGGGCATCTCATGTTTATCACGAGGTAGGTCGTGAGTTTAACGTCCTGCAGAGACGGTATAAGAGTGATCAGAACGTCCCATAGAGACGGATGAGATTAGTATATCCCAAGGAGAGAAAAAATAGAAGATGGATGGATCAGAACACCCAATGAGGATGGATCTGAGGTGGTGCGCTCCCTGGAGGAGAGATGTCACACTTTAATAGCTGATCTGAACCCCACTAAGGGCAGATCATGGAGTGTGCATCCTAGAATGGGGAATCACCAAGGTTTACCATTGGTAGGGATTGAACCTCATGGAGGTTTCCTACTTACCTCGTGTAGAAAACATGGATCAAAACCCACGTAGCTCAAATTGTTGATGAATCATGGTGTAAAAAGATTACAAAGACCCAGAGACATGCTGGGGCTTACGTGTGGATAGCGGCTCAGGTGCTGCTATGAGTAGCGAGGAGGGTGGATAACATGATCCCACCAGGATGTTGCATCTCGGGAGAGAATCAGGATGGATTATTGATGGATGAATGAAGTGGAGGGGGAATTAAATGGGACTATATCAAGGGAAAAGGTGATGTTGGGCTTGATCCTCGAAGATACCTCCTACGTATCCACATGGAAGGGAATCAAAGTCTGCGTTGTTTGGGATAGTGTCGGTGGACCGACGTGAAGGTGGACCTTGGTCCGATGGGTGTTGGGCTTGAACCTCATTAGGTTTCCTACATACCTTGACTTGAAATGGATCAAAGTCCTCGTAGTTTGTGATGGTGCGCCGGAGGACCGACGTGAAGTTGGACCTTGGTCTGATGGGTGTTGGGCTTGAACATTTTGAGGTTTCTTATGTACCATGCCTTGACATGGATCAAAGTCCTCATTGTTCGGGATGGTGCGCTGGATGACCTACATGAAGGTGGACCTTGGTCTGATGAGTTACGGGCTTGAACCTCAGGGAGGCTTCCTATATACCATGCCTTGACATGGATCAATGTCCTCATAGTTTGGGTGGAAAAAAGGGGTCGTTGAACTGACATGAAGGGGGTGTCATAGAAACTGGATAGAGGGGTCACAACGGCTTACTGCTAGATTTGGATGCAATTTAACGTCATTAGAGACGAGGTCATGTTGGAAACCTGACGTGAATATAGACCTTGGTCCAAGTGGATTGTGGGCTTGAACCTCGTGAGGTTTCCTACGTACCATGCCTTGACATGGATCAAAGTCCTCGTAGTTAAAATGGGATGTGGGTATCGGCGAACCGACCTGAACAACAACCTTGGTCCGATGAATGATGGGCCTAAACCTCAAGGAGGCTTCCAACCTACTATGCCTTAACATGGATCAAAGTCCTTGTAGTTCAAAGGGCTTCGTCCGCGAATCGATGTGAAGGTGAACCAGGGGTCCACTGGGGGTGGGATCGAACCTCATGAGGCCTTCTATGTACCATGCCTTGGCATAGATCAAATTCCACGTAGTTTAGGATAGTCACAACGGCAAACTGCTGTACTGGAATGAGGTTTAACGTCATGCAGGATGGAGGTGTAACCTGACGTGAATAAACGACAAGCGATGGGCTTGAACCTCATGGAGGCTTCCTATGTACCATGCCTTGACATGGATCAAAGACCTCATAGTTCAAATGGATGTACAATTTAATTTCATGGGGGACAATATATAGTTTAACGTCACGATGGACGATGGCATACTATTTAACATCGTGTTGGACGGGGTATTGTAATGGACAATGAATACTCTAGGCCCACGTGAGTCGTTCTTGGTGTGAGAAGCAAGAGGCAGTAGAGACCTGATGATCATGTCGCAAAGGGCACGTCTGTGAGAAGCGAAGAGGGGCTTATGTGTTAGGTGGCCCATGGTGCTGGGACTTACTCCAGGATGGAGGCCCAAGGAGAAGGATGACAATAGTTTCAGGCTTGAGCCTTGAAGAGGCTTCCGACATATCCCCGTGACAGGGAATCAAAGTCCACGTAGTTCTTCTGATGATGGCTTACCAATGATTGGGGGTTTCAACGTCTTACCACTAGATCGGGTCTTAACGGCTTACCATTGGATAAAGATGTGAACGGATTACTACTAAATTGGGTCGCAACGGCTTACCGCTCGATGAGTATGTCTACAGCTTGCCACTGAATGGTGTTGAAACAGCTTACCGTTGGATTAGGTCACAAAGACTTACCACTGGAAAGGATCACAATAGATTACCACTGGATAAGGATGTAAACGGCTTACTGCTGGATAGGATCACAATGGATTACCACTGATTGGGATCTCAATAGTGGATGGGGCTTACGCGAGGAAGCTTCCCGGGTGCAGCTATAGAGTTGAAATGGTGAATGGGGTGTAAGCTAGGATGCTTCCCGGGTTTTGCTATGGAGCGACAATGGTGACTGGGGCATACACAAGGAAGTTGCCCGGGTGCTGCTATGGAGCTGCAATGATGAATGGGGCTTACGCAAGGATGCTGCCCGGGTTCTGCTATGGAGCGGCAATCATGGATGGGGCTTACACAAAGATGATGCCCTTGTGCCGCTAAGGAGAAGAAATGGTGAATGGGGATTACGCTAGGACGATTCCCGGTTGCCGCTGTAGAGCGGCAATGGTGAATGTGGCTTACACGAGGAAGCTTCCCGTAACGTCTTCCTCATGTCTGGCCATGGGGGCCTCCCAACCCATTGGTGGATTGAGGCATTCACCTATGCGCTAGGGCACAAACACGATTATGCCAAGGGGTGTTGGAATCGTGCACCTGTAATCATGGCATTAGGCGTGTTCTTCTTGGAGCATAAGGAATCTCTTGTTTAGTGGAAGAGGCATCCTATGATTGGCACATAGGGTGTACTACAGTTTATAGTCTTATAGATAGGACTATTGGAATATCATGCTTGGAGCACAAGGAATCTCTTATTTGGAGAAAGAGGCATCCTATATTGATCATATAGGGATAACTATAGTTTAAAGTCATATAGATAGGACCTTTTCCATCTCATTATTGGAGCATAATCCATCTATCGTATTGAGTAAGAGGCATCCTTTGGTTGGCCCATAGGGTGTACTATCGTTTATAGTCATATAGATATGACTATTAGCATCTCATGCTAGGATCATGAGGCATCTCTAATTTGGAGCTAGAGGCATCCTATGTTTGGAACATAGGGATTAATACAGTTTGAAGTCATGTAGATTGGACTATTAGCATATCATTCTAAGAGCATGAGGCATCTCTGGTTTTAAGCAAGAGGCATCCTATAATTTGATCATAGGGATAACTGCAGTTTAGAGTCTTGTAGGTAGGACTATTAGCATCTCATGCTTGGAGTATAAGGAATCTCTTAAATTGAGTAAGAGGCATCCTATATTTTTCATATATGGTTCACTACAGTTTAGAGTCATGTAGGTAGGACTATAGGAATATTATACTTGAAGTATAAGGCATCTCTTACTTGGAGCAAGAGGCATCTCTCGTATAGGGTGAGAGGCATCCTATCATTTGTTCGATAGGGAGTACTATAGTTTATAGTCATGTAGATAGTACTGTTAGGCATAAGGTTCCAAGAAATGGTTGGTGTTGGTACTTATGCAAGGGTGGCCCTTTCTGGTTTGACCTGGCATATGAGCCAAGTGATAGGGTTTGTAAGAGTTACCTAAGGGATTGTTCGACTCAAGGTACTCGGGGAATTGATGAAGAGAATCTGGACTCACGACATGTGAAAGGGACCAAGAAGAATATGTCGACTCAAGGTGTTTCCTGGTATGTAGAGGAGTATCTCAAATCTTGGTATTCCATAGGTGTAAGGAGGGTTCATATAAGGGCGCAATGGGAAATCCCAACATCCCGGCCCGAAAAGTTCGTAGTGCGACTCACCATTTTTTATGGGGGTATGTGATGGTAGTGAAGGGACCGGGCCGAATGGTCGGGACCACAGCTCGACACTGACCCCGAGCAAGGGTGTAGGGGCCCATCCCCCACGGTATGGACCGGTTGATGCAAAAGTAAGAGCCTTGCAAAGGATAGGTCTTCACGAAGTAGCTTCGCGGAGAAAAGGTCGCGTGGAGTAGAGGGATCTCGTGGTACATGGGCCTCTTGCAGAGTAAGGGCAGCTCAAGGAGAAAAGTCTCACAGAGCAGAGGGATCTTGCGGAGCATGGCCTCCTGCAGAGCAAGGGCGGCTCGCATAGCATTGGCTCAAGGAGCAACACCGTTAAGGAAGCTTCTCTCGGAGCAGCGAATCACGGAGCAGCAACCCGAAAGAAGCTGCTCGTGGAGCATGGCCTCACGGAGCCTCAAAGCGGAGCTCTACGGACCGGGAGATCGGCCACCCAAGGGGTGAAGTGGGAATGGCCATCCTGAAGAAGGGTGGCGAGATGGGTATTTATAGGCAAGGGGTTCCGCAAAGCAGAGCTCACACGGCGCGAAGAGGGCTTTGGTTGCATCGCGGCCGTTCGTGAATGTCAACCAAATTCGCGAAGACGTACTGCCTCTTCTGATCCACGGTGGGTTCGCGAACATCAGGGCATTCGCGGAGAGTTACTGCCTCTGGTGCTTTACGACGGGCTCACGAATGTCAGGGCGTTCGTGGAGCGGTACTGCCTTTGGTGCTTCGCGGTGGGACTTCGCGGCACATCGCGAACGTCAAATAGGTTCGCGGAGCTTCCGGCCTAATTGCATCGCGGTGGTGCTCCGAGATCGTAGAGGTGGCGTCGCGAATGGGCTTTGCGAACCAGTTTTCCATCCCAACTTCAAATGTCCATAACTCCAAATCCGTAACTTCGTTTGGGCCCTACGACCTACCAAATCGAAGCTTGAGAAATGGTCTACGATCTTGGATCATGTATGGAAGAATTTGAGAAATTTTGGGGACGAATTTTCAGGGGTCTACAGTGCTTACGATTAACTCACATGCACCGTACATTGAATATCATGATATTAAATCAGTACCCAATGCATTAAGGGAATATATAATTCTAGTTCCACCATTCACTTTCATATCATGTACTTGTATATGTTTTCCCATAGATCATAAAACATAAGGATGTATTTTATTAATTTTAACCACATGATTAAGGTCTTTAGGTTAAATACATGTAAATATATAGTAAATTAAAGATAAGTACAACTATTTGAATATAAGTGAGTTAAAATAAGGATGAGTATTCACTACACAAATATATGCCATCAAAAATAATAGGATAATTTCACTAGCTTAACTAGAGTATATAATGGTTTATAAAGGGGTTATTGAGAGAGAATGTGGTCTCTAAATACTTTTTAATCAAAATGATATTAGAAGGTATTTGTAAAATAATATCCATACTTGAATAATTGGAAATCAAAATGCATGACACAAAGAAGGTGTTTGAGTAAAGATGATAAGGAGAGGATCCCTTTCCATGATAGGGTGCTTCTAAAATCTTGAGAAGAGCATATTGATATATTTGGATAACCTTGGGAGGGAACTATATACGTGAGGCTTGATTTACATTATGATCCTGGCATATTGAGTGAGTACGAAATAGAGTTTGGTTGAGTTTATTTTGAGAAATATTGGATAATTAGTTATTAATTTCCAAAAATAAGTTTTAGAATCTATATGATAAAGTAATAAAACCACCAACCATCCAATGGTTTTCAATAGAGAGGATTTGAATTAATTATTTTATAGGATAAAAACCAAACATATTAAAATAATTTTCATGGTGGTGTGGATGTGAGACATATTTATAACGTTTTTATTTTAAAATAATGAAATATAATATAGATTTTGGAAAATTCATTATGGGTTTATAAAATCAGTAAAATATACTCATAAAAACATAATTTTAAATGGAAATAAAATTTTTGTTTTGGATAATCTTTATAATATTTATTAAATCACTTTTGGGATTTCAAGATGTCATAGTACACACTGTATGTTAATATAGTATTTAATTTTATCCCAAAATCTAGACTCTGGCTGAAAATAATGAAAACATTAGCATTCTCTATTTTTTAATTTCATAATTTAAAATTAATTTTTATCATATAAAATTAATTATATATGTATGATAAATTACAATTTTCAATGAAAAATCTACATTTTTTTAAAAAATGATAGTTTTTTACAATAATGTTTTTTAAATATTATAAAAATTATTTTTTACTTTGTAAAATTATATTATAATATATATTTAATAAATTTTGTTAAATAATAATATTTTATTAAAATTTCATTTCGTTTAAATATTCATGAATTCATCAAAATGTGTGTCTTGATTGAAACCATATATTTCCAAAATATATAAATTCTATTTCATCGCATCAAAATATTTTTTACCAAAATAATTATCTAATCATTTAAGAAGTAATATTAAAAAGTGATAAATATAATAATTATTTTAATAAAAATAATTAACAAAAAACTATTAGGGTCAAGATACATATTCATTTATATAACCTATAAATTACTTAAGTGTAAGGTGTTTGATGATGTGATTTTCATTGGATGGTTCGGTGATTGTGGTTTGCATCATGATCTTGATGAGTTTGAAATTCTCTCATAAATGGTTTTTCAATTTCTTCAATTGTTAAATCTCATCATTGAACTGGTTAATGGAAAAGCCCAGGGATGTTATCTCCCTCAGAGGCTCTAATAAAAGGGATTCATAGTGTATTATCCTCTAGGTCCATGTCATCACTTCATTCATCTATGTCAGTAATAATTTATCATAACCATGAATATGCTTATCTTAGCGGTCACCATAAAAAACAAATATTATTAGTTGTCTATATGCATAACAATATTATAAATCTGACAGGATATAAATTTTAATGGTCCAGTAAAACCAATGTTGTAAATGTGTTTTCTATAACATTAGTTATTAATAATGAATTTAATCATTTAAAAATATAATTCCATTTGTAAATGTTCAGGTTGTCACATGGATCGTGATCAAGAGTTTACTAAAAAATACACCAGTAATTCATAGTGATTAGGGAGCCCAAGTATGGACACAATGGATTGAGTGGATATTTGATTCATTTAATACCCATATGACCTGATTAGATAGGTTTTCTACCTATATTTTTGACAGGTTTAGTAGGAAATAGTGGAATTATATAGAGAAATTTATGTGGAAATATAATTTAATGTGGATTGAATTTAAAGTGTCATTTAATCGGTAATTTTTACAAGATAGATTAATGGTGGTGATGGATTCGTTTTTTTAATATTGGAAATGGGTTATTGTTCATTGTAAGAGTATGTTTGTTTAGTTTAAGTAGATAGTTCATGTGTCTCCTGTACTCCCCATGAATTATTACTAATAAGATTTGAGCTTTTAATTGGTCATGAATGAAATGACCTACTCGTTTAACAACATTCTTAGTTTACCATCATACACTAAGGTGGTGGAAATTATGGACATAGTTGAGGTAGATATATCTGGGAATACTAGTCTATGTGGTGTTCCCTTTGTGGTTGAAAACCACAGTTCCTCATCGAGCCCAAATTTGAAGTGGAATAATCATCACCAGTTTAGTGGAAATATTGATAATCTTTAATTAGGTTTAGTTCCATTGTTTTCTTCATTAAATATTCTAATGTTCTATTATAAGTTTGTTAAACCTTTTCATACCAATCTTAATTTCCTGTTGGATCTGAGGATATTCCACTGGTTTGTGAATTCAGGTGATCTATAACACATCTATTAGGCATCAATATAGGGGAGTGATGTCTTTTCCAAATATCTAAGGGTTATTAGGTATGATCTGATGGTTATAAGTGTAATGGATTTCTCCCCCAAGGTAATGTGGATTCTTACAAGGTGAATATGGCTCATAGCGAGTGTAAGTGAGGATATCTTCATGAAGAATACATGGTATGAGATGACTATAAATTAAGACTAGTTATTGTGGGAGGAACAATGATTATATCTTCTTCCATTGATTCAGTCTCATTTAATATGAGTTCTTCCCATTCATTTATCTTTTTAATGTTTCTCTGCGTATTGTGTACATGGTAATATAGGATTTCTTTTCTGATGTATATTCTTAAACAACTAGTTAGAAATAAGGAAAAAAATATAAGTTCATGAAGATTCAGATTTGGATCACTAAATTGGATGTTGTGTTATAATTCCTCATGTTATACATGGACATTTTTAGCCTAATCATCGGTGTGGGTTGGTTAATTACCATCAAAGATCATATTGATTTATATCACTAGAGGGGTCTATTTTTTTCTCCTCATGGTATCACTCATGTTTTCTTGGTTTTCTAGGATCTATGATCAATGCGGGAATAACCCATTTATTTATATAATGGATTAATTAAATTACATTGTTCATGTTTTTTATTTATCATTCTTGATGAGAGCCAATTTGGTGTTTTCCCGTGGTTATGGATTATTATACTGATTCTTTTTTTAAAGGATATTTCTAGTTTTTCTCGCTAGTGATTGGTCGGGATCAACCTCGATCTACTCCACAGGATGATCCCCATTTCATTTTCATATTATACAATGACTCCTTCTAAGCTGAATGTGATAGAAGCTAAGATAGAAATCCTTGAGAGCATGAGAATTAAGCATCTGACTATGTCACATTGGATATCACATATTATATTTTCATGGAAACTGGGTGATGGTTTTCTTATTTGTATATATTGGAATAATTTATATATTGTTACTATAAAGACTAAATACTTGCTCTGTAGAATTGGTGATCGTTTATATCAGCACAATGATGATAGTTGTTTCTCAATAATCGAATTGACGTAGTTGTACAACCAATTGAGGGTCAGATATTAGGATATTTTAAAGACTAACTTCCAAATACAGTATAAATATTTTTAGTATTTGGTTATAATGATGATCCGGATATTTTTTCTTTCTATAATTATGGACATTATGAATTGGATATTCCATCTCATTTTGGATTCCTTTATTGTCTTGTTTTTTTATCACATCAATGTGTATTCCTAAAGGGATGAGTATAATACTAACTACTTTGAGGATATTTTGGGAATATTGAGAGAAAAGTATCTATATTAAAAGATATTAAAATGTTAATTTTGTATTTAGGTAGTGAAGTTCTTGATCCATGTAATGTTTGAGAGATGACTTTTAGTGGATCCCACGAATATTCCAATAGATATGTATTGGGAGTAGCCAAAGAATGTGCTTGAGATAAGAAGATTTTTGGGAATGATATGTTATTATAGACAGTTTTTTAGAAATTTTCATGATCGATTTCTCCTTATCATATTTGACTATGAAATGGTTGAAGTTTATTGGGATGAGAAATGAAATATTTTTTATGAGTTTCTTGCCCATTTGACATCGACACCAATGTTGATTCTTCCTAGGTCTGGAAGAGAATATGAATAATATAGTGTTGTCCATTATGGTATTGGGAGGTAAAGGATGAACATTTAATTGAATATATATCATGGTAGTGATTTCCCTGTAAGGAAAATTATACAACCAATGGCATAGAGTTGGTAGACGTGACACATGCATTGAAGTCATGGAGTCTTTACACCTTCAGGGAGTGTTTTTCAGTTTTCATGGAAATTAAAAGCTAATAATATGTCCTTAAAAAGAGGTAATTGAGGCTTATAAATAGATTTTTGATAGAGTATATCCCTAATATTTTTTTTAAAAAAAATCTATGCAATTATGAAGGGGATTATTTTCACTGTTTATATGAGCATAATGTTTCAGACTTCGGTTCTTCAAGAATGAGTAGGTGAGTGGAGCCTTAGGTGTTTTTGAGATATTCAACATTTCCATTTGTGTAATGATGAAGAGAATGTGTATTTGGCTGGTTTTTAGGTCATAGAATCTTTTTTGAGTTGGATTTGGAGTGATCATGCATATGACTGTGAGCACTAGTAAATTATTAGTGTTCTAAATAATGGGGATAACTTGACTTTTTGGTCTCAATCTCCCAATTTTTCCCTAAATTTTAGCAAGTGTTTGGGTATTAATTTTAACACAAGGTACTAGGTAATAAGAAGGAGAAATAATATAGTTGGTTTGTGTATATTGGGTCTACCAAGATGTTTTAAACTTTGAGGAGTATGTAGTGATGACCGATGAGGTGGTGGTAAATTTTAAATTTTGTTTCTCGATGTTTGACCTACCATATAATAAAAAATCAGAATCAAATAATGGGTTGGTAGTTTTATCCTATTCAAATTTTAGTGTATAAGTATGATGATATATTTATAGATTTCCTGATTTTAGTACCTTCTGATCATGATGGGTAAGATGATATATGGATGAATGATATCCATTTGATAAATTCAACCCATTTTATTCCCATCAGTGAATCAATATTAGTAGAGGATCTCATGAAACTACATGTAAAAGAGGTTTCTAGGATACATAGAGTGACCTTAGCAGTTTTTTTGACAAGGATTGATATTTCACATTTATTATATCACTCTAAAAATACATGGGAAAATGTGAGGTTCAGCCCAACATATCACCAGTTAATGGATATCCCATATCATTGGACCATCCATACCATGTGTAATATGATTTGTGCTTCTATGAATGACATAAAGGGTTAATGAGATAGGTATATCACACTATATATGTCTTTATATAATAATAGTTATAAGACCTTAATTATAATTTACCATTTTGTTGTGTTGCATGGGTGGTTATTCCAATCACCATTGTGTAGAGTTTAGCTGGGTGTATACTCCATGTTAGGAACGAATCTCATTAAATAGTTGACATAGAAAGTTTCACTGATTCCACAAAAAACAAGTTAAAATTTAAAGACAGTATAAATCCCATTCCAATCAACTATGTTACAAATTTAATTTGAATGGTGGTGACCAGTTGATTCTTTAATTATCCTTCTTATTGGAATAAGATAACTTGGGAATATAGGGAAATGTGGCTTCACATTTTTTCATGAAGTTTTAGATGTTTGAATTTTGTGTGATGGTACCCTACCACTTAGTGTTTCAATGGAAAAAAACCACAATTCCTGAAAACTATCATGACTCTTAGTTGAAAAGATATAATCAGGACCCATCACATGTGATATGGTAGGAAGAATTAGAGGTAGAGAGTGACACCACTATTGTGGAGTAGCCCATTCATGTCATATAAAATTAGAAAAATGTTCTCTATATTAAATTGATCATAGTATTACATGTACCTTGTAAAAAAGGTGGTGATACCCACAACTAATGGGACCAGGAATCATTGGTGAGAGAATAGTGGCCTCCTATTTTATTTTGAGGATGCCTGAGGAATTTTGAGGTATAAAATTGAAGTGTTGTGGAGGTTTGTGACACTTAACATGTCACTAGTATGTTGTCTATTTTAATTTTATTTTTTCCCATGTTTTTTATGTGTTGGGGATCAAAAATTATTTTTTGGGGAAAATAGAGACTAAAACATATCTCTAACATGACATGTCTATCTAAGATACTAACTAGGATATGGTGAGGTTTTAGTGATATTGTGATTTATAATTTCATAAGAATGGGTTTTCTATCCAGAAAGGAACTCCAAAAAACATACACATTGATATTTTTTGAGATAGAGGCTTCTATGTGGTTAGTGTATGGTTTTCTAAACCCTATAGCCAAATCTGGCAAGCCATCCAGGTTATTTAAAATTTGAATTTTTACCCAAATACTTTTTTCATGTTTAATTAATTTTTCCATATTTTTTCCATATATCATATGTATCATTATACAAAGTAATTGTATATTTTTTAATATCAGGACACTAAATATGGGGATGAATTGAGTGACTATAAAAATTTATATTAAATATAATATCAAAAATTCCCAAAATTCAATGTTCAATTAACCAGTTAGCCAGTTGGCCAGTTAGACAGTAGTGATTTTATAAGAACATTACTGTTCAATTATTTTCTCAAAATATTTATTATTTCAAATAGATATCAATTTTTTAATTAATACTAATTTGGAAACTAATATAATTAGTCAATACTGTTGTATAAACTTTATTAGACTAACTATCCAAGGTAAATTAAGTTTTATGAAATATGAGATAAAACATAGTAAACCAAAATGTAAAAAAAATAGTGGAAATAAAATAAGACGTTCGGTCCCAAGCCGAGAGTTATTCCTCTCCACTTTCTGATCACCTACCACCAAGTAGTTTAAATTATCAAAAATTGTGATCCACAACTTGGATCGTGGTTCACAACAGCACACAGTCTGTCCAGGTCACAAAACCTCTTCCACAGTTCTTCATGGGTACAAACTACAAGACCAAATGACCTCTTCTGCCGTTTTATATGCGAAAATAAGATATATAAATTATTTTGAGTAAAGATATTATGTATCCTTCATTCAGGAGTAGGAGATGGTTTGTCTTTTATAAAAAAACACACACACTGATCAAAATGCAGTAAAATGATACACAATATAGTGATAATTATTATAAAAGGTATAGGATTTTCTAAGTGTTATAAAAATCAGGTATGTATTCTTTGATGTGTTATAATAGATGTTGGTATCATCCTATAGAAACAGGTACCAGATCATAGGGTCGTGAAGCACTGGGTATTGCCTTCCCGGTGGATGAGATGTTCTTCTCCTTCAGTGCGGTTGAACGTTAAAGATGTAAACCACATTATCCACAATAGCTTCTTGATTCATAGCAAAAAATAGTAATAAGAGCTCATATAGTATATTTCTCTTCTTATCAGGTGTATACATATGTGTTCTCTCTTCGCTTTTCAATTCTTCTCTTCATACACCAGATCACATGAATTTTTTCCTTTTTAAACATTCTTTCCTGACAATGTGCGTGTGGGGGTACCTCGTACCTCTAAGTACCTGCTGTCATATTTTGAAATAGGCATTAATTATTCCAGAGTCGTTAAATAACACCAATATGACCATTATAAAATTATTGTTACTCAAATAAATTTATAAAGTATGTCGGCAAGTGGTGCATCGGTGACTCATTTCAACGGTGAGTCCTTCTTTCTATCGGTAATACAATTGATCTATTAGTGAAATATTTCAATGGTTATTTATTCCAATGTTGATTCCATACAAGAGTGATTCCATCCAATGATGAGTCATTCCAAGGTTGATTCCTTCCAATGGTGAGTCCTTCCAATGGTGAGTCCTTCAAATTATTTCTTAGTTCTTCTATTAATTTCAGATTCACATACATAGAACATATGCATGTTTGAACTGTCTTTCAACATAGATACTGTTAAATTGAAATAAGGGTATTCTTGATTAAGGATAACTATAGTTTTCACAATTTTTATTTTATTAATAATATTATACCTAATAAATTGACATGATTTTTTATTATTAAAACTGAAGAGTGTATCTAAAAAACATATGGGCCAAAAATAGACTATCCCATTACTTTTGTTAGGGAATATCCTTAATTCCTTTTTTTACCTAAGGAAAGCACTAATATTAATGATATCTACATCATTCCCCCAAACCTTTCATTTTTTTACCACTAACCTATATGTTGAAGTGGATATATGGTGTGTTGGTAGATAAGAGGGTTATTCAGGGTGTTTTTGGTTTGATTTATTATGTTTTAGATTTTTTAGGAATTCTATTTACTAAATCTACTGGTTCTCACCGAAGGCCAAAAAGTTGGAGTGAATTATAAAGTAGGTGTATATATTCAAGGATGTTTTTCATAGATAACATTTGAATCCTTAATATCCTGTTGTTTTAATTTATAAAATTTCTTTTTAATTTATTTTTGAATTTTTTATATCAATGATGGATGTTATTCATGGGTCGAGATGGAAATTAAATTTTTTAATGTATATTTTTAAAAGGTGTTGGTTTTTTATGAACCCATGTAATGATAAAATGTATCATAGAGGTTTTAGGATTTTAAATAAATTTGTAAAAGATTCTTTAATGTTTGTTTCCAAAGTCTTAATTCTTGTCATGGAATCATAGTTTTTTGTTAAATTAGATTTTTAATGGTATTTTTTTATATGGTACCATTGATTTTGACAAGTTTGGAATTGAGTATCACACATGAAACCAATGGGTGAAGGTGTGTTATCTAAGGGAATTAGAGATAATTTTGAAGGAATATTGAGTGATCCTTGAGTTTTCAAGGAAATAAGAGAGAATTTTGGGTGGAATACTAAGAGAGCTTCTAATTTGTCTACCAAGATACCTTAGGAGATCTTTGATGTTAGGCCCTAGGGAGGGCTTTTGGTCTTTTTTTACTTGATTAGTTATCTAGAAAACAATGTTATACAAAGAGTCACACTAAAGAATTATAGCTAGATCCCTTATTATACATTACTTATTCATGATTGATTAATATGATACTATGTAATTTGTTATTTCCTTTTTTGATTTTAATTCCTATTATTATGGCTACAAATTTGGTTATGTAATGATTTTTTTTGGTTGTACCTTTTTTATTCCTTGTTTTCATTGGTTTTCCATCTTTCTCATAGTGTATTTCCCTCTATAATTTATCTTTGTTGTTTTTTTTATTTAGAAAACTATTAATTACTTTTTTTAAATAAGATATGTTTAATGAAATAAATTTATTCCCAAGTATTTTTTTTAAACTAAAGTGCCTTATTTATGAAATGGTTTTGAAAAATGAGTTTTAAAAAGTTGATTTATTATTTTTTATGATTTAAAATCCTTTAATATATTAATGGGGATATCCAATTAGTGTTTTCCCCGTACACCCTACATATACCTTCGAGGGTATGGACAAATTGTTTTGTATTCCATAGGTAAGGGAATATTCACTATCCATATGGGTGGATCTTCTTGATTATCATCATATGGGGTCTATCATGTTAGTGGAAACATGGTCTCTTTGGATTATATATTGGGGTGATATTTTTTGTAATTTTTCTCTCTTTGGGATGTCTATATTGGCCATTAGTGTATTATCAATGTTTTGGGTTTTCAGATATTGACTTTGGATATCAATATAATTTCATTGGTATGACATGGAAAACATCATGATGTAATATTTCTTATGGTATCTAATTTTACTCATTATTTTATTCCTTTGTTGTATATTTATTATTGTTGAATCATATTATATCATTGTCTGGACAACCCAATTATTGTATTCATCTTTCCAGATTATCAAGAATGAAACTATTACCAATGGGGTAATCAATTTCCCCCATTGTTTTTCTCCATCCCCTGCTGATTGGGAACTCTCCTTAAGACATATAGCAAGTCAAGTCATGTTATTAGTCGAGCCATCTTAGTTTCCTTCTCAACAAAAAATCTTCTCGAGTCTCGTGTGTCACTTCTGTAAATTTTTTACCTATTTTATATTTATCTTTGAAATTGAGGGAAACACCATATCAAAAATCATATCTTTTATACACATAATTTCAATACGTATTAAAAAATGATAAAAATGATACACTCCCAAAAGATTCAGTTTCCTAGTTTCCGTGGGTAATTAGATAAATATCACAAAAATTTGAAATATGGATACAACATCATTATTTACAAATTCGATAATAATGTACTAAATTCCAATGATCTATTAAAATAGGAGAAGATATCCTGGAAGAATACATAAGTATGTAATGATATACATATCCATGTAAAAGGATAAATAAATCATAACATGATTTAATGTATTGAATCTGAGTAAAGAGATATAACATGGTGACATAATAAGGTAAATATCATATTAATGATCATTGATGGATGATAAAAGATGATAACATCATGATATCATAAGATTTTGGAAACAATATAAAACATAACATCATAATCATATCTCAAGGATAACATCCATGAATGTATAACATATTGTTCATACGATAACTACCTAATCACAAAAAATGGAATCCCATTAGATATTAAAATTACACAATTCATTATCATCCTATATAATTTTACTCCCACCTGTGACATTCAAATCACACACATATATTTAAGTTCCACATTGGTCATACAACATAATAATGTCTTTCATCACATTTAATATCATGATTATGTATTATAGGTTATATACATGGAATACCCCAATAAAATAAGTACTGTAACATCTATTTGAATACCCTTGAGTGTAAATTGGTAATGATATTCACACCAAAAATGTGTAGCATGGAAAATAGTGGGATAGTTTTTTCAGCATAACAGGTGCACATATAAATTAATGGAATGGATTAATGAGATTGAAATGTGGTCTCTAATTACATTGGAACCATAATTATAGTTAATGGATGTCTAAAAAAATATTAAAATATGAAAAGTTATCAATCAAAATTCCTAATACAATGAAAGCACTTTGGAAAATATGTGGGGGAAGGTAATCAATTACATTTAAAGGGCGCTTCTAAATATATAGTAGAAGATTCTTAAGATATTGGGTACAACATGGTATAAGTTTAGAGATGCGAAGGGGGAGTAAAATTATTCTCAGGGGGTTTTTAGAGAAGAGTGATGGGATTTTCGGTGGGCATTTATAGCAAAGGTGATAGTAATTCCTAATATATTACAGAACAATGGTTGTAGACTCTAGGTGAAAATTATTCCCAGCCCCAAAACTACTCATGTTTTTTTCACATGGTTTCTACCAAATTGGGTGTAATTATATAATTTTTTAAGCAATGAACCAAAATCATTAACATAATTAAAATTTATGATATTAATTTATTAGATGATGTATTGTTTTTAAAACCAAAAAACATAACATATATTTTTTATGTTTTCAATGTAAATTAAATAACTTCGTCCGAAAATTAATTTAAAGGTGAAATATTTTGTTGGTTATTTATTCCCTTTACAGTATATATTACTTCAATTTTCGGCTATTATTATGTCATAATATATACCATATATTTATAACATATTTATGTCTTTCCGAAAAAATAGATTTTCTCATAAAATTTTGAAAACATTACTGATGTTATGATTTCCATAATAATATTTATTGTAGAGAACAAAATTTATAAATATTATTATTTTCCATTTTTAATAAATTTAAATTTTAGTGAAAAATAGTATCATATACGGTGATGAAAAATTTCTTCCACTTCTAAAAATTACATTCAGAATCATTAAATTATATTATTATAAAGATATATATATATATTATTTGATAAAATTAATTTATGAAAATAATATTTATTTAAAAAGTCATGGATTTTTATAATGAATGAATTAATATAAATGAAATATTTTAGAAAAAATTGATTTCTACAAATCATAATATAATTATTTTAAAAGTCAATATTTAAAAATGTTTGCACATTCAATTATTGGGGATCAGTATTAAAAAAATATTAAAAATAAAATATAAAATTTCACATTACAAGTGTCTAGATACATAACCCATTATTACCCAAGCATACACCCTACTGTTTCTTAGGATGTTTAAATAAACATGGTATGATAAATGAACTTTATAAGAATAAAAATATCCAATAAATTGTTTTATTCGTGTTTCAGTTGCTAAAACTCATCTAATTCTTATTCAAGGGAAAATTCCAGTGATGACATCTCCCTTATAAAACCAACAAATAGTCTTCACCGGGTACAATCCTACAATTCAATGTCATCGCCTCTTCCTCTAGTATAAATACACATTACCATAACTTTTATTATATACTGATCTTTACTGTCATTGTAGAATGTCTATATTATCAATTTTTTTATTCTAAATAGTATTATAACCCTAAAATACAAATTACTTCGATTTTTATAATAGTCCAAAAAATTGAAATATATGGAATGGTTTCTTAATAAATAATTCTACTAGTAAGAGATTTATTACTTCAAAAGTGAATTTAATTTGTAATAGTTTGGGTCATTTCATTCTTCCCCACTTTAGAAATTTCACCCTTGAAAATTAATTTCATACACTAATGAAGAGGATATTACTTCTGTTTCATAACCTCCATTTATTCATATATCACCTCCTAAAACTTTTGGTTCTTCCACAATTCTTTGACTATGTGATTTATATTTTTTCATAGAATATTTTCACTAAAATATAATATCTTTATTCTCTAATACTCAAATAAAATATCATTATCCAGTTTTAGATCATATAGATTCATTATATGTGAGGGGTATGTTATGTACATCCTTAATAGGGACACATGAATCACATAATGTAATTTAGATTATTCACATGGGAGTTCTAGTCTATAGGCCACAACTATTATGTGATCAAGGGTCTCAAAGTTGACTAAGTAATTTTGACTAATATTTCCCTTCTTCCCAAACATCATGACTATATTCATTGATGATATATAAAGTAACACATTATATCTGACCTCATACTCTATGACAATTATATGATTTCATGCATAGATATTATATTGGAATTCTGTATGTTTTATATTATATTTAAAGGTGTAAAACATCTCTATATAATATTGGATATGATTTGTACCCATCATACTCCTATATTCAAATCCATCCCAGTATGTTGGAGTCTAAAACCAATTCTCATTAAAAATCCATAGAGTATTCCATTTGAATTATATATTAGAAGTTATTATTATAATATAACTATACGGGGAGAATTTTTATGTCTTATCATCATTGTAAATATGTTGAATGTTATCTAATTATATTCTCATGAGTTTGAATGGTTATCTCTTATTGACCATCCATATTAGGGTGATAAGTGGTATTGAAACTAACTTATATTTATCAAATTCTTATAGAAGAAATCTCCAGAACTAAATGTTAATCCTCATAACTTGATCAAATTTGATGGATAGTGTCACTCTATTTAGTCTTAAGACTTATCTTATGTATATAATTGTGAGTTGGTAAAGGGGGGAATATTCCTTGATAGAAATGTCATGTGATGATTTTATAAGCTGGTAGTCTATCTCCCATATTGAATAATTTCCCTTTTATTTCCCTGAGATATATATAATATAATACATGGTTATGTTTTCCCATTTATATACAAGTATGGGATATTGTTAAATCATAACATTATACTTCTATCATTCAACCTTGACTTGTTAGTATACCAAAAATCAAGATAAAAATTCTATAATATTCTTCTTAGGTTAACCCATATGAATTTTTTTTAGATCTCTATACAAATTGGTGCTTATTATATTATTAGAGAAGGATGAGCTATGTAAAAAATCCAGATGTTATTTATTGAGTACTTGTTTTGATGGGGAATATATTCGGGTTTAAAAAATTATAACTCCATATATTGAATAGTTGAACTCAATAATATTTAGAACCATCTTCTATAGCTTCTAATTATATTCTAATGACTCCTTAAGCATCTTATGAATTTTGGATTCTTCCATCATTTGATCATGTTATGTTTAGTTTTTTATGATTCCCATGTCCATTAATTAAATTTATATGAATATTGGACCCCATTCAATCCTCTTCATGGATAGGTTTTAATGGTTATATCTATGCAAAGCATATACCACTTTATTAACTATCATAAAATGGTAATGGATTTAATAATCATAATCCTTGATCAACTAATAGCCACTTTTTTCTCATATTGGGATCATTTATGGTGAACAAGTACTTGAAACTTTTATTATACATATATATGTCACACATTTCCCATTAGACATAATGTGTCCAAATAATAATTGTAAATATAACATCATCCAATTCTAGAACATGTATTGGGTAGTTTTCATTAGGGTTATTTAATTGATGATATGCATAGGCTGTAACTCTTTCATTTTTTTCAAGAGTACACAACCTAAGAATTTTTTATATGCATCAATATAGGTCACTAATACTTCCCCACTTGTTGGTATTGTGAGAAATGTTTTAGTGATTAGAAACTAGCTCAGCTCTTTAAATCTCTCCTAACATTAATCATTATAGATAACCATCACTCCATTCTAAGTAACCATTGTTAGTCTGACTGAAATATTTCGATGTTTCCCTAAAGTCTACTGTAGTACACATATAATCAATGAAATTAGATACATATATCACAAGTTTTAGTATAGGCTATCCTCTGATTCCCTCTATCTCTAAAGGAACCACATATAATCTCTTTCTAATGATGAAATTCCACATAAATGATACTTTCACCATCCAAAACTCACATTTACTGTACTCTACATTGAAATTTTCCTTTCTCATGCTCTTTAGTATAGTATTTAAATTTTCCACACATTTCTTGTGTCTTTTAAAGAACATAAAAATATCATATATAAATACTACCAAAAATTTATTAAGGTAATCACTAATGAAAATATTTTTTATGTTAATTAGGATTTTTAGGGAATTAGTGGGTCCTAATATCATCATTGTGAACCCATGGTGCTCATTCTTTATATAAAAATCATTATTTATAATATCTTCATTATTTTCCTTTAATTGAAAATATCTAGAACAATTACACATTATAGAGAATTGTTCATCTCCACATAACTTATTGAAAAAGTCATCAATATGTGGAATATGGTACTTGTTCTTTATTTTAATCTTGTTTATCAAATGATAATCAATGTAGTGGAACATTTACCCATCCTTATTCATGATAAAAATAATTAGTGTACCCCATAGTGAATCACTTGGGTGTATAAATACATTATCTATATTCTCCATTACCTTCCTCATTATCCTGCCAGCAACAATATTGGTCATCCTATCTGGAGTCTAGGATATTATAGACACTCAAGATAAATGTTTGAAAAATTAGTTAACCTCTCATTTATAAGGAATTATTGGAAATTATTTGCGAAACACATCAATGAAATTTCTTGAAATGGGATTTTCATCAATAGAGATGTTTTCCTTAGTATTAATGATTTGATCATGACACACATACTCGTAAGGAAATAATATTCATTCTTAAGATAATGATTCCAATTTATATTGATCCTTTTCTTTCCACATGAATAAATTCATAGGGTGATTCGTGATATGAAAGGTGATTTCCTTCCCCATGAAATCTATGCTGGTTATATACAAGTAAAAGTAATCTATACCTAGAATGTCATATATTTCCAAAAATGATATTATCACAATTTTTTTAAAAGTTCAACCCAAAAATTTTAATATGGGAGATGTTATATACTAGGGATGAAACAATTTGTGGAATTTATGATATATAAAAAATATACATCAATGTTGTGAGGTGGTGTTTGAATCGCAGTAATGAACTTCTGTAAAATGAATGAATGTCTAGAACAAAATCCAAATTGAACATTTTATGTTTATTAATGGATTATAAGGATTCATTCCACAATTTTATTGGAGTTATAAACATTTATATCAATAAATGGGAATGGGGATGGGAATTTCAAAACTATTAAACATATAAAGTGGAAACTATGATAATTGGAAGGATAACCCATAATTTACATGTATTCAGTAACCAATTAATTTATAGGTGTTTATTTATTTTAACCATGCTCTATTTTCAATGATAAATTTCCATTGTAATTTTTGTTCCCTTCATAATAGTTTGAATTAAGAACATGGTTAACTGATTCATATCCTAAGGGAGTGTCCTACTAGGTATTTAGTATTGTGAATATTAATTATACACCTACTGAGGATTCATTTAATACCCAATATACACTTTAGGGTTATTACCCCTAAGTACATCTATTTAATAACAACATCAAATTTCTAATATCCAGATAATGATATATTTTCTCAGAAAACCAAATACATTGTAACAAAAATTTTATCGTTTTCCTATGCTTATTATTATACCTATGGTTTTCACTATGTTTTTATATTCATTATCACCAAAAATAACAATGCCATTCTATAATGTGAACTGCTAGTATCTATACCTTTTATACAAAATTTTTCATGAATTATTACATGAATATAGGCATGATACAATACCAAAATATTGAGAGACCTAGTTTCATTGTGAAATTAGACACATATCACAATAACATGAAATAGGGATAAAACAACCATATTTAGAAACGCAAAATCATTCCCTTAAATTCTATTGATCTTCAAATACTGCACATGGTAACCTGGGGACATACCGAAGAAAGGGGTGAATAACAACTCAATTTAAGGGAGTAGTAATATAATATCATGATGTAATGTATTACATGTGAGTTAAGAGTCATAAAATAGTGTCACAATATGGATAAAATCATAATAACAAACATTTACGAATAATATAAGATAATAACATCATGGTATCATAAGAAGGTGAAAAAAATATGAAATAGGAAATTATAAGATTAATCCATGTATATCATCCATAACATCATAACATATTGTGATGTGGATAGTTACTTGTTCATCATTCGTGGTATCTCATGAGATGAACTCATAACTCAATTTGTTTGAGTGATATATAATTTTTGTCCCACCAATCACATTCATATAATGTACATGAACTTGTTTTTCACATATATCATACAACATAATAATGAATTTAACCACATGAAATCAAATGATTTAGGAGTATGGGTCACAATCTTGGTAGCCCAAAATAATTTTAGGATGTTAACATCTCGATGAATACCTGTGCGTGGAAGTGAGGATCGATATTCAAAATGAAAATTCTCTTCATTGAAAATAATTTGATAATATCATAAAAAACTATTTGTACACAAACAATCATGGAAGGTTTTTATGAGAGTAAACTTTTGTCTCTTATTAAATATAAATCATAATCAGAATTATATGATGTGAAAGAACGTATTCCAAGATGAAAAATTGGAAGCAAATTTCATTATATAAAGAATGTACTTGAATAATGATAAGGATTACGTGAATCCTTTACCTTGAGTGTGCTTATTATAGACTCGGATGAGCTTCCAATGATATTGGAAACACCTTTGGAGTGATTTAGAGAGGGAGTGGTTTAGAAAATTTGCAATCATCTTGATTTTAGTGAAGAGGAATGGCAGGTAGGATTTGTTTTTACTGTAAATGGTGGAGAATAATTTATTTATTTCAAAATATATATTTTGGACTCTTCATGATAAAATAACCTAAACCATGAACCTCACATGGGATTTTGACCATGTATTCCACTTAATGAGGGTGGTATCCTATGTAGAAGTATAAGATCCTAAATATTTAAAATAATATGGTTCATGATGTGGAAGTGATTCAGGTTTATAAAGAATTGTTTTTAAAAACATAAACTCTAATATAGGTTTTGGTGAATTAATTTAAGCTATTTAATATTAATCAAATAAAATAAAACACATTATTTTAAGTGGGAAATCTTCATTTTTTTCATGGAAGAAATTATTATTATTTATTATATCACTTTGTGATATTATGATCTCATAATAGATATTATATATTTATATCATATTTAATTTTAACACACTAATTTGACTATCTATAAAAATTAAAAAAAATCACCATTGACTAATTTTGAATTTTTTCTTTTAAATATAACATTTGTTTCCAAAATTTATTTTATATTCTTAAAAATTTACACTGTTAAAAAACCTTATTTATTATAAAATAATATTTCTTTATATTTTATAATAATTATGAACCATTTAAAAATTACAATAGACCACACTAAATGTCATTATGATTTATATAAAAAAAATTATTTAATAGTATTATTTTATGAAAATAATGATTATTTAAATAGTTCTTGAATTTATAATAAATATTTTTTAATTGAAACTATTTTGTTATTAAAAATGAAATATATATTTCATCATTTCAAAATATAGTTTTTACCAATCTCAATATATTATCTTGTATATGGTATTAATTACAAGAGTTTATATAACTACTATTTTGTTAAAATGAAAATATATAAATTGATACTAATTGGTGATAAATACATAACTCCTTATTACACTACTTTATTCCCTATGGGTATGGTGGGTGAAGGTAGTACATTATTGGGGTGGTTTAGTGAACATGGTTTGGGATGTGATCTCAACAATATTGCAATTATCCCATAATTGGATTCCCATGAGTTTCAGTTGTTGAATCTTAGTTTTGTCTTCGCCAATGGAAAATTCAAGTGATTCCGTCTCCCTTAGAAGATTGGATAAATGGGCTTCATAGGGTATGATCATACTTTTAGAGGCCATCACTACTTCCATATGTTTCATATAGAATTTATCAAGACCTTTAATATATATTAATTATAACCATAATTATATAATATATATGTTATCACTGTTTATTATTATTAATGGAATTTTAAGTCCCATGGTCAAATTATATACATTTTATTAATGGTCCAAAATAAAAAAAAAGTGTTCATATGATTTCTATAAAAACCTTTTATAATAATGTGATTAGTCAATAAATAGGGCAATCCACTTAAAAATTTTATGGACATTATATATGAAAATTTTCATTTAACATGTTACCTTACCTCTAGTAAGTAGAATTATGGAAATTCATATGAGCCTATTTTTGATCCTAGAAATTACTATTAATATCTTGGTTAGGAAACTATTGAACCCTTGTGAAATATATTAATGAGATCGTCAGAAAACAAACTGATATCCTCAAACAACCATGCATTCGAATCCCATCTCAAAATTGAACAATTCTTGAAATCTATTCTATAAAGTCCAAAGTCATTTAGATGACCCTGATATGTAGATTCAATAAACCTTAATAGAACCTACCACCACTTGAGTAAATATGACCAGAACCTATTGAACCTTAATATGACTCCCTCATGAAATCTATTGATTATCACATCCAAAAATTCAGTTCCCTCTTTTAACCACAATGCACCGAGATTCCAATTGATCAATAAACCATTCGACCATAATTAAAAGCTCATGTTCTCAACATATTTAGATGATATTAATATATTATCCCAAATAAATGGTTAACACATTCCAAAACTTGAGTAACTTTCACAACTAAATATAGAACCACATAACTCATTAAATTACAAATTTTCAATGATATACATATAGGTTTATTCAAATAAATAAAGGATTGGAAAATAAATTTTTACACAATATTCATTAGTCATTTCTCTACACAGTACTTGAGGTTTTGTAAATGAATTATATAAATAAATTATCTAACTATGTTACTACACTTTCTATGAAATAATGATTGTTGGGTACTCGGTTTTTTGTGTTCTTCCATTTTAAATCCTTCAAAATTATTATACCCAAATATTACATCATGGAATATAAAAAATCCGTATATAAAATTATGATCCAAGATACAATGATTTAGTTATAGTTCTATTTTAATATTGGACACATAAAAAACTGGTCCATAAGTGATCTATGTCATCTCTCATTATGTTCATCATAAAAAGAACCCTTATTTAAAATAACAATGAAAATAACATTTATCCTAACCAAGGGAAATGAGACATAAGAAAGGGAGATCTCATATTATCAATAACATTAAATAAGAAATATATAAACATATCATGAGAATATGGGAATGATAATATCAAAATAACATTTTAAAAACATCCCTACAGTTACATAGTGCCTAAACATGAGTTATGTCATAAGTATTAGTAGTTCATAAGAGAAGAGTCATAATGAAATCAAATAACAAGAACCATTAGAGAATAAATGTTTCATAATACATATATATTTGGCATAAACATAAGTATAGAAAATAATTTCCATAGTAGTTCAAGGATCATTTCCAAGACTATTAATGTGAAATGGGTTCACTCTCTACACCATAGTAGTATTCACAGTTAAGTCTCAAGAATATCATAGTGGATTGTTTCCCTAACGGAATTGGGTTCACTCCCCATTATAGTCCCCTCTCTATTATGACATATATATCTTTACCCAGTGCATTAGAGGGAGATATATTTCCCACCCATAATGGTTATAACATAACCCCCATCCATGGTTGTAATGTAACAACTTTCCTTGGTTATAACAAAACCATTCCAATAAATGAAAATAATACATATATGTTCCATAAGAATATAAAACATTCATCAATTAGAACCCATGAATGTAAAGTGTTTTCATAATCATTTCATCATAACTTGAACTATTAGAAATAAATAGGTATCATAATTATTTCACCATTTCATCAAATCATAACACATGTGAAAAATATGAGGGTTTCATAAGAAATTTCACGTGGTATAGACCTTGGAATAAAAACTGGATTCATAAGCATCTTTTCAATATAAACATAAATCATCTAGAGAAAAAATAAAAATTATATCATTAGATCATATCCATTTTGAAGCATAAGTAACATCAAATGATATCATCATAGAGAGCAAAAAAAATTTAAAGATCACGTGGAACAATTATTGAGGGAAATGGCCTTTAAAATTTGAAAAAAAAACAATTTTAATAAGATAAGATATTTTTGAAATTATTTTCTTTAAAAACAACCTTCTAAACATATGAATAAATCCATAAAAATAAATTAAAAAATGTCTTGAGGAAAATGACCTTCTCAATTTGAAAAAAACTTCTTAAAACCTAAAAATCATAAATTTAATTTCCTTATAAAAGAATGTTGAAATTAAAAAATAATCTTTGAGAATCAATTAAAACTTTTCTTGAGGCATATAACCATTTCTATGTGTAAAATTTTTTTTGAAACATAAAAAATTTTCAAAATCCTCTTCATTGAGAATTACCTTGGAAAATAATGAAGAATATTTAACAATAATTAAGAATAACTATTGAGCAATATATCTATTTAACATTTAAAAACATTTTTTGAAAAATAAAGAATTTTTAAAATCCTTTTCTTTAAAAATAACGATGGGTACTTATAAAAGAAGCATTAATAATCATTCAAAATATTTCTTCAGAAAAAAACATTTTCAGTTTGATAAACACTTTATAAAACATAAAAAATCCCAAATACATTTATTTAAGACAAAAATGGAATCTTATAAAATATTAGTCAAAACAATAAGGGTGAGGATAATGAAAAATAACCTCAATATTATACAAAATTAAACAATATCCATTTATCATTTTCTATAAATTCAAAACAAGCAGTGATTGGAAAAATACATCGAGATTCTATTCGAATTTTTGAAAAAAAAATTATAACCATTTATTTAATAAATACTTTTAATATTATTGAAAACATTTTTAAACAATTTTTTTAAACCATGCTTCTGAGAAGAAAAAAATAACTCTTTCAGCTGAAGAGAGATATAAATATTATTTCTCATGAAAATATTATTTTGAACTATAGGGTACATAAAATTTGGAAATGAAGGGAAACCATGTAATCTTGTGAAATAAAAATAATATATGAACATTCATAAGTTTAGTGAGATATAGATAATAATATTTCATCATTGGAAGCATAATTAAAACAATTTGGATAATCTTTTTCATTATCTCATTAATAAATTACCAATTTTTTAACATTGAATCATAAGACACATGAAATGATAAAAATTAAATAGTACTGAGAATATCATGAAAAGAAATAAATTCATGGCATTACTTATAAAATGGATTTATATAGTCAACTTATAATAAGATATATTCTTAACATAATGTTTGTCCCAAAGAAGAGAAATTATGAAAAATATTTCTTAATGATTTGGATAATTTTGAACAACAATACATATAAAAAAGAAATACCCAAATAGATATTTAAATCCCAAAATTTTTGAGTTTATTCAATAAAAAATATATTCCTGGTCTGTATATAAAACAAATTAAAAAAACATTTTGTGAATGTGACGTGTGCCTCATAAAAAATAAAAGTGGGACAGAAATCACATACCATGTGTCTTGACTTCCTTCATACACATTTGAACCTTCTGTATGATAAATATAAGTTTATTTTAAATATATTAAATAAACATAAAAATATATATCATATCATATATGACCTACTTATGACTTTTTAGTACCCATTTTTTAATAATTCCTCGCTAAAATCACTTTTCTAGAAAGAATTTATTTGATTTTCATATATGTTTCGAATTTTTTTGGTCTGCTAAGATTTTCGTGGTAATGTGATCTCCAAAATATTAAAATTGATATAAATATCATATATATTCAGTAAATATGTACTTAGAGTAAATAAATTTCATAGATAGAAAATGAAATACACCGCTCATGGAGACGACATGCTACACATATGCATGAACGTTGCTTCCATTATCTTGATGGATTGAATGAAATAGTGTTAAATAATATATTACAATTACAGAATAATTTTTATGTCATATATATAAGAAATTTTCATTAAATAAATTATTTTTCACTTCCTTGTAAAGCATGAATTAATCACATAGATTTGAGAGCCTTTAGTCCACCACACATATGAGCGACATTATCTTATTCATGAAAAATTTAAAGAAGTAATTTATATGTGATATTATAATTAAATATTTATAATAATTTAATAAATATCATTTAAAAATATCAAATACATCATTATATTCATCTGTGAGAGGCGGTGATGGAAAATGAATAACACATGAATGATGATTTTGTATCCAATTATTTAGAAGAGGAGATAAATATATGTTATGAAATTTACATTAAAAAATCCCATTTTATGGGATATAGTGGTTGTATTATATCATAAAAATATTAATAAATTAGATGAATAAATATTAAGTAAAACAAAAATTCATAGTTAAAAACATTAACCCTTCTTTGGAAAATCTCTTTCGGTTTACCCTAAACCATTCCATGGTTATATTTACATTTTCACAATGGACTCTATTATATGGGGAGTATTGTAAATAATATATTTTTTCTTCCTTATAAAAATGGATTTATTATGTTGGAAAATGAGAGGATAGTCGGTGGCCTTTAAGAAGTGAGGTGAGTGGCACACTTATAATTTTTTAAGATAAAAAGGTATACCCTTGTTTTTTATTTTATAAAAAGTCTCTAAATTTGTCCCTAATTGAATCATAAATGTGATAAGGTAAAAATATTTGGATAAAAATAGAGCTTTAAAATTTTATAGGTCATTGTTCTCCTTGTCTATTTATTTTAACCCTTGGTAAACCATCTATCACCTTAACCATGGTAATAAATTTTTACTGATTTTATTATCCATAATGGAAAAAACATTATTTCATGTAATCAGACAATATAAAAGTTTTTATTCCAAATCTTGAATAAATTATCTAAATTATAATCATATAAGTGGAAAATTTTTATTCACAATTTATCTCTTAGACACATTGAAAAGGTAAGTTTCCAACGATAAATGTTATTAAATTTTTTTTATAAACATTAAAAAGAAAATTGATTCCAATGTCCTAAATTGAATTAATAGATATATTATAGTACTATTTATTTACTTTTAACATATTAAAATGAATTTTAAGTTTTAAATTTTTTCTATTTAATGAAAACACTTAATAAAAATTGTATTTTTAATATTCATCAAAAAAATTAATTCAGAACATTTCTCCAAAAATAAATCCATGATAATTTTACATAAATATTTAAAATTTTAATATTATTTTGTAAAATAATTATTCTAAAAGTATAAAAAATTTATTTTAATTTTTTTTAAAAGGTGGAAAAACATATCTTTAGAGAATCATAGTTTTAAGCATAAAATTTATTTTATAATTTTCACTTGACTAGAAAACACATAACATGAAAGATAAAAACATTATTAATGATATAATATTTTAAGTCATTAAAATCATTTATGAAACGTTATTTGATTAATTTATTACGGAATAATGTGTTTGTGTGCACAATAAATGTTTTTTATAATACAGTTTTTTTATATTTTCAAACAGTTAAAATTCTGATTTCAAATTAATTGTTCACCAAATAATTCATTTTATATACATGTGTAAACCATATATTTTCATAATTTATTTAATCCAACTCTTACCCATAATTCCAAAAACATGGTGTTAACTATAATATTATATAATATTATTTTTATAGTATTCAATGTTTCATTTAAGCTTCTTGATGTGTGAAATCAATGGTAAACTCATCATTTCATGTAAAACAAATAATGAAAAAATTAAATTCAGATGAAAAAAATATTTTACAAAATTTTAGGGACATACATTATAACCCCTTAAATAAATTTCATCCTCAAAATTTTAACATTTTCTTGGTAAATAAGGGTTTAAAATTTAAAAATCCCTAGGTGGGAAACCCACTTTGTAAAAAGGGTTAATAAAACATCCTTATGAAAAAAAGAAAGATATATAAAGTGGTCATCTCTATAACAAAAAACACTAGGACTTAAAACAGAAGAACATCGGTGGGAAGTGATGATTTGGAAATGGAATAAAACCTTATTGTTCAAATAATTATGGTGAGTGACATTGATCATTGATCACAAAAAAACTATAATTATAATGTAAAAATAATCAAACACAAAACCATATACTACACAGGTGTGGAAAGGACATTTTTTTATAAAGGATTGAGTAGAAAAGGCCAGTTTATTGAATAAGAAAAGAATCTAGTAGAGGAGCCAACAAAGAAAAAAAAATTTATAATAAACCAGAACCATTGTTCTTAATCAGTTCTAGAGAGGGCGAACATACTGTGGTGAGGAAGGCATCCACCCATGCAATGAGGATGTCGTCCGCTTCTCCATGTCTTTTCTTGCTTCCATGAACCCTCGCCAGTATCTGATGAAACCTTCTCAGCAACAGCCGTCATGAGTTTATAATTGTAAACAAATTTATTATAATATACTTTTCCAAAAGTTGGGTAATTTTATGAGAAGATATTTTTACTTGATTTAATTCAATTTCCTTAGAAAAATCTCATCCTTTAGTTGTGTTTCAATCAATTCCCACATAAGATAGTACATTTACAAATAAAGATGAATGTTTTATTTATTCATTATTAAACACTAGATTTTAAGATCCTTAAAATAATAAGAATTATCCTTCAATATCTAGTTACCATCATATCAAAATGGTTAGTACATTTTATCCAATATTCATAAATCATCTTATAGTGAATTAATAAATTAATCCCTAAAACCTCATCAAATGTTCATCATAAACCATTCCAAAAATGGTTAACCTTAAGAACTATCCAAAATATTAAAACATATAATAAAGAACACTAAATTTTCCAAAATATACATTTAATTAATCCCCCAAATATTATATGACATATCTTAGTTGTCACATACCAAACATATGAATATGTTTATAATGAATTCCATTGAAACATGGTAGTAAATTGAATCACTGTAAAACCTTATTGAAACAGTTTCTACATAATAAATCAATAAATTAAACAACATATTATGGAATATATTTTATGAATTTAAAAATAATATAAACTCAAACACAGATAACACAATTCCCATTTTCCATAAATCATTAATTTGTTTTGGAGTCATCAGTACTGTCAAATTTAATTTATCCATATCAATCATATCATTTTATAAACTAAACATTATTTTCCAAACATTAGGAACATGTTAAGGTTTATCTTATAATATGCATTTTTTCCCTATAAAATTCTACCTTTCCATTAAATGATTTTTTGGTAATCATTATCATTTAATATATTCTTGAAAATTAATAATGTCCAACATCTATAGAAAACAATATGTAAATTGCATTATTCATATAATATAATTATTTAACTCTCTTACAAAAACACTTCAATCATTCCATTTAATTATTAATCCATTTAATATGATTCTTCATCAAATTTCTTAATACATTTTTTCCATACTATGTCATTTTCGGTCTCTTAATAATCATTAATATACAAATTACTTATACCACTATACAGAAACACCCCCCTATGATGTAGATTATTATAATGCCCATTATTTTTACATTTATAACATTTTATCATTAATGAAACATTATGAAAACCATTATACTAATCTATTTGGTTAACCAGACATTTAATTTTTTTCCTAGAAATTTTAATCTTCCTTCCAAAATTTCCACACTCAAAACATCTTCTCAATCAACTAAGACATTCACTTGAGTGATTATTACCATAATCTTGACATATAGGAAACTTAATCATCATTATTCCTTGGTATTCTCCTCCTAAACACTCAAAAAATTATATTGTTATCTTGTTTGGTGAATCTAGGATTTTTTATGGTATAATTTGTTAATAATATATCATGATAAGTGATCTAGTGTAATAAAAAAACATCAATATTGTCATCATCCCATTATATTTATCATTAACACATTATCTTTAACAGTAAATATTATTTCATTTCATTATGGTTCTCATCATTGACTAAAACAAAAAATCAAAGTATGAGTAAAAATATTAAATGCGGGAAACCACATAATCATGAAAAATAACTTATTTGTTTTATAAATCATCACACATTATTTCCAAAATATGCAACATTAGGTCCATATTTGTTCATTATTTTAATACTTCATGATGGTTTGTAAGGATTTTATAAATTCGAAAATAATATCCCCCAACATTTTCAATGAAGGAGCACAATAGACACAAATTTCGATTATTAGGTAACACTAGAGTCAAGCCCAATTAATCTTTTTCTAATTTATCAACCCTATATAAATCTATTATAAAACCATAACTACTTATTTTATATAGAAAAAGATGTAAATTCATGGAAACAGATCACTCTATACTTTACCAAAATTCTATGATATTTTATAATTCTTTAACTATAACTTATAATTATCCTTATTTGTATCCCAAGATATATCCTTAGAAATATCCCTAGTGACATCACACAATATTTCATATCCTATATATCAATGGATGGCTATACATTTATATGATACCAATAATAAATATAAAAAACTTATCGAAAAGAAAAATAACATATTCGAATATAAATATTCATTATATAACATAACAATCCCGAATATAATCATTTTGGTCTTGTGCCTTGGGATACATGGAAAAAATAAACAATTGGTCCATAAGTGAGCTACGTTATCTACCAATATGTTATTCATAACTATCACCCCTCATATACATATCATACATAATACATTTCATCATAACTAGGGGAAATAAAACATATGAATGTGTGACATGGGATTATTGGTAAGGGTAAACATAGGATGTGTCAACATATTATGATAACATAGGTATTCAAACATGAGAAAAACATTTGTGAAACATACCCTGGATGGAATAGACCATAAAAATGAGTCATGTATTAAATCATGGTATTTTATAAAACATGAATTAAAATGGAATCAATTTACATGAACCATGAAAATATAATTTTTTAATAAGACATTCATTTTTGGTACACACATTAGCAAAGAAAAACATTTTCTTAGTAGTCTAAGGATCTTTACCATGACTATTGTAGTTGAATAGGTTCACTCTATAAATTATAATAGTATTCATGGTTCACTCTCAATACTATCATAGTGGATAAATTCCATTACTAACCTAGGTTCACTCCCAATTCTACTCATATTTATAAAATGACGTATAAAACAATACCTAATGAATTGGGGGGACATATTGGTCCCACTTATCTTAGTTATAATATAACCACTTTCCTTCCTAATTACATAACAATTATGCATGGTTATTTCATAAACACAGTCATATAATAGAAATCATACATATGTCTACCACAATTTCTTCAATCCTTCATCATATTAGAACCCATGAAAAGAAATGGACCTCAAAATAATTTCATTAAAAAATAACATATGGAAAATAAATGGGTTTCATAATAATTATATCATTTCATAAATTCATCATATCATATACCATTGAAAAAGAAGAGGGTGTCATAAGAATTTTTTCATGGTATATCCCTTCAAAAATAAATGGGTTTCATATAAATTTATTTCATCATAAACATAAACCATTAAAATAAATAATAAAAATGTTATTTTTGAATCATATCCCTAATAAATTATAAGTAACATCAAATTAATTCATATTAGAAAAAAAATTATTTTAACAGAATACAAGGACCATTTCACGAGGAAAATTGTATTTCCACTTTGAAAAAAAACTATTTGAAAGATAAAAATTTCCAAAATCATTTTCTTTATAAATAACCTTGGACACATATAATGTAATCTTTAAAAATAATTTATAACATTTCCTGTGTAAAATAAAATGTTCAAATTAATTTTTTTAAAACATAACACATTTATAAATTACTTTTTAATAAAAATATATGTGTAAAATAATAATGGAACCCTTAAAAATTACATAAAACATTAATTTTTTAAAATAACATTTTAAATTTGAAAAACACTTTCAAAAACATAAACCATTTTAAAAATATTTTTCTTCTATAATAACCTTGTAAACATATAAAAGAATCATTATGAATATCATAAAAATCTATTTTAAAAAATACACTTTTCAATTTGATATTAATATATTAAGACATAAAAACCATGAAAATCATTTTCATTGAATAAATCATTAGAAATATATAGGGGAATATTTGATAATAATTTAAAACATTTCATGAGAAAAATAACATTTCCACATTAAATGACAATTTTTAAAACATTGAAACAATTCAAAAATAATTTTCTTTTTAATTTACTAAAGAATCATAAATAGTAATATTTAAAACAATGACTATTCCTAAAAGTGAAAAATATTATTCAGGCCAAACAATTTATAAAAAAATTATCGACTCACATTTTTTGTAAGTTACAAATGTTCATTTTTTTGGAAAATGACATGAATATTCCCTTAAAAACATTTTATAAAAAAGAAAAAAATGTGTAAAATACGTATTTAAAAAATAATTTTATTAATTTTAATAATATTTTATGAATTGTATTTAAAAAAAAATTGTATTGAAACAAGAAAAAAAATTTGACTATAGATTTAAATAAATAGGATTGAAAAAACATTATTTGTATCAAATTAGTATATAAAGATAGGGAAATGAAGGGAAAACATGTATTCTAATGAGGTAAAAATAGGTGACTAAATTTCATTATTTTATTGAGAGATATATTATAATATTACATCATTATAAGGATAATCAAAAACTAGCCCTGATAAAAAATGTGAATGTATCATAAAGTCATTACCACATTTTTAATATGGAATCATAAGCCCCATAAAAGTACAAAACTTAATAATACATATATTATCATGAGAATATATATTTTCTTCATATTAAATGTCTAAGGGGATATATATACTCATCATAAAAGAATATAGTGGCATAACATAACGTATACTCCAATGAAGACAAATTGAGACAAAATCCCATACCATTTTGGTATCTTTTGAACAGAAAACCCCTTTAAAGATATATCCTAAAATAGATATAATGAATCCATATAATTTTCTTGATAATAATCAAAAAATACTTCATTTTCATCATAATGACCATGTAAAATAAATATGTGGTGAATACGTCATGTGTCTCACAAAATATTGAAGTGAGGTAGATATCCCTTACCTAAATCTAATATTCCTTCATAAAAATTAAAAACCCTAATATAAAAAATAAAATTTTGTTATAAATATATCATATAACCATAATTATTTATATCATAAAAATTAATATATGCATATGATTTTTTATTACCTGTTTTTTAACAATTCCATGTGAAAATCACATTTTGGGGAACAAAAACATTATTTTTAGGTCTTTTTTGATTTGTTATATTCGGTACTATTAACTTTATAATGGTTATTTAATATAAATAGTATTTATAGTTATATAAATAAAATATTATTTCATAATATATTTATTTATTCTAATCAATTAAATATAGAGATTAAAATGAAATATTCCACTTCTTGAGAGGGTGGGTCTTGCAAACAAATGAATGTTGTTTCCGTTTTCTCAATGAATTGAAATATATAATGGTAAATAATATTAAAACATTATATAATCATTTTTATTTCATATCCATTTAATACATTCATTAAAACATTCAAATTACCCTCTATTAAAATCATGAATGGATCACATCGTTTCAAGAGGGGGTAGTCCCCCGTACACATAACCCACATTATTGTATTACTGCCTAATGGAACGTAAGATGTTATATGTGATATAATTATTATATAATTATAATAATATCATATGTATCATATCTAATCATCCAATACATCATTATATCCATCCGACATTGGTGCTGATGGAAAACGATTAACATTAGTGTGTGATGTGGTAGTTCACCGTACACACAAATGATCATTACATATCCCATTTGATGGAAGAAGAGATTGATAATGGTTCTTAAATTAACATAATACAATATCAACATTTTGGAGATACTAGATTTATTATATAATCCTAATGGACTAATATTTTATGGATTTATAAAAATAAGTAAACAAAAAACAAATATGTAAAAACATTAACTCTTCTTCAGACAACCTCTTTAGGATTAACATAAATCCTTACAAGAATGGATTTATTATCACAACAAGCAATATAGGTTGTAATTATGGGATTATGTAATATGTATGTTTATTTTATGTCTAAAATAATGTGTTTTTTGAATTCTGAATATGACAGGAGAGTGGTGTCATTTTATATGTGAGGTGAATTGCTAACTTGTAATTTTTAAAAATAAAATTTGTTCCCATGTTTTACACATTAAACATGTCTAAAAAATTGTCCATTATAGAACCTTAGATATAATAAGCTATAAATATATTGGTAAAATTATTGTTTTCAAATTTTATAAATCATTTTACCTCAAATATTTTCATTTTAAAACCCTAATAAACCCATTTTGACATTTACATTGGTAAGAAATTTTTACTACATTTACAATTAATAATGGTAAAAATGAAGGTTTGACATATCAGATAATATAAATAATTTTTATTAAAAAGGAATCTCTTTTCCAAATTCTAGTCACAAAAGTGAAAAAATTCATTTAAAATTAATCTTGGAGACACGATGAGAAATATGGTTTCCAAATTGGAATGCATCTATGGATTAAAATGTTTTTTTAAAAAAATTAAATATTAAATTTATTTTAGTGAACTAAATTGAATAAATAAATATATATTTGTAAAAATTTTACTTTTAAACCCATATTAAAATAATTTGAATGTTTAAATTTTTCGAGAAAATATTATTCTTTATAAAAATTGGTATTCCTCACTATTAATCAAAAACATTATCTTTTTATAAAATTACCAATAATTCATACCAAGATAATTTTTAAATAATTATTTAAAAAATTAATTATAATTTTTCAATTAAATTTTCTAAAACTAAAAAATATAAATTTTTGAATGAGTGAGAAAAAGGAGACAAGACTACAATTTAGAAAAATATAGTTTTTAATTTGAAAATTTGTTTTATTCGTCTCTATTATCTTGATAACACATAAGATGAATATAAAACATTTTATTAAAAATGTTATTCATAAATTTCATTAAAATAATTTACCTAAAGTGATTTATTTAATTTATTGAAATAAACCATGTTTGTTCACAGAAAAATATTATTCATAAAAAGATTTACTTTGTTTTGAAATATATGAAATTTCCATTTCAAATTAATTGGTCACCAAAAATTTAATTTCATATATATATATATATATAAACTATATATTTTCATGATTTTTTTAGTACATTTCAGAAATATTATTCTAATGTCTAGGCTATAATTATCATATTCAATAAAAATATTGAAATAGAATTTCATGTTTCTTTTAAACATAGTGTTGTATGTAATAGAAGATAAAATAATAATTGCATGTAAAAAAGAATTAAAATGATTCAATTTATTGGAAAATAATTTTTTGAAATCGTGGGGTATTACATCCATATACCAAAGCACCGTTGATATGTATTCCAGTTAGATCACCATTCATGGTACCCCTATATAAGTGTCATAATGGAATATCACTCTCAATAAAACTCATATCAACTATCCTATAAATAAGAATCTCCCCACGGACCATGTGAATCACGTCATCCCTTCAGATTAGAGACCAGTCATTAAAAATAATTGAGTAAATAGAAGTGAAATGTTCGATAAGAATGGATGAATTTCTTCTGGTTAATATATATTATATTTTAGGTCCCATTTTTTGATTATTTTTGTAATCAAACTATATTCATCAAATATTTTACCTCTAGGACCTCATTATAAAACATATAGGAGGATTATGATTGTGGTAATAAGACCAATACTGAAAGAAAAATTCCTCATCAATAATTAGGTTTAGATGTTGCAATTTTTTATATCTACCAATTATTCCTAGAACATGATGAACTACATATGATATTTCCTTAATAGTTAGAGTAATGAAATCATTCTATCCCATCACTTAAATTCTCCTAATTGATATTATGTATTGTAACAATTATATTATGATAAATCATGGAGCACAATATGCTATGTAAATTTTGGAAATAGATATCATAATACAATGTATTTTTTATGTGTTGATAATAGTTGTTTCTTTCTGTATATGTTTTCACAAATAATTTGTCTATTATGGAGGACCCACACAATACTTTGGATGATACAAATCATTTTAGGGAGATCCTGATCACACTAATAGAGGAATCACACCCCTATCACTGAGGGTGTACATAATCCACTAATAGAGGACACATACCCTGATTTTTGGGAATGTAACTACTCTAGTAATGGAGGACATATTATGTGGTCATATGAGGAATACTAACTATTCTACTAGAGTACATATTCACTTTTTGTGAAAAGAGTATTTACACATATATATGGGGAAACCAAAACATGGCCATCAAAAGAGTACCTAATTTACTATTATAAGAATCCTATACTTATCATCATGTGAATACTGACATACTTTTTATCAATGATTATAGGATTATTTTTATACCCAACGCTATTGACTATATAGGTAACCAAACCTAATCAATTTTAGATTAACGAGGTTGTTCTCAACCCCACACATATTTTAAGCACCCCCATCAAGTATGATTCATGTTTCTACTATGTGTTTAAGCTACGAAAATTATATAGGTGACAACATAATAGAATATATATATAAATATCCTGTAATTACCACACAAAAATGGGTGTTCTAATATTTACATTATTCAATGTGGGTCTTCAAAATGATTATAATGTATTGGATTCCATGATAAGGTTCATATTATCATCATACAGTGAAATTAGTACTATATAGCTGTCAGATTTTGAGAAAAAAATCATTGGCTAGTATATGATGTAAAACCAATATAAATATACCCATTGTACAATACCATAAGTAATTGAGTCTAAAAAATGATTACTAGATTCATTATGTCTCAATACACTGGTCTCTACATCTTATAGTTTTCCTCTCTATTTTGATAACTAAAAAAATTTACCTAAAAAATTTCTTCCCAAATATCCAAAACCGAACCTCATACGGATATTAATAAACATCATTATCCCTTTGAGACAATTTACATTAATAGAAATCATTATTTGACATTACCAACCATGAATATAGATTGTGAAACATTTTCATGTAGTGTGCCACCGCAAGCCCACCTTTAATATTCCATAGTGTAGGGACTAACACCAAGGAGTAATAACACAAAATGAAGGCCATAGACAATGAACCTATATGAAAACCATACGTCCTCACATCCCAGATATATTCAATAAGAATAAATGTAAAATATCCCAATTATAAAATAAAATACATGGGATATTTTCAGATATAGAATAATGAAATATGTTTATCATTGGAGGTAAATGAATTTAAAATATACTAACATCTCCAAATCAAAATGAATCCAGAAAAAATGGAAGGACTTCTAGTTAACATTAACTCCCAACAGGATCACTAACCACATTAATCACTGCTAATCACCATAGTGAACTAGCTTTGTTAACCAGATGTCCTCTATAATCACTCTCAAACTGAATATTTTATACATAATTTACAATAGATGTGGTTTAAAAGCTTGAGTTGGGGTGAGTACAGACATACCAAATAGGCCATGACAAAAATAAAGTACGAAATAAATGATATTTTCTCTTAAAAACCATGAAAATTAGAAATAAAAAATTATAATCTTTGAGGATAAAGACCCTTGGAAAAATTAAATATCTCAACCAACATATACCACACCAAATAGGTAATTCAAGTAGGAAACCTTATATACAATGAAAATAATAATTCGTAAAATATCTCAAATAACCATTTTCCTAAAATAAATACAATTTTCACGATGGAATAAGTAAAATGGAAACCCAATAAACTAAATATATCCCATCATAGAACCAAATCTATTTATCACTCCTAGGGATATCTATAGAGCATAACGCATACCCATAAACACATTAAATCTAAACACTATAATAATATAAATAGAAGAACCTTTATCCTTACATTGGATCATCTGTCTGTATGTTTCAATGAATCACTAAATCCATAATAACATCTTATTATATGAAATTAAATCATCACACTTCACTCTAAGAAACAAATATTTACTAACTAATTGTGGTGGAGGACTCACAACAAACTATGAGTCATATATCGATCAAGGGAGTAATGACTATATATATGAGGGTCCCACACCCAGATTTCATGATGTAGTTCCATACACCATTACACATAAAAGACAAATATACACAAATGATAGCATAAAAAGGGATTTTTTTGAACCTTTATATAATCATAGTGGAACAGTATATTGACTTAGGGGAATGTCAACACCATTAACATATGGGAAACTAAAACCTCGACAATGAAATTGATAGAGACGGTACCTCACCCTTAGCTAACACAACTCTTTACCATCAGTTCCCTGAAACCTAGGAATCAAGGGAAAGTCAATGCTAATGAAAATCATATGAAAGGGATCACCCACTCTTACATTCATGGTGTTCTCATGATTATGGATGATGAAGGAAACATCTGACCCTCAAGCCTCGAGTAGATAGTTAATACCATTACATTTATATTAAATTATTGAACACTATGTATGGTATAAATGTATCACCCCAATGGTTTACTATATATATCATTTAAAACCTAATTTTTTTATATCTTTCTATACATGTAACTCCGAACCAAAATGAATAACACAATATTTCATAACGGTTAAAATTTAGTCTATAAAATTGTGGGTAAATATTGAGGTAACTATGTTATGATATATATATATATATATGTGTATATAATAAAATTAGATATTTATAATAATATACTGATTAAATTTAATTAGTATAGCTAAATTAAAAAAAACATTTTATGAGAAAAAATATATTTTCTTAGTAGATTTATTTTTTCATGAACTATTAGCATTATTATATTATGGATAAATAATGGATTAAAAGAAATGTTATAATAATATATATATTAAAATAATTTAACATCCTTCTAAGTTTTTTTACTAGGTAAGTAATAAATTTTTTATTTTCTTAGAAGATACACATTTCTTAAAATTTTATTTATGTTCTATTCACAATTATATTAATATTGATTTTAATCCCTTTTTAGAAATTGAATAAAATAAATTATTTGAATTTTTTTGTATGGATTTTAAAATTTTTTAATGCAATCAATTTCATTTTAAGGAATAATGTTTGGTTATAAATAAAATATTACTTTCAATGGGAAAAATGTATGTTTTCATGGAATGATACCTTTGTAAATATTCTGATTTTAACTTGATATGTTTTTCTCAAACATAATAACCCTAATATGATGTCTAAAAATTTATATAAATAAATTAAAAATTATATAATTTTTAATCAATGTTAAATAATATTAAAAAACCTAATGATTAGAGTGATATTTTTTTACCAAAAGCATTTTACAACACATTATAAATTTCAATATAAAAGTTAACTTTCTTATATTTATAAATTGAATTTGATTAAATGGATTTTGAATTCATATTAAACAAATTGAAATTTGGTAATAAGGATTTTCTTATATTTATTTGGTAAAATAATTTCCATGGTTTCATTTTAATCAATATTCATAACGGTTTAAGTTGGTAATCTAATGTGGCTCAAATTTTACTAAATCAATTTTACATAGAGAAATTATGGAATAACATTGTCAGGTTAAAATCATATACCTACATGTATCAAATACATTTCCACACCTAACACAACTAACCCTCATGTAATTATTTTCATACCCCATACCAAAAATTTGTTTCCCATCATTTTCTATCATTATCACCTATAAGAGGATATCGCTTCCTCCAAATTCAAGTCACACCTCTAGTTAGAAATTACCATGAAACTGTACCCGATTTAATTATTCTAGATTCTGTCTACATTTTTTCTCACTTAACATCAACAAAGTTACATATTTTATTCATTTTGAAATGATACATTAATAGACGATTGATATTATCAATAAAAGTATTACTTAAAATTTTAATTCATTCTTTATCCTTCCCATCCCACTCATCCAAATCAGTCTAACAATTTTTTATAATGAAAAAACTATAAATAATATATTTTAGTTATATTATATTATTTTTATAACAATGATATATTCCATAAAAATTCAATCGAAAAAATGAAATTATTTCTCATGTGTGTGTGTAGACTAATATTTATATAAACAAAACTTTACATTTTTCATCACAAAAATATAAAATATTGTAATACATATAGGTTTATTAAAATAATATATTAATTATTTCATATTTTATATTTCTCAAATATAAATGTGGAGTTATATAATTAATATTAACAACTTTTGTTCGTTGTAATATTAAACAGTTAAAAATAATATACAAAGACTAAAAACAGTTAATTTACAAGTGAAATATTATTTTAAATTTACCTTAATCTTAAAACTCCTCCCAATTATGACTTATAACATTAAAAAAATATAATTTCATTATACTATTTTTCTAATGATATTATAAAAGATGATCTCTTTCATATCCACACTCACAAATAGATTATATCATACTCTTGTCGGTCCTATTTAACCTCAAATAGGAAATATAATATAAATTTATATCATATTTGAACATGAAAAAATAATATGGGATATTGGTAAGTAATTAACAATTTTGATTTGTTTTTTATACATAAAATATTCAAATAAATAATTAATATACCACCAATAATTTTCTTAGAATCATTGAATCATGCTTGTCACTAATTTCTTCTACAGTAACATTTACAAAAAACTCATAGAACACAAACATAACATTAAAATCATTCAAAAAACTTCAATTAAATTAACTTTTATTATCTATAATAACTAATATTTAGATAAGAAGAAATAAAATCACATTAATTAAGAAACTAGTTCAAAACAACTGAGATTACCCACATCTAATTATAGAACTATATAATAACGAACTATTAAAAATATAAATAATAATTATAAATTAGGGTTATAAACATTTATCAATATGAATAATGTTATGAAATTGTGGACTGTGATACCTATGTTCTTCATACAAGAGGTTATAGAGTGATTGAGTGAATAAAAATTCACGATAAGGGTTTCTTGTCTCGATTATCACCAATTGAGTTATATTTATTATTAAAAAATATTATTAATGTGAAATGTTGTATCTACTTCATGTTAAAAATTTTGAATCATTATTAGTTTTTTAATATTGTTTAAAAATATATATTTATTCTATTTTATTATTATCTTATAATTCCTTACTCTGGGGAAAGTGATATTTTATGATTAAAACCATTACAGTGCTGAATTTATTGCTATAAATTATATCATTATTTAGAATAATTTTCATACTCTTTAATGAGAATTATGCATATATGATATGTAATAAATATTAATATTAAATGTGAGGGTGATTATATACATTTAAAATATTAGTATTTAATGTTATGTGGATGATCTATGTTTACAAGAATGAAAATGAACTTCATGTGGTTAAAAAAATTCACAATGTTAAAAAAACCTATACATATTAATAATGCATGATTCTATGAAATATAATTATGTTATGAAACCTATAACTTGTTTATTATATAATTAATACATTTTTGTTTTCTATGGTATATGTTTTTCTATTGAGATTAAATTTCCACCCATCATTCTGAATAGATAAACCTTATTATTCTATTTTCTTTTTCATAAGATATTTCTACCCATCTAGTATTTTTTCATAGACAAATGATATAACCATTGATGAAATGTTAATATGATTACCCTTATTGAGTGTTTAGGCTCACATGCTTTATTATTTGTACCCTCCCCTATTTAAAAATATGAGAACTTCTTATGAGTATTATTTAATCTATTATAGTATGTTTCAATTATAGAGAAAGAATAACATTTTTTTTTAAATGATTTACTTGTGAAACTGGTCCTCAAAAAATTAAACCTTCCTATATTGATATTGTGATATTATTTTGCAAGATATAGTATTTATCCTATAGAATTTATGTAAAACAAATATATGAGTATCAGGGGTTGCTTCACCAATAATCACGTCTAAATATTGTTTTCATTCCTATAGTGAAAAATAACTTACACTACCCAAAACATAACATACATGGACATTTATGTTGAATAGGTTAAATCCATCAACATTTACATAGAATAAGAAATAGAATAAATTATCATGAAAATAAAACTAGTGTTCAATCGCACTGATATTTATCATCACTAAAATAGGGATAATTAATGGAATTATTATCATTTACAAAGAAATCTCTGATAAATTTAACCTTTATCATAGATTTATATTTACCTTATAAATGGAACCATTATCGGTGCTTTTTTTAGCACTGCTAAAGCGTATCCTTTATCAACACATTAATTTTGGCACTAATAAAGATATATTTTATCATTTCTCTTTTATCACTGATAAACATCCAAATAATTAAAATGAATCAATAAAATAAATAAATAATAAAAGTGAGTTAATTATAAAAAATATTAATTTTTTTAAATTAAATAATTACATATTAAAATGAATAAACTGATTATACATTAGTAAATATTAAAAATTTAGTTAATTAAATAATTATGATAATTACTGTTAATAAATTTTATATATTAAAAATATATATGTGTATTAATGTATATAAATTTGATTTATATATTATAAAATATTTATGTGTTTTACATTACATTTTTATATAATTAGTGTATAGTGGATTATAATTAAAAATTAATATGAATTAAAAATACAGACTAATTGCATAGTGTAATGGACATATAATTGAATGTGTTTTTTGATTTTTGAAATTAACATAGATCAAATGTGTGTCATATTGACTTCACATATACATGATTAATTCATTTTTATATACAATGTACACACAAAAACATGTCCATTCATTCAATAATGTTAAAGTGTAATTTTTTTCAATATATTCAATTTTACACATTGTTAACATATATGTGTGCATGCACATAAAATTAGATATAAATATTATTAAATCAAAATATTTCAACAAATATAAATATATAATTAAAAATTATAATAAATATATTAAAAAAAGAATATATTTATTAAATTTATATTTATATATATTTATTAATATATATATATACCATTTTTTATTTATAATTATAATTTTAAATCCATTATCAGAGCTAAAAAAGGCACTGATAAAATTGTTATGATCTATTTAAAAACCCTAACCACTAGTGAATACGTTGTGAAATGAGAAGCATTACAAGGAAGCCACCCACTACTAGAACTCCTCCTCAGTGAATTGATGCACTAATCACAACACTTGGTTGCCTACAATTTCTCAAACATCATCAGAAATCCACTGTTATGTTGTACTTATGGTTTCTGAAGCATATTTTCTTCAACCTAGTGAGGTAGGACATGAGATTTTATTTTTTTCGTTTCATTTTTTATTTCTTGTTCGATGGTATCATGAGTTATTTGGGGTTTGGTCATTGTATACTATTTTTTATTTAGATTATGAATAAAAAAATTACAATCTATTTTTTGATTGAATACTGATTTGGATGTCTTTTTTTGGGGTTTTAAATTGTTTTTTTGAATAAATTTTATTCTTTATCTACATTTGTACCCCAGGTTACTCTGAAAGATTAATTTTTTCACTCTTTTTAAATTATAAGGAATAACCACCCATCCACAGATAATCCAATTATTTAAATATTTATTCCGCTATATAAATAGTTAAATTATATGATATAAAATGAAAAAAGTAATAACAAAATTGATTTATAAAACCATTTCTCATTCTTTTGATGGTGTGAAGAAACAAATGAATCAAATTTTATGCAATTTATATAAGGGAAATTATTTATTTAAATTATGTTATATTATTTTGGTATAAAGGGATTTATCTTAATTTTGTTGATGATAATCATTTTGATTTATTTTAATATAATCCTTAATAAGGGTGATTCAATATTTATTTATTTTAATGGATCTTTTATTTTCAAAATTAGAAAGGGTTATTTATATTTTACTATATTGTGATATTCTATTTTAAGGGTTATATATAATTTTTTTCAACTGAAGCATATTTTATAATTATATATATATGACAAATAGTTTACTCAGGGGGTGAAATACAATAAAAGTTCTCCTCTATACTCATAGGGAATAATTCTATGAGACTCTTACCCAATACATCATCAAGACCCCACAGAGCCACCACCAACCGAGCTGAACCCTGGGGGAATATATTTATATATATAAATATATCATTCTATTGATTTATATATCTTTTCCGAACATATAATCTAAGGATGATTTTTGAATTATTTATTCACAAATTATGGTTCTTGATTTCAAATTAGGAAGATATTATATTTATTTTCATTACAAATAATGTTTTTATGTGATTTTGTTTGTAATTATGTGTTTTAAAAATAAAATTTTATATATATGTGTGTGTCTAAATCTGCATGAGATAGATGTTTCAAGGGATGGCATGTTTTTCTATCTTGTTTTTGATATATCTTTTAGATGTGTGTTATTTCATTTTTCCATGTTCTTTATAGACCTCACTTGAATCTCAAGGATGGGTCCACGTGTAATATATGGCCTACCTAGAATCCTTCATATGGTAAGATCTGATGTGACAACTTTCCTAGAATCCCTGGGATTGGTCAGTGTGGTGATATGAAAACCCAAGAGTCATTAGACGTTTTAAAATAATTTATATTCCATTAATATTAAATTTAATAATTTCATTGGTTTCTATATCACTTGTTCCGAAAAATATAATGAATGTTATGAATTTATATATATATAAAATTATTGTGATTTGTTTCTTGAGACTCATCCCCCATATCATTTATAGAAAACTATCATCCTCATCACCTTCTCATCCGAATATCCATTATTACAATTTGTGGCTTAAAATTCATCCACCATATCTTTTATGTTTCTTGTACTAAACTATGCATTAGTAATCCCATGGATAACAACTTCTTTTAGTATTTCTGAAATGTAGGTGCATGTCCACAACAGATGAGGGATGTGTCGAACAAAAAAATGAAATGAAAAATGACCTAGAGATGAGGTTCTGAGGATGAGTAATCTATAACATCCACCTTTGAATGAATTCATAGTTTAAAACCCATCATAGTGGATTACTTATTTTCTTAAATCCAATTACCCATTTTCTTCGACATACTTAAATTTTTTGAAATAATAAAATGTTGAGTTTTGCCTTATTATAAATTTTTATAACTGTAACCTTTCATTATCATTATCTTAGGTGTATTTATTTGTATATTGTAAAAAAATTCCCTTTTACAAACAAAATAATATGAAAATGAATAAAAAATGGATTCATGATAATTTTTTAATAGATATGTATAAATATAAAATTAATGAGTTAATCATGTTTACAATATACAATGAATACAACCCTTCTCAAATCCCTTATCCATGTATAAATTGTTTTTATTCAAGAAACATTTGTCTGGAAGAGTTAGAAGAATATTTTATTTGTCAATGAGGAAATCAAAGCTATATTTTGGACTAAACATGGAAAAACTGAATTTGGACACTAATTGGGATGATATAATGGTTTATTAATCATTTAATATGAATAAATTTTTAATTGATGACAGAGATATCCTAGAAGAATTCACAAATCCCATTGAAGATGAATTTCATGATTTTACAACATTTTTTGAGGACTTGAATAGTTATTTCAATTACCATTTATATCAGTTTTACTAAATACACAAAATTATTAACTGTATTGAATTAGTATAATATGAAAGGTGGAAATGGATGGGGTGACATCAGCATTATAGAAATACTTTTTCTCCGTAATGATATGCCACCAAGAGAAAATGAACTAACATGCCAAATATATGACTGTAAATGAATATTACTTTAAATGGGAATGATCTCTAAAAATACATGATTTTCTAAATGATTGGAAACTATTTCATAGGGACTATGAATCACTCATTAAATGTTGTAAGTGTTGAGAAAAGAATACTTGAAAAATAAATCATGTCCTTCACAACCTCTATGGTACTTTTCTATCATTCCAAAGTCTAGAAGACTATACGGCTCTGAGGAAACCACAAGACAATTAACTTGGAATGTATAAAAAAGAATTAATGATGGGAACCTATTCCATCTGGTAGAATCACATCAATGAATGTATAATTATTACGATTTTCCATAATTAGGAAATGAGTTGTGAAGCATATATCTTATGTTATCTATAGATATAATTTAACCTTTTAGTGTACTTAGTATTAGTTATAGTACATGTATTTTCATATTGGTAAATTATATCATTCCTCCATGGCTATGCATGAAGTGGAAATACAATATATTTTCTCTTCTTATATCTAGATTATTGACATCCGGTTATGATATTGAAGTCTATTTAGATCTATTGATCTAATATTGGTTATTTATGTGGGATATACATGTTACAATCTATGATGCTCATAAAAGTAAATAATCGATATTGTGTCCCATGTTGTTTTGAATGATAAATGACTTCCCCATATATTTAAAAATATCAGGTTGTAGAATTAAAGGAATATTGGGGTGTTGCATTTGAGAAAAATTTATATAATTAGTTTTGTTGAAACATTCCTTGATGAATGTGTTTATAGGACATCAGCAATTTTTACCTCGAACACATAAATACATATCCAAGAGGACAAGTCTTTGGGAATATAAAACAAGGTAAAACACCATATCTAGTAATGGTTGATAAACTATACAATAAATTAGTCAATATTGACACTATTTTAGGTTATCCATTTTAAAAAAATCTTACAAAATTAGGTTGGAAGAAGACAACAATTTTATATGAATTATCGTTTTGGAATTTTTTTTGCATTCATTTTCATGATGTCATGTATGATGAAAAAAATATACTTGAGAGTTTTATTTTCATGTTACAAAATTTTCATGAAAAAATGAATTATGGTATCAAATCTAGGTTGAACTTTATTGAAATGGGGATAAGATAAGAGTTGGAACTGATGAAGGGTAAACAGTGGACTTTTCTTCCAACAATATCTTACACTCTATCCGAAACGAAAAATTGCCATTTTTCCTTTTCTTTATTAGTGTTAAAGTTCCTTATGGGTATTCATAAAATATCAATAATTTCATTTAAAAGACTAATTTGAATTTATAAGGACTAAATTCACACAAATAACATGTTTTAATTGCTGATTTAATGTATGTTCTTTTCCATTTCATTATGTCTCAAAATGTATGACATACATTAACCAGAAACTTATTCCTTTTCAAATCCATGTGTAGTAAAGTTCTACACCTAGTGAAGTTTCCAACCATTAATAAAGATATTGGAGTCATATTATGTGAATTAGAGATGTTCATACCACTATATATCATTAATATAATGGTCCACCTAATGGTTCACTTGGATGGGGAGGATCAACTATGTGTTCCTATCCATTGTAGATGTTTGTACCCCATTGAATGGTATATAAAGATCTTGAAAAGGTATGTAATTAATCAAACTGGGCCAGAAGGTTGTATTATATAATGATATGTTGTTGATGAAGCTATTTAATTCAATCTTGATTACCTATCAGATGTTGAAATCATCAATATCCCTAAGTCTCATTATTGTGAATTCCTTTTCGATGAAGGGATTTTCAGAATAGTTGTTGTTACATTTACCTTGATAAAGAGAGATCAAGAACACCTTTACACATTACATATAAGTAAAGATGTTTATCTATACATTGAAGCCCAATAATAAATTACTAGAGGTCTAAATCCACTTTGGGCAAAATTATGGATTTCGAATAAACATAATCAACATTTTATAGGACGGCTCATAGATGAAATTTATAAAGAGTTATCTGATTATTTGAATTTAATTTCCAAATGACTTCAATGGATAGCCAGAAGACTGAATGAAATGTATGTATCATACATTGGTTTTTTAATCAATGTATATATGTTCTATTCAAAAGAACATGATGACTTCAGTATGATGCAAAACAATGTTTTTACTCTTGTGGTTGAAGTGATGTACATATCTGGTTACAAGTATATAAATCCAACTTGTGCAAATATGTCATATTATTTTTTTTCAAATAGATATATGAGTTGGATTATATAATAATTCATGTTCCTATTCTCCATTTCAAATGGATTGAAAATATCATTGGAGTAAAAGTTGATGAAATGGCCTTTATGAAGTTGAATTTCAGTGTGGAAGGGGGAAAAGACAAGATGCTCATAATGGAATCACAAGTAGTGAAATTATTTTATGTCCCTAATCCAACAATCAATAATTGGCCAATTGAGTTACTTGAGACTAAAATAAATTCTGATTCAGTTGAAAATTCAGTTGAGGATGACCCTTTAATTGGGACATCACAATATGTGCATTTTGGTACCAATGTAGAAAATGTCTTTTATATTACATCATACCACAAAGATGGTATTTATATTCTCAATATAGGAACAAAAACATTAAAACCAATAAAAAGGGGACAATGATAAGGGAAATGTTTTTCTTAAATATATTAGGGTTTTCCTCATAATATCATACATTATATACCGCATTAAAATATCTAAATTAAATTTTGTACTGCTCATGTAGACATTATATTATACATATGATAATGTTACCAATCCCCTAAAGGATCAAACTATACTAAAGGAAACCCTATGGAATGATGTTAATGATATTTTTGGATATACATTCTATATTTTACTGAAAAATTATATAATGGAGTGTTGAATTAATATTCATTATTACTTATAGATTTAAATTATTTTTTATGATTTTTTCATGTGGGATGGATTTTAAAGATTAGAATTGAAGCTACCTCTACTCAATCAAAGATATAATCTTGATGTCTTCATAGTAAAATAACTATACATAGAATTAATGTATTTATTCATATTTTTTGTTAATTTATTTATTTTTAGTATTACTCACATAATAATTATTTTCATGTAAAGGTGGATTATTTTTTTCGATTTTGGATGGTTTTTCCATCTATTATTACTTTAAACAAAAAAAACATCAACATAATTATTCTCTCTCAAAACCTTTTCACCCCTATAGTGTGTCATATATCCCTTTCTTTCAAGTTCTATCTAGTGCCTTTGTAGAAATAGAAACATAACTACCTATAGTCAATCACATAGTTCATCTTGGTATTTTCATACTAAAATTACCATTTATAGAATTAATGTATAATTTCATATTAATGTATAATTTATTTATTTTTAATATTACTCAAATAATAGTTGTTTTCTAATACATGTGGATTGTTTTATTTTAGTTAGGGTGTTATTACAATCATTCATGCCATTCTACACCCAAAATTCCCCAAACATTTTCTCCCTCAAAACCTTTCCATACCTTTAGTGTTTCATTTATCACATTCTTTCAAGTTCTCTCCACTACCTTCGCAGAAAGAGAAAAGTTTTCACCTCCTCAAAATTATATAGGTAATCTGAATGATTTCACAGTAAAATCCTTGTCTACATATTTAATGTACTATTTCATATTAAAGTTTAATTTATTTCTATTTAGTAATAATCAAATAATAAATTTTTTCTTATATCGGTTTGTTAATTTGTTCAAGTTGGGGGGATTTGTCCATTTTTCATTCTTTTTTCCACCAAAACATCTATGGAAGTATTCTCCATCAAATCATTTCACCCATGAAGTGGTTACATTAATCACATTCCTTCAAGATCCATATACATCTCAATTATAGAGGAAATCATGACATTTGAATAATAAAATCAATTTCCATAGAATTAATTTATTATTTCATATTTATGTTAAATCAATTTTTTTTAGTATTACTTATAATAATTGTTTTCTTATATTGGTTGATTCTTGTTTTCTAGTTGATGTGGTTTGTTTGAAGTAGCTCATGCAGTTTTGTATGTTTGATAAAGAAACTAAATGGAAATCATTATGACTTTGATATTTATTTTTTTAGACATGGGAACGTATAGGAATCTTTCAAACCTCAATCTGAAACACAATGTTACCAGTATGAATCTAAATACTTATTTTTATTTAATATTGACATTAATTTTATTAAAAATGTCTACTGACATACTCAAATATGTGAAAAAATAATTATATTTTTCAATAATCTAATAAAACAATCCATAATACATTTTTTCCATGTAAGAATTGGTTTCACCTCAATCTCATACACGATGTGCCCGATACGACTCAATATGTACATTAACTGTTTATAATTGATATTTGACTTTTAAAAATTTCACTCACCGAAAAATGAGAAAACACACTCATATTTTCTTGATAATTTAAGTCATCGATGCATATATCATGTGCTCCATATGGTAATTAGTGTCATGTAAAACTAATACATGATGTGATAGATATGGGTCAAAGTGTTTTTGAGGTTTAAAATGAAATTTTAGTAATGAATAAAAGTGAAATATTCAAAACCAAACAAACAGATTCATATTGAATTTATATTTTAGGAAAACAATCCATAATTGTTTTTTAATGTGGAAGAATCATCCACAACTCAATCTGATGCAGGATGTCATTTGTAAGACTCTAAGTGAGTCTTTATATAAAATTGAAATCAATTTCATTAAAAAACCAATAGACCTACTGAAAATAAAAAAAACATTTATATTGTTTTGATACATTAGGAAAATGATGCACACGTGATTCCTCAATCTGATGAATGGTGTGACCAGTATGAATCCAAGTGAATGTATTTAGAATTTGCATCACATTAAGTTAAAAGACTATATGAACTACTGAAAACTAATAAACCACAATCAAAATTTTAAAATACATTAGGAAAAAAATACATAATTCATTTATTGATCTATAGGAATCCACCACACCTCAATATAATACACAATCTGATCATTGTGAGTCAAAATGTGTGTTTCAATTTTAAAAGTAAATTTTAGTAAAAAATAAAATTGACATACTAAAAACTAAGAAAACACATCCAAAATGTTTTGATAATTTAGTTCTACAATCCATATGTCATTTAGGACATGTAGGAATCATACACACCTCCATATGATTCATAGTGTGACCGGAAATACTCTAAGTACTTCTTTTTATTTTAAAATTTTTATAAATTTTAGTAAAATTGAAAACTAAGCTATTAAAACTGAGAAAATACATTCAGATTATTTTGAAACATTAAAAAAATGATCCATAGGACATTCTGGAAGTATAAGAATTAGAGTCTAATAAATCTAATACATGATGTGCCATTTATTACTAAAATTGTCCGTTATTAGTTTAAAATCGACATTTTAGTTAAAAAAGCTTCAGTCATTAAAAACCCATAAAAAATGCTCGTATTTTGTAGAAAATTTTGGAAAAAAATTCATAAGTTATTTTTGATGTGTAGTAATATGTTTCGTGTAAAATTGATATATGACATGATCAAAAAGATTCAAAATTGCATGTTTCTAGTTTAGAATTACATTTTAGTAAAAAGACAACTAGCATACTCAAAACTAATAAGACACATTAATATTTTTTTCAATATATTCAATTTTACACATTGTTAACATATATGTGTGCATGCACAATAAATTAGATATAAATATTATTAAATCAAAATATTTCAAAAATATAAATATATAATTAAAAAATTATAATAAATATATTAAAAAAAGAATATATTTATTATATTTATATTTATATATATTTATTAATATATATATACCATTTTTTATTTATAATTATAATTTTAAATCCTTTATCAGAGCTAAAAAGGCACTGATAAAATTGTTATGATCTATTTAAAAACCCTAACCACTAGTGAATACGTTGTGAAATGAGAAGCATTACAAGGAAGCCACCCACTACTGGAACTCCTCCTCAGTGAATTGATGCACTAATCACAACACTTGGTTGCCTAAAATTTCTCAAACATCATCAGAAATCCACTGTTATGTTGTACTTATGGTTTCTGAAGCATATTTTCTTTAACCTAGTGAGGTAAGACATGAGATTTTATTTGTTTTTTTCGTTTCATTATTTATTTCTTGTTCGAAGGTATCATGAGTTATTTGGGGTTTGGTCATTGTATACTATTTTTTATTTAGATTATGAATAAAAAAATTACGATCTATTTTTTTGATTGAATACCGATTTGGATGTCTTTTTTTGGTTTTTTAAATTGTTTTATGAATAAATTTTATTCTCTATCTACATTTGTACTCTAGGTTACTCTAAAAGATTAATTTTTTCACTCTTTTTAAATTATAAGGAATAACCTCCCATCCACATATAATCCAATTATTTAAATTTTTATTCTACTATATAAATAGTTAAATTATATGATATAAAATGAAAAAAGGAATAACCAAATTGATTTATAAAACCATTTCTCATTCTATTGATGGTGTGAAGAAACAAATGAATCAAATTTTGTGCAATTTATATAAGAGAAATTATTTATTTAAATTATGTTATATTATTTTGGTATAAAGGGATATATCTTAATTTTATTGATGATAATCATTTTGATTTATTTTAAGAGAATCCTTAATAAGGGTGATTCCATATTTATTTATTTTAATGGATCTTTTTTTTCAAAATTAGTAAGGGTTATTTTTATTTTACTATGTTGTGATATTCTGTTTTAAGGGTTATATATAATTTTTTTCAACTTAAGAATATTTTATAATTATATATATATATATGAGAAATAGTTTACGCAGGGGGTGAAATACAACAAAAATTCTCCTCTACACTCATAGGGAATAATTCCGTGAGACTCTTACCCAATACATCATCAAGACCCCACAGAGCCACCACCAACCGAGCTGAACCCTGGGGGAATATATATTTATATATATATATATATATCATTCTATTGATTTATATATCTTTTTCGAACATATAATCTAATGATGATTTTGGAATTATTTATTCACAAACTATGGTTCTTGATTTAAAATTCGGAAGATATTATATTTATTTTCATTACAAATAATGTTTTTATGTGATTTTGTTTGTAATTATGTGTTTTAAAAATTCAATTTTATATATATATGTGTGTGTCTAAATCTGCATGAGATAGATGTTTCAAGGGATGGTATGTTTTTCTATCTTGTTTTTGATATATCTTTTAGATGTGTGTTATTTCATTTTTTCATGTTCTTTATAGACCTCAATTGAATCTCAAGAATGGGTCCACATGTAATATATGGCCTCCCTAGAATCCTTCATATGGTAAGATCTGATGTGACAACTTTCCTAGAATCCTTGGGATTGGTCAGTGTGGTGATATGAAAACCCAAGATTCATTAGACGCTTTAAAATAATTTATATTCCATTAATATTAAATTTAATAATTTCATTGGTTTCTATATCACTTATTCCGAAAAATATAATGAATGTTATGAATTTCTATATATATAAAATTATTGTGATTTGATTCTTGAGACTCATCCCCCATCTCATTTATAGAAAACTACCATCTTCATCACCTTCTCATCCGAATATCCATTATTAAAATTTGTGGCTTAAAATTCATCCACCATATCTTTTATGTTTCTTGTACTAAACTATGCATTAGTAATCCCATGGATAACAACTTCTTTTAGTATTTCTGAAATGTAGGTGCATGTCCACAACAGATGAGGGATGTGTCGAACAAAAAAATGAAATGAAAAATGACCTAGAGATGAGGTTCTGAGGATGAGGAATCTATAACATCCACCTTTGAATGAATTCATAGTTTAAAACCCATCATAGTGGATTACTTATTTTCTTAAATGCAATTACCCATTTTCTTCCACATACTTAAATTCTTTGAAATAATAAAATGTTAAGTTTTCCTTATTAGAAATTTTTATAACTGTCACCTTTCATTATCATTATCTTATGTGTATTTATTTGTATATTGTAAAAAAATTCCCGTTTACGAACAAAATAATATGAAAATGAATAAAAAATGGATTCATGATAATTTTTTGTTAGATATGTATAAATATAAAGTTAATGAGTTAATCATGTTTACAATATACAATGAATACAACCCTTCTCAAATCCCCTATCCATGTATATATTGTTTTTATTCAAGAAAAATTGGTCTGGAAGAGTTAGAAGAATATTTTATTTGTCAATGAGGAAATCAAAGCAATATTTTGGACTAAACATGGAAAAAATGAATTTGGACACTAATTGGGATGATATAATGGTTTATGAATCATTTTATATAAATAAGTTTTTTATTGATGATAGAGATATCCTAGAGGAATTCACAAATCCCATTGAAGATGAATTTCATGATTTTACAACATTTTTTGAGGACTTGAATAGTTATTTCAATTACCATTTATATCAGTTTTACTAAATACACAAAATTATTAGCTGTATTGAATTAGTATAATATGAAAGGTGGAAATGGATGGGGTGACATCAGCATTATAGAAATACTTGGTCTCCGGAATGATATGCCACCAAGAGAAAATGAACTAACATGCCAAATATATGACTGTAAATGAATATTACTTTAAATGGGAATGATCTCCAAAAATACATGATTTTCTAAATGATTGGAAACTATTTCATAGGGACTATGAATCACCCATTAAATTTTGTAAGTGTTGAGAAAAGAACACTTGAAAAATAAATCATGTCCTTCACAACCTCTATAGTACTTTTCTATCATTCCATAGTCTAGAAGACTATACGGCTCTGAGGAAACCACAAGACAATTAACTTGGAATGTATAAAAAAGAATTAATGATGGGAACCTATTCCATCTGGTAGAATCACATCAATGAATGTATAATTATTACGATTTTCCATAATTAGGAAATGAGTTGTCAAGCATATATCTTATGTTATCTATAGATAGAATTTAACCTTTTATTGTACTTAGTATTAGTTATAGTACATGTCTTTTCATATTGGTAAATTATATCATTCCTCCATGGCTATGCATGAAGTGGAAATAAAATATATTTTCTCTTCTTATATCTAGATTATTGACATCAGGTTATGATATTGAAGTCTATTTAGATCTATTGATCTAATATTGGTTATTTATGTGGGATATACATGTTACAATGTATGATGCTCATAAAAGTAAATAATCGATATTGTGGCCCATGTTGTTTTGAATGATAAATGACTTCCCCATATATTTAAATATATCAGGTTGTAGCATTAATGGAATATTGGGGTGTTGCATTTGAGAAAAATTTATATAATTAGTTTTGTTGAAACATTCCTTGATGAATGTGTTTATAGGACATCCGTAATTTTTACCTCGAACACATAAATACATATCCAAGAGGACAAGTCTTTGGGAATATAAAACAAGGTAAAACACCATCGCTAGTAATGGTTGATAAACTATACAATAAAATAGTAAATATTGACACTATTTTAGGTTATCCATTTTAAAAAAATCTTACAAAATTAGGTTAGAAGAAGACAACAATTTTATTTGAATTATCGTTTTGGAATTTTTTTTGCATTCATTTTCATGATGTCATGTATGGTGAAAAAAATATATTTGAGAGTTTTATTTTCATGTTACAAAATTTTCATGAAAAAATGAATTATGGTATCAAGGCTAGGTTGAACGTGATTGAAATGGGGATAAGAGAAGAGTTGGAACTGATGAAGGGTAAACATTGGACTTTTCTTCCAACAATATCTTACACTCTATCAGAAATGAAAAATTGCCATTTTTCCTTTTCTTTATTAGTGTTAATGTTCCTTAGGGGTATTCATAAAATATCAATAATGTCATGTAAAAGAATAATTTGAATTTATAAGGACTAAATTCACACAAATATCATGTTTTAATGACTGATTTAATGTATGTTCTTTTCCATTTCATTCTGTCTCAAAATGTATGACATACATTAACCAGAATCTTATTCCTTTTAAAATCCATGTGCAGTAAAGTTATACACCTAGTGAAGTTTCCCACCATTAATAAAGATATTGGAGTCATATTATGTGAATTAGAGATGTTCTTACCACTATCTATCATTAATATAATGGTCCACCTAATGGTTCACTTGGATGGGGAGGATCAACTATTTGTTCCTATCCATTGCAGATGTTTGTACCCCATTGAATGGTATATAAAGATCTTGAAATGGTATGTAATTAATCAAACTGGGCCAGAAGGTTGTATTATATAATGATATGTTGTTGATGAAGCTATTTAATTCAATCTTGATAACCTATCAGATGTTGAAATCATCAATATCCCTAAGTCTCATTATTGTGAATTCCTTTTCGATGAAGGGATTTTCAGAATAGTTTTTGTTACATTTACCTTGATAAATAGAGATCAAGAACACCTTTACACGTTACATATTAGTAAAGATGTTGATCTATACATTGAAGCCCAATAATAAATTACTAGAGGTCTAAATCCAATTTTTCCAAAATTATGGATTTCAAGTAAACATAATCAACATTTTATAGGATGGCTCATAGATGAAATTTATAAAGAGTTATCTGATTATTTTAATTTAATTTGCAAATGACTTCAATGGATAGCCAGAAGACTGAATGAAATGTTTGTATCATACATTGGTTTTTTAATAAATGTATATATGTTCTATTCAAAAGAACATGATGACTTCAGTATGATGAAAAACAATGTTTTTACTCTTGTGGTTGAAGTGATGTACATATCTGGTTACAAGTATATAAATCCAACTTGTGCAAATATGTCATATTATTATTATTTCAAATAGATATATGAGTTGGATTATACAATATTTTAAGTGCCTATTCTCCATTTCAAATGGATTGAAAATATCATTGGAGTAAATGTTGATGAAATAGCCTTTATGAAGTTGAATTTCAGTGTGGAAGGGGGAAAAGACAAGATGCTCATAACGGAATCACAAGTAGTGAAATTATTTTATGTCCCTAATCCAACAATCAATAATTGGCCAATTGAGTTACTTGAGACTAAAATAAATTCTGATTCAGTTGAAAATTCAATTGAGGATGACCCTTTAATTGGGACATCACAATATGTGCATTTTGGCCCCAATGTAGAAAATGTCTTTTATATTATAGAATACCACAAAGATGGTATTTATATTCTCAATATTGGAACAAAAACATTAAAACCAATAAAAAAGGGGACAATGATAAGGAAAATGTTTTTCATAAATATATTAGGGTTTTCCTCATAATATCATAAATTCTGTACAGCATTAAAATATCTAAATTAAATGTTTTACTGCTCATGGAGACATTGTATTATACATATGATAATGTTACCAATCCCCTGGAGGAACAAACTATACTGAAAGAAACCCTATGGAATGATGTTAATGTTATGTTTCGATATACATTTGATATTTTATTGAAAAATTATATAATGGAGTGTTGAATTAATATTCTCTATTACTTATAGATTTAAATTATTTTTTATGATTTTTTCATGTGGGATGGATTTTAAAGATTAGAATTGAAGATACCTCTACTCAATCAAAGATATAATCTTGATGTATTCATAGTAAAATAAATATACATAGAATTAATGTAGTTCTTCATATTTATTGTTAATTTATTTATTTTTAGTATTACTCACATAAAAATTATTTTCATGTAAAGGTGGATTATTTTATTCGATTTTGGATGGTTTTTCCATATATTATTACTTTAAACAAAAAAAAACATCAACATAATTATTCTCTCTCAAAACCTTTTCACCCCTATAGTGTATCATATATCCCTTTATTTCAAGTTCTATCTAGTGCCTTTGTAGGAATAGAAACAAAACTACCAATAGTAAATCACATAGTTCATCTTGGTATTTTCATACTAAAATTACCATCTATAGAATTAATGTATAATTTCATATTAATGTATAATTTATTTATTTTTAATATTACTTATATAATAGTTGTTTTCTAATACATGTGGATTGTTTTATTTTAGTTAGGGTGTTATTACAATCTTTCAAGCCATTCTACACCCAAAATTCCCCAAACATTTTCTCCCTCAAAACCTTTCCATAACTTTAGTGTTTCATTTATCACATTCTTTCAAGTTCTCTCCACTACCTTCCCAGAATGAGAAAAGTTTTCACCTCCTCTAAATTATATAGGTAATCTGAAAGATTTCACATTAAAATCCTTGTCTACATAATTAATGTACTATTTCATATTTAAGATTAATTTATTTCTTTTTAGTAATAATCAAATAATAAATTTTTTCTTATATCGGTTTGTTATTTTGTTCAAGTTGGGGGGATTTGTCCATTATTCATTCTTTTTTCCACCAAAACATCTATGGAAGTATTCTCCATCAAATCCTTTCACCCATGAAGTGGTTACATTAATCACATTCCTTCAAGATCTATATACTTCTCAATTATAGAGGAAATCATGATATTTGAATAATAAAATCAATTTGCATAGAATTAATTTATTATTTCATATTTATGTTAAATAAATTTCTTTTTAGTATTACATATAATAATTGTTTTCTTATATTGGTTGATTCTTGTTTTCTAGTTGATGTGGTTTTTTTGAAGTAGCTCATGCAGTTTTTTATGTTTGATAAAGAAAGTAAATTGAAATCATTATGACTTTGACAGTTATTTTTTTTAGACATGGGAACGTATAGGAATCTTCTACACCTCAATCTGAAACACAATGTTACCAGTATGAATCTAAATACTTATTTTTATTTAATATTGACATTAATTTTACTAAAAATGTGAACTGACATACTCAAATATGTGAAAAAATACTTATATTTTTCAACAATCTAATAAAACAATCCATAATACATTTTGTCCATGTAAGAATTGGTTTCACCTCAATCCCATACACGATGTTCCCGATACGCCTCAATATGTACATTATCTAATTATAATTGATATTTGACTTTTAAAAATTTCACTCACCGAAAAATGAGAAAACACACTCATATTTTCTTGATAATTTAAGTCATCGATGCATATATCATGTGCTCCATATGGTAATTAGTGTCATGTAAAACTAATACATGAATTGATAGATATGGGTCAAAGTGTTTTTGAAGTTTAAAATGAAATTTTTGTAATGAATAAAAGTGAAATATTCAAAACCAAACAAACACATTCATATTGTATTTATATTTTAGGAAAACAATCCACAATTGTTTTTTAATGTGGAGGAATCATCCATAACTAAATCTGATGCACGATGTCATTTGTAAGACTCTAAGTGAGTCTTTATATAAAATTGACATCAATTTCATTAAAAAACCAATAGACCTACTGAAAATAAAAAAACATTTATATTGTTTTGATACATTAGGAAAATGATGCACAAGTGATTCCTCAATCTGATGAATGGTGTGACCAGTATGAATCCAAGTGAATGTATTTAGAATTTGCATCACATTAAGTTAAAAGACTGTATGAACTACTGAAAACTAATAAACCACAATCAAAATTTTTAAATACATTAAGAAAAAATACATAATTCATTTATTGATCTATAGGAATCCACCACACCTCAATAAAATACACAATCTGATCATTGTGAGTCAAAATGTGTGTTTCCATTTTAAAAGTAAATTCTAGTAAAAAATAAAATTGACATACTAAAAACTAAGAAAACACATCCAAAATGTTTTGATAATTTAGTTCTACAATCCATATGTCATTTAGAACATGTAGGAATCATACACACCTCAATATGATTCATAGTGTGACCGGAAAGACTCTAAGTACATCTTTTTTTTTTAAATTTTATAAATTTTAGTAAAATAGAAAACTAAGCTATTAAAAACTGAGAAAAGACATTCAGATTATTTTGAAACATTACAAAAATGATCCATAAGACATTTTGGACGTATAAGAATTAGAGTCTAATAAATCTAATACATGATGTGCTATTTATTACAAAAATTGTCCGTTATTAGTTTAAAATCGACATTTCAGTTAAAAAAGCTTCAGTCATTAAAAACCCATAAAAAATGCTCGTATTTTCTTGAAAATTTTGGAAAACAATTCATAAGTTATTTTTGATGTGTAGTAATATGTTTCGTGTAAAATTGATATATGATATGATCAAAAAGATTCAAAATTGCATGTTTCTAGTTTAAAATCACATTTTAGTAAAAATACAACTAGCATACTCAAAACTAATAAGACACATTAATATTTTTTTGATAATATAGGTCAATGATCCAAATGTCATTTGATACATGTTGGAATCACCTTCACCTAAATATGATGCATGTGTGGTTTGTTTAATAATATCATGAGTTAGGTTAGGATTAAATGAAAAAATGTCATTGATGTTTTTGAATGTATGTAATAATTTGTATTTATGTAATTGTATAAACCAATGTTTGAAATGTCCATAATATTGTGTTTTTTCTTATTTTTGTGTTGTACATTTCATTTAATTTTAATCCTTTATAGGAACGTGTTTCATTGATATATGGTGTCTTTTTGTTTTTGTGGTGTGATGATACAACACATTACAATGGTTCTGTAGTGTTCTGTTCCAGCACACTATAGTATTTCCCTTTATTAGCACTTTTAAAAGCACTGATAAAGGGAATATTTTTGAATATTTTTAAAAGCACTAATAAATGGTTCCTTTAGCGGTGCTAAATGAAAGCATTGATAATCTATACCTTTATCATCTATAATAAAAGAGTTAATAAAGGCCACATTTATAAGTTCTTTTTGTTACAGCAATAAAGGGCACATTTATCATATCTTTTTCAATGTTGATAAAAATCTAGGGCTTTTAACCATTCCCATGTTTTCATCACCATTATAGTGCTAAAAACGACATTTATAGTGTTGTTAAAGGGATATTTTGTAATATATTATTTTCAAGTCTAATTTTGATGATGAGGTGAAAAATATGAATCAAATAAATATACTCATAGTAGGCCATGTGGTGGACCCAAATGCATACCACTTGACATGAAGAGTGGGGTAGAATGCACCCTCAATCACACATATTTCCCAAGAAAGATTGGGGTAGGTGTGGAGAATAACATTTTGTGTACCCTTCCCAGTGGGAAATTTAGTGTAGTGTAAACCTTGGACATGTCCACATTGCCTTTACAGAAGTTCACGCTACCTCATGTTGGGATGGTTTGGCATGGTCGGGTCATGTGTCCCTATGTATGGTCATACAAACTCACTAGAATTTATCATTCACCCATACCCACAATAATGTAAATATAATATTCTTGGCTATCCCTACTGACCATCCTCTATAGCTCAACATTAGGCTTGTGGTAGGATAACATATAAGGGCGCCCTACGTGGCTGATCCATTCCACCCAATGATGATTGGGTTCAGATCAATTTGGATCATTTATGGGATTTTATCAACAAGTTATGTCTATCATGTGGTGAGAAAGAGATTACTAGATACAACCTAATCTAACTGCTAATAAAAAACAATAAAATTTTCCAATTTCTCAAAACCTAGGTAACCCCACTCACAAAATTCATTTCCTACATCATTAACCAATCATCCACTCTATTCAAACACATCTAAGCCACCTCATCTTCCATTCACCAGATGAAATCACCCTTCATACAATGAAAATAGACATATATTATATATTCATCAAGCTATTTATCATCGTTGGAATGATTGTAGAGACCCGAAGCTTAACGTACATGGAAATTACATTACTTTTGCGGAATACTTAGTACATAACAAAAACACACACACAAGGACCGTAATAGTTTAGTGTCTTTGGAAACTCGGAATATAATCTTCTAATCGTGGTGAAAGATCTTCAACATCTCCCATAAAGATCTTCTTTTTTTTAAACCTAAATTCTTTCTTTATGTCATGAGGAAAAGAAAACATAAATGGGTGAGCTCAAATTCTCAGTAAGGGTAAACAAAATAATATCAATCACGTCATATTCATAAGAACATATCTTTTGGAAATCTTAACCTGCAAAAGAGATCATAATTTCGTAACATGGGATAAATCATAGTAGTGAAATGAAATCCCAATAATCATAACTTAAAACATGATACTTTTTGGCATACAGACATAATCATAGAGAATCATTTCGTATTAGTCAAGACTCATTTCCAAGACTATCTTAGTGGACAAAGTCCATTTATGAACCGAGTCACCCTCGTTTCAGTCCTGTTTCACTGAACCGGTATAACCTACCATTCCAGCCATGTCTATCTCATGAGATATAAAATCTTTACCCAATGAATTGGAGGTAGATATAGGTCCCACCCATCTCATAATGATACCATTCTTATGTGTGCCACAAAATCACAACTCATACATCATTTCATAACCCATGTAATAAAAATGGGAATCTCAAACATCATGACATCATAAAACAATTCAAGTAGGATAAAGGAATTCATAAAAATATTTCCATCACAACATAATCAAATCCATGTAATAATTGGGATAGAAACAGAACCCTTTATTATCTTATATGGAAAATAATTTTTATAAAACACTTGAAGTCCATTCCTGAGGAAAATATCCTTTCTGCTTCAAAAACACTTTTCCTTTCTTAAAATGTCGTACAATTATAAACTAAAAGAAGTTGATTGAAAATAAACATGAAAACTTGTAAAGGAAGCTTCTTGGAAATAATATTTTAAAAATTCATTCATTCCGTATAAGTTAAAAAAAATTCTTCGTACTTTTGTCGAAAAAGTCAAAAAGTACCTCGTACGAAAAACGACAAAAGATTCCTTTCATATCCTTTTCTAAAAACTCACCGAAGGGTAAAATTGGATTTAAACAATTGTAGGTGGATGGAAATAATATTAAATATTGAGGAAACATGGATTTGGATGATAAAATACACCCCAGTAAATGCCAATGTATAAACAATCTCAGATAAAAATGAGATTGTCATATTTCCCTTACCTTAGGTCTGATTTGCTTCGTATGTGTCTGAACCTCCTCTTTTTGACGCGCCTTCACTTAACCTCCACTTAAAGAACTAATGATGGTCTTTAAAGAAGACCAAGACCTCTAAGATTATACTAGGGAAGTGGAGAAGAGATTTTGGCAGGGGTTTGCCGAGCTTGAATGCTCAAATTGGTGTGTGGAGGAGAGGGAGGAGGTGCCCTTTTATAAGGGAGGAGAGGGGCACCTTAGGAAAATCTCAAAATATTATTTTATATTAAGGTAAAATTAGGTATATAATGGTTAAAAAGGGTCTTATTTCGAAGATAAATTGGGGATGGGTCGAAATAATCTCATCAAATAAGATTTAGACAATTTTAGGTTATTATTTTAACCTTATCAATTAGATTTAACTCTAAGTTAAATAATTTAACTTTTACCGTGTCTTTTTGTTTTCTTACACTATATGGTTAATAAACATACCATACCAAGACAAACGAACCCCAAGTTGTTTATTATTAATATATCTATCCTTATCTAAGTCATTTGTCTGAACCTTATATTTTTAGGAATTAAATAACAATTAATAATATAATATTTGTTTTAAAAACTAATTTAAGTCAATTTTGACACTATTTGGTACATGATTTTTATAAATTAATAACAGAATTATAAGTTCAAAAAAAGTTACATATATCAACAATAACATGTCATATTAACCTAGAAAATTAATTTAAGTCATAAAAAGTCTCAAATTACATTTATTTGGTCATTTATAACATCAATTATGTCAATATTTTATTTATAAGACAATTACTGCATCATCTTTGTGTCATAATAAATGATAATTATTTAATCCCTAAAAATTATAAATAAATTCCTATGATGTAGATAATTTTATTATATTTCTGGAGACTATTCATGTTCGAAGTTTCATGAAGTTTATCACTAAATTAAAATTATTATACTTATAAGATTTAAGAAAGTGACATGTTGTCACATTCTTTGGTTTTAATAATAATTAAATTATTTTAATGGACAAAAGTCCATAAAATGAATCTAATCCGACCCTTAGGTTATATAGGTCTACTTTTAGCCATCCAATAGTATTTTTCCATGTGTTAGAGTAATTTTATAGTCTTATATTTACCCTTAATTACCCGATTTACCTTTAACTATAGTAAATAAAATTTACCATAGTTACTATTCACAATGCCCAAAAATAAAAAGTAGCTTATTAACATAATTTGGACCCACTGATTCCAAATATGGAATCCATTTTTCCAAATTCAATACAAAAAAAGATGCAGAAATTAAATTAAAATTAATCCTTTTGTCGAAAGAAAATGGGTTTTTCTTTAAAACATTGCAAAAGATTGAACTGATTTAACCTTAGAATTCAAGGTAAAATCAATGCTAATGACATAAATTATATTAAATGGTAAAAATATATTCTATTTATACTTTAAAACCATTCAATATTATAATTTAACCACATAATATATTATGATGAAAAAAGTTGTTTTTAATTAAAATATAGCGTGTTTTTACTATTCAGTAAAATATGAAAGTTATCGGAAAAATATCAAAACTTTATCTAATGTAAATTTTTATATTCTGATTAAAAAGAAGAATTTTATTTTTTCAAATTGAACTTATAAACATGTCAGAAACTAGATTTAAAGTGGGTGCGCCATCAAAAGGCGGCAAAACTGCATTTTTTGAAAAATACTTATTTTACCCGAAAAATTTATTTTGTTCTTATACCATGTTCTAGAAATGTGTAAGATGAATAGTAATGTTATAAAATTCAAAATTTATTTACCACAATTCATAACGGCTAGTTCATAACAATATTATAATAATATATCGTTTTTTAGTAAAACCCGGTATTTCGAACAACACACACTATCGAGAAAGGTCGTGATTGCGTGTAATGCAAGCCAAGTCAGGGTTGCGTGTAGTGCAAAACTCCTTTGTTGTTGAGTATAAAAGAATCCAACCATATTTTATTTATACATTGAATATATATATATATATATAAAGTCAATGTTTCATAGAATAACTTCTATCAAACGAACTTGAAATTGTGAGTAACAAGAGCCATGAAAAGTGTTGCGTATACTGAAAGCTAATACAATGTTGTGTATAGCGCAAGATAATCTTGGTGTGTCGTACAATAGAAGATATTTATGAAATTAATCTTATAAAATCTCAGGTTGTTACATTCTACCCCCCTTAAATGGAATTTCACCCTCGAAATTCGTCGGGGTTGTAAATCATTTACTATTCATAAAAACCCACATCGTAAAAAGAAATACCAAAACTGAACTTTAAAAACTAAAGTATAAAATATAACGGTTACCCAAATGAACTCATCACTGGGTTTCTATATAGGAGAAAATATGTACATGGTAGATAAATCTAACCGTCATGTTCTGATGGAGAGTGGTAGAGAACATGGATATGAAAAAGCCAACAATCACAAAGCTATTGATTTGTGGTGATCTAAGGTACCATATGATTCATCGGATATAAGGGCAGTATGACAACATTTTTGGTTTTTCAAGATCATTTCCATAAAGTTTATTAAATTGGAATTAGAAGAAATACTTTCGTGATTTTGGTATATTCTCATCGTTGGTCGTTCTTTGGACAATTTCCACATCATCTCTTAAAGAAATAAAGTTGAATTTGTCATTCGTGATGTGTTAGAAGATCATGTGATAGAATGATGGGTCATTCCATCTGTCTTAAACAAAAGATTATAAAAGTTATCAAAAAATACATAAGTCTATCTATAGTGAGATTAATGATATATGGTTCCTAAAATGGACTTATACTTCATATATCATACTACTTAATATAATAAAACTAGTTGCTACTAAACAGGGACTTCCTGTAGGCCAGTGGTAGGCGATAAAGTCCAGTCGCACTTTGGTTGTGGGTTCGATTCCCATAGCCTTGTCCGACGCGATGGGTTGTCGCATGTCCTATAGGTTGTCCTTTTTTTAAAGCGATATTACTATAACATCCCATCAACAATATCAAAAAAGTTTTATCCTTAAACAATACTAACTTATGTCCAACATAATCCATTCTAATATTTAGGCTTATCTAAAATACTTCGGTCCAAGCTCATAGTATAAAGAAATGATTACTTGAAATGTCATCAACCAAGCATGTGAATACCATCATTTATCCCCCATAAATCTTTCCGGTCACATTCCAATCATGTGAATACCTTAATCATGTATTCTCTTGAAAACTGAATACCCATTGAATCTTAGTGAAAACATGAGTACTGTCAAAAGTTAACCCCTTCCACATACCAAAATCCTAAAAATTCTATATACTCAAACCATGATATCACTTAGTCCTTATATCAATCATGAGCTCATGAATACAATCAAACATCTCATTAAATTCTTAATCCTTCATTATGCATGTATTATCTACTTTACAAAAATATCTGAATAACCTTCCATGGTTACTGGTACCATTCAACATATACATTCAAATACTTTTAGGAAAAACAATAGTGTAACAATATTTAGATGATTCTTTATTCCATAGTACCATTAACTATACAATATTACTCTCGATAAACATACAATCATTCTACTACCTTCTAAAACAACTGACTGAGCTTCAACACTTCTTTTATCTCACATATCATTTGTAGTCTCTTCATCATCATCAACATAAATACTACCCATACGGCCATACTTATTCTCTTCATGAGACTTTCCCTTAGGTCATTGGTTTGCATAATGCCCGTACATTCCACATTTAAAACATTTAACCATTGTTGATGTTGTAGTAATACCATTATCCTCATCCCTGGTGTTAACTAAACCATTTCCTTTGCACTTACTAGATTTGTGTCCTTCTTTTCCACACCCAAAGCATCTTCCAGTTCCTTTGAAAAATTCTCCTTAATGCCTCTTCCCACATGATTTTTATAGGGTAAATTGAACTTTCTTTCCTCTATGATCATCATGAAACTCTATCTTTCTCTTATTAGACAAGCCAAGAAACTTACCAAATTTTACTTTATTGATCATATTATGAGATTGTTTATTCAGCATAATAATGATGTTTGGACATCTAAATCCCATTTCATTTGCTTTCTCATGAAGAATATCATTCATTGTCCATCCTATCCTCCATTATCATGAATCATCTTGTTTCCAGCCATTTTCTAAAACCCAAAAAGAATAGTGTGAGATGCAAAAATCATAATAAAGGGGGAGTAACTTCAATATCTAAAATCTTTGGTTTAATCTAATATTGTTACCATAGTTCTAGGACTATATCCTATACGTATACTTATCCTTAGGTACATCCCTAGACATACCTTAAAAATATCTCTAGGGATCTCACTAACGTTCTCGCATCCTAGTTTCCAAAGGTTGACTAAACCTTTCCTCTAATACCAACTGTAGAGACCCAAAGCTTAACGTACATGGAAATTACATTACTTTTGTGGAATACTGAGTACATAACAAAAACACACACACAAGGACCGTAATAGTTTAGTGTCTTTGGAAACTCGGAATATAATCTTCTAATCGTGGTGAAAGATCTTCAAAATCTCCCATAAAGATCTTCTTTTTTTTAAACCTAAATTCTTTCTTTATGTCCAGGGGAAAAGAAAACATAAAAGGGTGATCTGAAATGCTCAGTAAGGGTAAACAAAAGAAATATCAATCACATAATATTCATAAGAACATATCTTTTGGAAATCTTAACCTGCAAAAGAGATCATAATTTCATAACATGGGATAAATCATAGTAGTGAAATGAAATCCCAATAATCATAACTTAAAACATGAAACTTTGTGGCATACACACATAATCATATAGAATCATTTCTTATTAGTCAAGACTCATTGCCAAGACTATCTTAGTGGACAAAGTCCATTTCTGAACCGAGTCACCCTCGTTTCAGTCCTGTTTCACTGAACCGGTATAACCTACCGTTCCAGCCATGTCTATATCATGAGATATAAAATCTTTTACCAATGCATTGGAGGGAGATATAAGTACCACCCATATCATAATGATACCATTCCTATGTGTGCCACAAAATGACAACTCATACATCATTGCACAACCCATGTAACTAAAATGGGAATCTCAAACATCATGACATCATAAAACAATTCATATAGGATAAAGGAATTCATAAAAATATTTCCATCACAACATAATAAAATCCATGTAATAATAGGGATAGAAATATAACCCTTTATTATCATAGATGGAAAATAATTTTGATAAAACACTTGAACTCCATTCTTGAGGAAAATATCCTTTCTGCTTCAAAATCATTTTTCCTTTCTTAAAATGTCGTACAATTATAAACTAAAAGAAGTTGATTAAAAATAAACTTGAAAACTTGTAAAGGAAGATTCTTGGAAATAATATTTTAAAAATTAATTCATTTCATATAAGTTAAAAAAACATTCTTCGTACTTTTTTCAGAAAAGTCAAAAAGTACCTCATACGAAAAATGAAAAAAGATTCCATTCATATCCTTTACTAAAAACTCACCAAAGGGTAAAATTGGATTTAAACAATTGTAGGTGGATGGAAATAATATTAAATATTGAGGAAACATAGATTTGGATGATAAAATACACCCCAGTAAATTCAAATGTATAAACAATCTCAGATAAAATGAGATTGTGATATTTCCCTTACCTTAGGTCCGATTTGCTTCGTATGTGTCCGAACCTCCTCTTTTTGACGCGCCTTCACTTAACCTCCACATAAAGAACTAAGGATGGTCTTTGAAGAAGACCAAGACCTCTAGGATGATACTAGGGAAGTGGAGAAGTGATTTTTCCAGGGGTTGGACGAGCTTGAAAGCTCAAATTGGTGTGTGGAGGAGAGAGAGGAGGTTCTCTATTATAAGGGAGGGGAGAGGCACCTTAGGAAAATCTCAAAGTATTATTTTATATTAAGGTCAAATTCGGTTTATAATGGATCCAAAGGGTCTTATTTCTAATATAATGTGGGGATGGGTCGAAATCCTCTCATCCAATAGGATTTAGACAAGTTTAGGTTATTATTTTAACCTTATCAATTAGATTTAACTCTAAGTTAAATAATTTAACTTTTACCATGTCTTTTTGTATTCTTACACTATATGGTTAATAAACATACCATAACAAGCCAAACAAACCCCAAGTTGTTTATTATTAATATATCTATCCTTATCTAAGTCATTTGGCCGAACCATAGATTTTTAGGAATTAAATAACAATTAATAATATAATATTTGTTTTAAAAACTAATTTATGACAATTTTGACACTATTTGGTACATGATTTTTATGAAATTCATAACAGAATGAGAAGTTCAAAAAAAGTCACTTATATCAACAATAACATGTCATATTAACCTAGAAAATTAATTTAAGTCATAAAAAGTCTCAAATTACATTTATTTGGGCATTTATAACATCAATTATGTCAATATTTTATTAATAAGACAATTATTGCATCATCTTTGTGTCATAATAAATGATAATTATTTAAACCCTAAAAATTCTAAATAAATTCCTATGATGTAGATAATTGTATTAGCTTTCTTGAGATTATTCATTTTCTAAGTTTCATGAATTTTATCACTAAATTAAAATTATTATACTTATAAGCTTTAAGAAAGTGACATGTTGTCACATTCTTTGGTTTTAATAATAATTAAATTATTTTCATTGACAAAAGTCCATAAAATGAATATAATCCTACCCTTAGGTTATATGGGTCTACTTTTAGCCATCCAATAGGATTTTTCAAGTGTTAGGGTCATTGTATAATCTTATATTTACCCTTAATTACCCGATTTACCTTTAACTATAGTAAATAAAATTTACCGTAGTTACTATTCAAAATGCCCAAAAATAAAAAGTAGCGTATTAACATAATTTGGACCCACTGATTCCAAATATGGAATCCATTTTTTCAAATTCAATACACAAATGATGCAGAAATTAAATTAAAATTAATCTCGTTCTCGAAAGAAAATGGGTTTTTCTTTAAAACATTGCAAAAGATTGAATTGATTTAATCTACGAATTCAAGGTAAAATCAATGCTAATGAAATAAATTATATTAAATGATAAAAATATATTCTATTTATACTTTAAAACCTTTAAATATTATAATTTAACCACATAAGATATTACGATGAAAAAAGTTGTTTTTAATTAAAATATAGCGTGTTTTTACTATTCATTAAAATATAAAAGTTATCGGAAAAATATCAAAACGTTATCTAATGTAAATTTTTATATCCTGATACAAAAGAAGAATTTTATTTTGTCAATTTGATCTTATAAACATGTCAAAAACTATATTTAAATTGGGTGCGCCATCAAAAGGCGGCAAAACTGCATTTTTTGAAAAATACTTATTTTACCCGAAAAAATCATTTTGTTTTTATACCATGTTCTAGAAATGTGTAAGATGAATAATAATGTTATAAAATTAAAATTTTAGTTAACACTATTCATAACAGCTAGTTCATAACAATATTATAATAATATATCATTGTTTAGTAAAACCCGGTATTGCGTACAACACACGCTGTCGAGGAAGGTCGCGATTGCGTGTAATGCAAGCCAAGTCAGGGTTGCGTGTAGTGCACAACTCCTTTGTTGTTGCGTATAACCGAATCCAAACATATTTTATTTATACATTGAATATATATATATATACACTCAATGTTGCGTAGAATAACTTCTATCAAATGAACTTGAAATTGTGTGTAACAAGAGCCAAGAAAAGTGTTGCATATACTGCAAGCTAATATAGTGTTGCGTATAGCGCAAGATAATCTTGGTGTGTCGTACAATAGAATATATGAATGAAATTAATCTTATAAAATCTCGGGTTGTTACAATGATCCCAAGTCATGCTACCATCCTTGTCTGTAGCACCCCACATCTCCCTAGTATTATTCACCAAAACACTCGCCAGTTTTCTATTAACACTCCATCAAGTGATTCCCCTTATGACCACCATCATATATAATAACTCATCTTCCAACATATACCTCTATGATGAATGATGATATAAACTATCTTTCCTCCAACTAGAAAGTGTGATGAGAGAGATGAATTGGGAGAGGAAGGGGAAGTGGAAGTGATCCACCACCCCTTTCTAATATACACTCACTCTATGGATGATTTTTATCGAAAGACTATATCATTGAGAATAGTTGTTTTGGGGTTCTTGTGTCCAGTGAGGATCTATGCGCCAGACATCATCCTTTCTTAACATGATTCTGCCAATGAATATCACACACACTAATAATAATCAATTAAATTTATAATATCCAAATAATGGTTTGGTGGAATTATGTAATGAGTAATAAGATTTATTATAATAGAGAATTGGTAAATAATGGAAAAGATAAATATAAATTAACCATACTATCAGGGTAGATTATAAATGGTTCACGTTTCAACATTTCTCTACTAATTCATAGTTTTATCATCAATGAATAAGATCACAAATTATATTTAGTGTTTCACAATTATTGGTGAATAACACTTACTGGAGATCTTAATTATGAATTTATAGGGTGTATATTTAATCAACTGTTATTTGAATTTACTAGTTAGAATGGGCTTAGACTGTGGCCTCGATCATGAATGTTAAATTAGACATTTTCTTGGAAAATCCCCCATCTCATGAAAAACATCATTAATGGTTTTTTCCAAGGTTCTATTTTTGATATATTACCAATTAAACCCAATCGTGTGTGTAATATTAATTAACTAATTAAATAAATGACAAAAAATCTGCTTAACCTTCAGTCCCTTGGAATTTCATCAAACATACACATATTGGTAAAAAATATTCTCTAACAAACATACAAAATTTTCTCACAGTTTTTACTGTGTAGGATTTACTATTTTAAACCATTTATGGGTTCATGCCACCAAATATCAAGAATATGTTATGTTATACTTATCTAATAAACTAGGTCACTAAAATATTACATTAATGGGACATGGGAGGTTATCTTAAACCACTATGTCATTCTAATAAATGTTGTTTTTATCATATTAAGCTTTTTTATGATGTTATTTGCATAGATCCTTGACGTATGATATGATTTTATATAATTTTTCATGATCTATATTCCTATTAATTACATATCCATATTTTAGTATTCATGTTTATGTTCAATGGTTCTTATTTCATTAGGTATGATTTTATTGTGTTATTTTCATTTAAATTTTTTTTTTCGTACCCATTTGTGCATTTGAGGATCAATCCTTTATGATCTTAAATATTATAATCTATGTTGATTCGATGGATATCTCATGTTCTTACCCCATAATAAGGATATGAGACCAAATTCTTCCTAATTTCTCTATTCATGAGTAAATTATAATGAATACTACTTAATATATTAAAACATAAAATTTCATTTCAAGCATTTCATAGAGGAAATTTAAATAGTGTTGATAAGTATTACAGTTATATAGTTTTCCTCTAAAGTCACTTAATCATTAGATTTTGGGAGTGAATTTCAATTATGTGGGGTGGTTTATAGTTATATAATTTTTTTAGAATATTGGTATCTTATTCTTATGTGATATCAAATAACATGTGTGTTTCACTCTATATGAATATTGTATGAACAGGGGGATACGAACAGAGAGTAATATAAAATTAAATGATATGTTGAATGAATGGATATACAATTTTATCTCTAGGGGTTTTCCTTATAGAATATTTTTTATTATAAAAATCATCCTTAAATAATAATGTACCTGAAAAATTATATATATGTATCACTATTATATTATAGAAAACCGACATGAGAAAACTAGACACATCACCTCAGACCATTCAACCATAAGTCTTAAGGCACATTCCTGATCTCCTTGGGCTAGTGAGAAGTACTAGGGTATCATAATTGAACTCATGGGAATTATTTCAGCCTTAAGATATCCAATATCCACCACTGACTCCATCTGGGTACCCGTTTTGTGGTTTCATTTAATCAAATTACTATTCCAAAATAGATAAATGAAAAAAATAAGAAAATAAAAACATTCCAAAATAATCAAAATAAAAGGAATTAAGTATAAAATATTTTTGATACAATAAAAATTTATAAAAAGATTTAACATTTACCAAACTATTAAATTAAACTATTCTAAAAAGAAATGGAGGCAGGAATGAACGATACACCAGATAACCTGAAACAATCCTAACAAAAATAGGTGAAAACCCCCAAAATCTCCATTTGACTACCAATACGCCATCATGATCAAAATAATACCCACTTCCCAAAATAGAGTGTCAACAAGTAAAGACAAGATTCAAATCCTGATAAAAATCAAAAACACTAAATACTATATGACAAATGATGTGAGTATAAATGGTATGATTCAAATTCTAGTAGGATAGCACTATGAATCCATTCACATTCCATTCATAAAGAAACTGATAAATTCTAATTTTAAATTAAGTTATAGAAAAATAATTTTTCCTTTACATTATATAGAATGTAAATAAAACAAATAATGTAAAATATAAATTCTCAAAACAGTTTATTTCCAAATCATTCCTAAAATAGAACATAATAATGTAGTGTTATTCTAAAAACCAACCACTTCACATTTCAAAATTGAGACACTACCATCAAAATAGAATATGATAAAACTATTCTTTTATAAATCCTCATTTAAAATAAAACCTAGTGATGTTTTTAAAAAATATTTTTAAAGGAAATAAGTTATGTATTTTCTTTTGAAAAAACCCATCACAAGGCTATAATGTTTTTCAAAACCACATTTTATAGGGATAGATTTCAAATAAAATGTATTTCTTACCGTTTTAAAGGATTTAACACACCCAATAAGGGATCATTTGAAATGGGAACTATAATATCAAACAAATACATAACAATTAATAAAAAAAGACCAAAATCATACAAATCATGTCTCACCCACATTATTCTCACTCATAAAGCACTGAAATAATAACATAAAAAAGTAGAAAATCATATTACAATATCAGTAAATAAGAAAAATATATATTAGGAACCATAAAGAAACATGGCAGGAACTAGTGGAACATATTTTTTTGACCTTTAAAGGTGGAAACTACTATAGATTGGTAAACGATAGCACACCACATCACTTGAATAACTCTCACATCACCACTTAAGTGACACACCTAGGGTAAACGTATAACAATAAATTAATTGATAAAATTTAGTTTATGAAACATTACTAGTAATGAAATGTCCCTAAAAATGTCCCTTAGTAACCTAGGTTACACATGTCATGGATAAAAATAGGTTATTAATATTAATATAATATGATTTTGTGAAAATAAAACCATCCAAATGAAAGATTATGTAGTGATAAAATATGAAAATCACATATAACACATCCCCATTGATAATTATCCCCACCACAGAATATAACCATGAATAAAAAGTCATTTAAAAACCATAGTCCCATAAGAATAAATAGTGTTGGATTACCCTATCAACTAGGGTTTAAATAATATCCATGAAAATTGAATCACATAAATTGAAAACCAAGCCTTCTATTTATACATAATGATAACATGATTTAGAAATTATTTTTTATAATAAATTTTAAATTCAAATTAATCATATAAGAAAATGCACACAACACAAATAAATAATAAGGAATAAACAGTACAATTCAATCAATGTCTTGATCCTAGAAAAACAATCCAAAAAATGATAAAAACTTTTTAAAACATGTAAATACATTATTTAAACAAACACACCCACTTATAACTCAAGTGAAATCTATTTAAAGAAAAATTTAAATATTTTATAAGTATTGAAACTTATTTTTAAAACATTGAGACTAATTAAAATTAGCAAAACCCTTTTACTCAAGGAAAACATCACTCAATTAAACAGAATTGTTTCAAAATATAATAACTAAATTTTCCCCCATTGAAAACAATCGAAGGAATTTTACCAAACATATATAATGAAAAGACACCATTCAAAATTAACATTCCATTGAATAATGAAAATATTACAATTTTTCATTATTAAAAGGAATAAAACATGGAATCCTTTGATAACACAATTATATATAACATATACATTATAAAATTAGGCTCAATACACATTTAAAACACCAAAAAATTAAGGTGTTATTCAACAACATGAAATTACGTGCAGACACCTACCAAAATTGTTGCAACCATCTTTCCTTCAATAAAAACATCATGAATAGTTTTAATGGGGTGGATCACAATCATTTCAAACCAAAATAATATATTTAGAAACTATCACCTTTAAAATTAGCAGATATGGCCACTATGGTTAAAGAAAATTTGAAAAAGAGTAATAAACCAAGATTCGAATAGAGGAAAATAGAATACCTATTTATCTGTATGATGATCCACTAATAATAAAGTATAAATCCACTTTTTCTATCTTTATAGAAGTAGAGTTCCATATGGAAGGTTACTAGGTCATGGGACATTGAGTATGGGATCTTGGGGAGGACTGAACAATTAAAAATAACCTAAAAGATAAAAAATATCACCAAATGATAAGCAAGCATTTTTGTCCTAGACAGATTATAAAAATTGCATAGATCAAGCTGCTTCCACTCTATCATGACCTTATAGGTCACAAGATTTTCTTCTATAGTTTACAGATTGATATAAAAACATTGTGATCACCTTTATCTTTCCTTGCAGATGTTCCACTATTATTAATACCTGGTCTCCCAAAACATTTTCAAAGATGTGAATCTATTTAAAATATTCAAAAACACAAAATTTATTCCATGGGACATAACTTTCCAAATATATAAATTAAAAAAATTTATACAATAAAATTGACATTTTATAGTGTCAGAATTCTCTATTCCATCCCACTTTCTTACACTAGAATTTATTTCAAAAATCAATTCTATGGAATGGTCAAAATAATGTAAAATGAAATAGGGATCTATCCCAAAATTCAAACTCAAAAATGTGAACCAAAACACAAGAATCCAAAATCCCACTTCTCATAAAAACCTAAGAAACTAAATATTTCCAAACCATTGAATATCTTTTGATCTTATGAATAGATTATTCACATGAATAAATAGTATGATGACAAATCTGAAGGTCGATCATGAATTTTGTAACTCCACCAAAAAAACCTATTAAAACCCATAAGTGATTTTTGAATCCAAAATGAGAGTAGATGAATAACAAATCCAATCTAAGAAATGTGAGCATAATATTGAGGGAAATAATGGGTCCTAATTAAAACATTATTAAAGACAACTCTCCAAGAATAAGGAAAACATACTGAGACAAGATTAAGGTCACCCAGTCAATTACAATTATTCTATTGGTGAAATATTGATGATCCAACACAAAATAATGATCATCTCTAAATAGTAAAGATCCTCTTACAATGGAGACTATCTTGAATACCACAAAAGAGTATGTCCTTTAAAATATCCAAATTAGTAATAAGAATAAAACAAAACAATAAAATCCACCAAACTATAAGAAACAACACAAAATGAACCTATTACAACATGAAATTTAATGGAACTAAATTTTTGTAATGAGACTATATGAATGATAAATTAGTGTAAAACATGTGGAATACCAACCCATATAAATTTTAAATGAAAATGTCGTCATAGTAGCTCTCATAGTCAACCAAATATGTAAAATCCTATCCCTAATACTATTTCCCACAACCAAGGCATTCCCATGATATTATTTAAATGATCCTCATACCATTTTCAACAATATGAACAATGAAAACAAAAAGAAAAAATGATGCATGATTTTAAATAAGGAGAACATGAGTCTAAATATCATTCATTAAATAAAAAAAATGTGGTTTACAATAGAGGTGGAATAATATCCAAAAAATGAGGTAAATAAATGAGAACATCCTAAAATCCCAAAATATAACTTCCAACTATCTATATAGAAGAAGAACCATAGAACATTTAACATATTGAAGTTGGGTCTACTGATTATTAATTTGGCCTCCACATAGCTTGCAAAACCTCTTTAAGTAAACAATATGGCCAAACGGATTACATGTCCATAGAGTAATCTGATAGTAAGACCTAACTTCTATGAACATCCCACACTTGTATCATATAAATTCATTCCACTTATTGAAGACTAGAACCCACTCACTCACACTAGATAGGATCGGAACCCATCCTTACAATGTTTTCCATTCTGAAAACTCTTTAGAAATTTTGGCCTTTCATACTTATTATTGGAAAATGTCCATACCATATTGGAACCCCATAGAACTAAGATCTAGATGTGAGACCCTGGTAAAGATCCATCCCATATTCACCTCACTAGAATCCAAATCATGGGAGAAATAAATTATTTCTGAGTATTGTTTCGCATAAATATGCACTGACAAACCATCCAAAAGGACACTTATGAACATTAGTTCCTTCTTAACATTAAATTCCTTAGGATAATATTTTTTTATGAACGAAGCCTTGATAAGTCCCCAAGATATCACTTCAAATTCTTGTAAAGAGATAATTTCTCTCCACCAATTTGATCCCAAACATACAAATAATGGAGTGGTGAACCTCATGATAAAAAACTCAAGAGTTCCTAAAAACCCAAAGATATATTTCACATTATCCATAAACTAAATCGCCTCATGTGATTCACGATCACAACTAAATAATTGTAGATTTTAATTTAAAAATTATCAAATCTGATCCACATGATAAGAAGAGTTAGAAAATACACCTATATATTGAGTCTTTATAAATTCTTTACTGAGGAAGACTGATTATAGATTACTAAGGCAACCATCCTAGAGATTTATCTTTAGAACTATTGCTTCCTTTTTGGGGGTTTCATTTTAAAACATCACAAAAAACAACATAAAATCAAATCACTCTAAATAAAAATAAAAGGAATTTAAATAACAAATAAAATGAAACAATATTATAAATACCATTTGAAACCTCATTTAAAAAATTCCAAACATGGCCCATATTTCATTTTATAACACTAACTAGGTTTAAAAAATCCCAAAAGTTAAAAACCACAAAAATAATGAACTCTTTTCTTGGATAAGAATTCCAAATTTCAAATAACCCAGATCATAACATTCAATGATTCCAATTACATAAAACCCATGGAATAAATTCTGTGAAAATGATCACAACCCATAAATAACTTAAGTTAGTTAAAAAAATTCCAAATAAAATCAAGAAACCAAAATGTGGTTTCCAAGACAAAATTAAATACCAAAGGAGAAAAAATTATTTTTAAATCTAGTTAAATCACCTTCAAACATCACAAAACATCAATTATAATTTCACAATCACTCACCATTAAAATATAGGGAAAATAAAACAATGGATGAAAAAATATCAACATTCACTATGATGCATGGTTTGGTTACATGGTCAGATAGACCATGTTCCAACAATGTGATGTGGGGAATGTAGGGATCGTTATGTATTCCATAATTTAATTAAAACTGGATAGATATGACTGAGAATGCCACCGAGGAAAATTCCACCAATATACCAAGTTTTGTTCCCAATCACCCTGGGAAGGTCAATATCACTTTCATATCACATCCAATATAACCATTTATAAAACTAAGATAAACCAATGGTTCCGATATTGAACCTGGTATGAGGGATCCTTTAATTAGATGACCAAGAAAAAGTAAATAAGTGAAAAGGAAAATATTTACTAATAAACATGAAATAATAAAATAAAAAATTTATAAAAAATTTTCTATATATGGAAAATGTTTTATGAAAAAAATTTATATTTCCAAATCTAGGAAATAAAACAATGTTGAAAATAAACAAGTGGGCTAAAAGGTCAATACACCACATGACATGAATGATGAAACACTTAAATTGGGGGGGAAACCCAAACATATCTACATGACTCTGAAGTCACCACCACAACCTGAATAACACCCACTTCCTGAAAAATATAATTTACTAGACAAATTTTAAGTAATATTCTAAGAACCTAGAGATGTCAAGAAAATTTAATACCAAATGATGTCAGAATGTAGACTGTTAGTCAATGGACTGTATCATAGAACCGTGAGTATATTCAAATTTCATTTATAATAAACCTAGAATTATAGTTTTAATGTAAGGAATATAATCATAATTTATCATTTGAATTATATAAAATAGAAATAAATCATATCATACCACTTATAGTTCCTCAAAACATGTTATTTTTTAAGCATTCTACAAATATGGCATACCAAGGTAATTACATTCCCATATACAACCACATAACTTTTTAAAATTTATCCACTTACATTTATAATGTAACAACATAATTTGTGTTGGGACACTACCATTTGAAATAAAACCCACATATGTCTTAAAAATTCATTTTCAATGTAATTAATTTAACAATTATATTTTTAAAACACACCCTCCCACAACTTCAAACATTTTCAAAATATAATTTTACATGGATTTATTTTAGAAAAAAAATTTATCTTCCAATTTTGAATAAATTTACACAAACATATCACATGGGAATAAGAAAGGGAAAACACAATACACAAAAAACTACATATCAAGTCATAAACAAATGAAAATAATCACACACAAAATTTATCTCCACCATTATACTCACTCATAAAGAATTGAAGTAACCACATAAAAGAGTGGAAAATAAAATTCCATCAATTATTAATATGAATAATATAATGTAAAAACCATGAGATAACATGATATGAAATAAGGCCAAACATTTTTTCTGATGTGTAATATCTGATCCTAATATTGACAGGTTAATGGTGAAAACACCCATCACCTGAATCGCTGTCACATATTCTTATCAGGTACAAACACCTATCCAAGTATAAGATTCTAATATGGGTTACTATATACTGTATCACACTCAACTAGTATGTAATAATCCCTAATATTCCCACTTATAATCCTTGGTTCCTGATGTAATATATAAAATCATGTGATTATTATCAAGATATCCACATCATGTGACAAGAAAACCACAATAACTCGAAAGGGAATAATGATAAAATATTAATCTCAACTCTAAAACAACCCACATAGAGAAATATCCCCATAAAATAATATAAACCTGAATATAAAATCATTGAAACAAGAACATGCTAAAAATATTGAACAATAAGTGATAATGTTCTCAATTATGGTTGAAAAATTTTCTAAGAGAAGATATTCTTATAAATCACCATCTAAGGATTCATTTATAAAAAACTATCACATGAATTATAGATCCCATTTTTAAAAATCATTTGACATTAAAATGAAACCCATGGGAAAACTCACACAACACCAAATCACAATAAGGAATCCACATTGAAATTGATCAAGGGTGTAATATAGGATAAAGAAGAAAACAAGAAAGAAAAAAACATTTTGAAAACATTTAAATCCATTTATAAAAGAGAAAAACTTATAAATTAGGGATAGAAATTTATAAACTAGGATAAACCTTTTATATATGTGGATGATTATTTTTGAAACATGGAAAAATATTAAAATCACAAAATCACTTTTTATTAAAATAAAAATGTTCTCAATCAAACCCAATTGAATAAAAAACCATAAACCTATTGTTTTTACCATTAAAAATCATAAAGATAATTTTATCAAACATCTATAATTCATAAACCACCATTTAAATTTAAATTTCCATTGAAAAATTCTTTTCACCTGATTTCTTCAAAGAAAACCCCTATAAAAACATGAAATGATTCATAAAACAAAACTATCAAACACATATGACATTCAATTTCGTTTAAAAATGAATAAAAAATCAAGGAATCAAGTTACTACTCAATAAATTTAAATATAACAAAAACACCTTCTAGAATAGGAATAACAATGACACATTCAATGAAACCAACTTAAATTGACTTAAAGGGTTAGATCACAACCTTTAAAAACCCAAAGTCAACCTTTATAACAATTTTAACCTTTAAAATTTTCTGATAGGGCCACTATGGATGAAACAAATAGACAAATAGGAACACAACTGTATGGGGAGAACGGAGAATCCCTTACCTCTTAATCCAGATGAGGAATTTCCCAGAATCCACTGAAAATCAACTTGGAGGAGCTTGGGATAAGTAGAGAAATCCTATTAACCTTCATAATTTTGGAGAGTATAAGTGGGAAAGTTAGTGAGTAAGCCCCAATTAAAAATAACACAAAAAGAAAAAATTCCTTAACCTATGAAAGTGGCTTGGTTTTCTCTCATATTTTACAAAACTGTAAATAGTATATGGGGATACCACTACATTAAGACCTCATAGGTCACACAATTTTATTGAATGGTTTACGAAACCATGTTTATACTGTGTTCCCACATCTGGGGACCACTATTGATGGCCCACAGTTTCCACTTCCTGGTTTCCAAAACCATTTTTCTAAACTATACAACCCTGTAAAATCAAAAATAACTCCATATTTCAACCTTGAGACACAAAAATATTAAGATATTAATTAACCACAATATCAAAGGTATGAATGGTAAATTCATGTGTGTCACACATATGGAAATGAGTTCCTAATAATTTCCCCATTTGGTATTACAATCCTTTTGGTACTATTTATTACAATACTGTGTTTTGTAGAGCATAGGATTTGATTCCCTTTATCATCTTCTTATATTTACACCATTAGTCTTCACATATAAAATTTATTTCTCCATAGGGTAGTTTAGGTAACCATATAGTATGATTATCCTTCATGTAAACCCTTAATATTTCATGTATTCTATTTGAAAAAAATATCTTCATCAAAATCATTTTTCTTTTCCACCAATCATTATTTTTATATTAAATTCCTCAATGATCATCATGTGTGTTTTGGATTCCAGGGATAATTAATTGAACTTATTAGTGATGGGATGATGAGTTTTTATTGTAATTATGGGGTCTATGATACATGATATCATATTGACAATAGACACACTTCATTTTAACAAGAAATATGCATGTTGTATATTAGGTTATTCATACAATAGGATTTCATGAATTGTTTCTAGTATTTGTACTGATATAACTGTGTCATTGGATTGGGAATGCCCTTATTCATTAAATTCATCATTATGGGTTATTACTAAATATATATAATCATGACCAATGATATTCATTTCTCCATTAATCATTTTTGCTAATATGAACTTGTAATAGAATATAGTGTCCCTATATGAAATTATTCATCAACACTCCAAAAAGAGATTTTCATGGGAAGGTAATTATAATTAAATAAATTAGGGATTAACTTAATGATTTCTATTAAGGATATAACTTCAAAAATCCATATGATATATCTTCATACTCCTATATTAGTACACATCCCAATCAAATAAATGAAGAAATTACATGACGCATTCCTCAGGTAAACAAATGACGGGGGAACTAACCATTTTTTCCTTCATATAAACAAACACTACCTAACAACACTATATCCTTACAAATTCATAATAAAACCTGGTGAAATTTTAGAATAGTGTCATGATCCAAGATAATCATGTCATTAATATCTATTAATATCCCTCAAGTCAATAAAAACATTAAAATTATAAAATTATCTTTATTTCTTCCATAGAAACCATTTCGTATATCAATAAATGATTGATAGCCTCACAATTTTAACATAGTACAAGTACACACAAGTTTATGTTACTTATATAGAACTTACAGTGGGAAAAAATCCAAAAAATATTATGCCTTTAAAGGATTTATAATACAAACCTGAATTGCATATAATTTTCCTCCCAAATACCATAATACACCAATATATTTTTGTGAAAGTATCCAAAACTAGTCTAAAAATCATATAATGTTGAGTTCCTTCATCCCATGAAAATTTTCGATTCACTCATGACACCAAATGGTATTACCACCAAAAAAAAATTATATTGACACCTAAATGTTGTCTTTTACATATCCCCTACCTTCACCATTGCCCGATTATATACTAAATGTAAATCAGTATTTGTGAAATAAATATATCCTTAAATCAAATAAAATAATTCATTGTACCTTGAGTGCGGATAATTTTTATTCACCGTCATTTTTTTTCAACATAGGATTGTCTATATACATCTATAAACTAACATCCACATCCATTAAAAAAAGCTCCCAATGAGACACACTAGGTTAGATAAATCACTTCTATAATATTTTTTTAATATCAATTTACGAATATCATATATTTAAAGAATCTGTCTTATATGGAGACAATGATATTATAGATATGTTGGGTTATAGCTCTACCAAAAATTATATCTCATGTGGAGGGGTTTTTATCATAGCCTCTTCAGAAAAAAAACATTATTGACATATCCATAACTCTCACAAACTCATGTATTCATACTTCCAATGAACGTAAAATCAAGCCCACTAATAATTATATGATAGTCGTTAAAAATATATAAGAAACTTGTTGATACCTCTAACTATTAAACATCAGATATTCATAATCTATATCAATGAGGGCCACATTCCTGTGATATAAATAAATGATAATATATCTTTAATAGAACCAATCAATGTCAAACAAGATATCATACTGTAATATCTATATTATGAAGACCACTTTATTAGGCTAATGTTGTCTCATTATTGATAACTCTATGGAAGTGGAAATTAATGTCTTTAATGGCCTCCTCACATTGAAAAACTATAACCAAACTAACAAATTTTATCCCTACTCTATGGTCCCACTCTGTAATATATACAAATGAATTAACTCTTGAAGAAAATACCCCCCCTTGAAAGCCCACTAATTCACTTCAGCAATCATAAGAAATTTAATATATGTTTTTGAAAAGAAAGAGATAAATTTATTTTGAATCACCTAGCATAAGGTCTCCTTAAAATTTCCCACTTTTCGCTCAGTATCTTGTAATAAATTAGGGAAATAAGTTATGAGGATCACATATATTGATCTAGGTTTTCTCACACTAAATATCCTTTACTGGATGGACAGAAATTCATTCATTCTTGATGTCTTCAACATCAAAGACATGATATCTATCTAGAAGTGACTCTAAAAATTATACCATGTAACCAAAAACATTTCATTATCTATAAGTTAAAGGATCCAGCACTGATAATGTCCCCCTATTATCAAACTAACTACAAAATATTTCTAATTCTTTAACCATATGTTAATCAATCAAAAATAAATCTTGAATCTTATGGACACCTCATTATTTATAGACTAGAAATAGATTCCCCATACTTTGATGGACTATTCCACAGAACCTCACACAGGGAATTCCTTTATTAATCATTATGCTCAGGGTCAACCCATCCACGATCTATTGGAACATCCCCCTACACCACACTAACCTAAAATATATATTTTTATCATCCACAACCATATCTATAGACACAACAGGTTTTCAATCATAATATATAAATATCATTTATATTATTTTAAACTATATTAATTTTATTTTACCATGGAATTTCATTAAGGTAAAAAACATTTGAAAATAATTAAGATACATATACCACATCAGCATCACTACCTCGTATATGGTATATTTGCTAGTCTCATAAGCTTCAATACCCAGATTGGGAGGAGACGTGAATCCAGGTATGAATGAATAAAATATCTTCCTCTTAGGGTCATTTTTAGTTGCTAAAGAACATAAATCTCTCTTCATCCCATAGTAATATATGAATATATATGACATCATTCAAACGACGCCATCATTTTCACTTTTTTTACCCTCTCTAGGCTATGTCCAAGGAGCATACAATGGCAATGTGTCGATGTAGCATATTCAGTAAGGCTCACTTCCAATAATGTGTGCATTGTTTAGGCTAGGTAGTTTATGTTGAGGCTCATTGTCTTTAGAAGGTTTCGGGTTTTCTCACTACATTCTTAAGGGTAACTCCCTATGCCTCTTTATCTAGCTCATTACTAGTGGAAAGGGTCACCATCTTTCTCTCCCTTCATTCACTCCTCTTTGAAAGGAATCCACTCATAGTTGATATACTTTTAGGTCAATAATAGTTTATGAACATCTAGGTCACTTAATTTTTAGGAATTCGTGAATCCTCAACATTAGTTAGATGCTCTGTTGATGTTCTGTTTTCACCAATAGATGAATTCCACCTTCCAGGTTACGATTAGATACTTGAAAATACTTCCACAAACTGATTTAAAGCCTTTTGAAGATTACTATTGTGTTCTATGAAAAACTGCCTCCTCACTTTATATTGTTTATATGGTATGGTATACATAACACCACCTCTACTTACCAGTGTCGCTTCGATGAACCACCCTTCATCCACGGACCGCATCTGCCTTCGATATCACTTACCGCCTCCACATACCGACTCCATGAACCTCTTTTATGAACCTCTTCCACAAATTGTCTTTGCAATCTATCCTTTGTCCATGGTCTATTCTCTTTCCACATACTACCTCTACCTCGGTGAACAACCCTTTGTCCATGAACTGTTCCTTGTTTGTGTACTACTTTTGGTTTTATGTATCGGAGATCCCCCTATGCGTATCTCCTTCTTCTTCCATGGACTGTTCTTCCATTGTGTACTTAAACATTCGACAAAATAACTTTCACAAAATGTTCCATTAACATCATAATACTTTGTAGAATTGCTTCTCACAAACCACTTTCAGACTTCACCAAATTCCAGGTGGAAAGAGATATTATCTAATGATATTCACTCTCACTTCTAATTGGGTGGATTGGATTTACAAATATAGGATAAGGTTCTCTCATTATACACTAAATCAATATTTACCAAATCTTTAACACCATAATACCTCTTCCATGTAACGCTTCTCCTACCAAATACCGCATGCCTTCCACGAACCATTTACCGTACATAGCCCACATACTGCCTTTTGTCCAATGTGGTGGAATTCTCTTTTATTGTCTCATGAACTGTCACGACTTCCACAGACCACGTGTCCTTCACCACAAACCACTGCCACAAACCATTTCCTCTGCTATGCATATCGTTCAATCTACCTAGTACACAGTTGTGAACTATTACCAGACACGGTTCATGGATCATGTTTCGATGTACATGTTTTTCTTATTTTACCAATTTTATTCACACTTCTTCACACCATTCACTCCTACAATGAGAACCTTCCATTTCAAACATCAATATCCGGATTTTGTGGTACACAAAATTTGAAAACACAGGGAAACTGTGCCACCTCAAAAACCTACTTTTGGAAAACACTATATATACCGGTTCATGGCCATCTGGATTTTCCAACAAACACAATCAGAACCAAAACACAATGAAAAGACACATTAAGGTATTTTTCCCCATTAATATCCCCTTTTGGTTTTTTTGAAAACTCTTCTCATAACAATTCTTCTTGTTTTGGTACCTCCTTAAGGCTCGGTCCTTCTTCAATGTGAATTTTCATCATGTGATTAAGATAGAAATAAAATAATTACTCAATATAAAATATAAAACTACATGAGCAATGCTCGGCATGATAAAAAAAGTATTATGAAAAGTGCATCTGGGAATCATGTCATTCCTGACACTAACTATTAAATCCAATCCATTTCATTCATCACGAACCTTAGCTGTTGTGATATATAATCCTTGATCGAAAACTTCTTGAATCTTCATATTTAACTACCCCATATATTTCTACTTATCCAAATAGCTTGAGCTTCGCTTAAACTCCACCTATCTCACTGCTCCACTTAACAGCTTCACCCCATGTCTTTTCTCCCAAAGAATTGTCAGAATTTCTCCCCTTTTTTCAAAGAACCCAAAGGGCACTTTAAGGTTATTTGAAACATGTAAAATAACACATACGAATACATTAGGTTAAAACACACCATTCCTAGGGGAGAGGGGGTCCCACGTCCACACTTTTTCATGTGTGGGGAGTCGATTGGACTCTCATTGCCTGTAGATGCCTTTAAAATGCTTATTTGGGTATGCCTTGCATAAAAAACCTGCAACTTGTGGTTTTGTGGGCCCGTACTCAAACTTCACAATCCTGTGCACCACCGTCTCTTGATTAAAATGATATTTGATTTAAATTTTCTTTGTCTTTGTGTGATGCACTGGATTTTCTCACTGATTTATATCACTTGAATTATTACAACAGATTCTGATCGGAGACGTCACTTGAACTACCATATCATCAATATGTCGCTTCATCTATAGTAATTGTTTGCATGATTGAGTAGCCTCAATGTACTCAGCTTCCTCAGTGATTAATATAATGAAATATTTTTTCCTGATCAACCAAGATATACACAATCCACAAAGATATAAATCACCTATGAATGTTGATTTCCTATCATCTGCTGAACCAGTCAAATCCACATCTATATATCCCAATAACTCTGGATGAGATTTATCATTATACATTAAACCAAAATCCAAGGTTCCCTTGATATACCAAAGTATCCTTTCACTATAATCTTATAGCTCTCCTTGAGATTTCATTGATATATTGCTGCTCGGCATGTGTCAAATAAAATATTAGACCTTGTCACTATCATGTACAATAGAATTCCATTCATTGACCTATATTCTATGATATTAACTCTCTTTCCATAATCATCCAATGACAGTTCAACTGGGTAGCAACTAGAGTCTTCATTTCATTGGAACAATCCATTCCAAACATTCTCGAAACATCATTGGTATATTTATATTGAAAAATGAATGTTTCATTATTTTATTGTATTACCTATAAACCAAGGAAACCCATATGTTCAATAACCATTGACACTTTAAACACACTTTTCCTTGAATTTGGAGAACTGTCTACCATTCTATTAATTTGATCCAACAAAGATTGTTTTATCAACATAAACAGGCACTTTCAACCATTGATTACTTCCATTATTGAAATAAATATTTCAATCAACTCCACCACACTGAAAACCATGCTTCATAAAATAGTTGTCAAGCCTTTAATACCTTTCTCTTGGTGCTTTTTTTTAAAAATATAAATCTTTATTTAGAAAAAAAACACTATTCTCATCTTCATGAATGAGAAAACCACCTTGTTGCTCAATGTAAACTTCCTCATCTAGTAATCTATTCAGAAATGTTGAATTGACATCCATCTATAAAACTGTGAACATTATTTGCACTACTATGGCTAGGAATAATATAATTGTATCATTCCTTACAACATTTAAAAATTTCTCATCCACATCAATACCATATTTCCGGGAGTACCCTTTTCTCACAAGTTATTCTTTGTTTCGAATCCCAACAAATTCGTGATTCATTTTGCTGTGAAAAACCACATTTTTCTCCCAATGAAATTCTTGTTTGTGGATTGTAAATCAATCTTGCATGTTCGATTCTTCTCAATTTGGTCAAGACATTCATTCATTTTTTGAACCCAATTATCATCTCCAACTACTTCATCAATGCATTTTGGATCCACTTCTAATATGTATAATGATTTCTATAGAGACTTCATCATCAATGTATGGACTGGAGTTATGTGATCACCAATTACATTATATCTATCAATTTCATCTCTTATTATTGGTATCTATGTAGACAATGATTCCTTATCATCACTCTCATAATCTATGACTTATTTTGAATCAATCTCATTAAATAGAGAATCTCTAGACCTTCATATCTCTTAATCATTATCTTCCTGACACTGATCACGTATTTGCTTAAGAATCTCCAAATTATCCACTTTGGTTACATAATGTATTTCAATAATCTTCCATATCTTCATATTCATGCATTTATAATCATTCTCTTTTTTGAGTGGCCAAGAAATATCACGCTATCTCCATAAGATTTAAACTTTTGATGTTTCTCATTATTGAGAATGAAACGCTTACTTCCGAAAACTCAAAAGTATTTCAATGATGGAATCTTTCCATACCATAGCTCATATAGATTTGTTGCTTCTTTTGGTCAAAATATGGATATGTTTTGTGTGTATGCTTTTTTCATAACATCCTCTTTCTAAAACGTCTTTGAAGTATCTTTATCACTGAGCATTGTTCTGTCCATATTTTCTAAAAATACAATTTATTCTCTCAACCACTCCATTCTACTGAGGATTTCATATCATTAAAAGATAATTTATTATCCAATGTTTCTCTAAATAATCCTCCAATTGTATATTTATGAAATCTATTTCATTATCTATTCTAATCTTCTGTATTTTCTGACGAAACATATTTTTACATTCTCATTGATATCCTGTAATGCAATTAATCACCTCCTATTTGTGGGTGGTGATTGAAACCAACTCAATTATAAAATAATCATCAATTAATAGAACATAATATTTTTTACCATAAATATCCCTTAGTGAAACGAGCCCACACACATCGATATGCACCAACTCAACCAATCATGTAGACATTTTCTCCTTTGGGTTTCTATTTCTTTCTAATGATATCACCTTTTTGGAAGGCATCACACGTATGAGTATGATCACCTAATAATCTTGGGATATTTGGAGTAACATCATATTTAACTAGATATTCTAAGGATGTTTGGATTATGTGTCCAATACGCTTATGCCACAACTTATTTTCTTCATCCATGGACAAAAAACACATATCTTATTCTCAGATCAGGTGGTAGATATTCCCTTTTGTTCTATTTACTAGAAACAGAAAGTTGCATCCATTTCATTAATGATCCACCATTTCTTGGAAAAACATATGGCATGCCCTATTTTACACAATCGACTAAAACTATGGATTTTTTTGACTAAGACATTCAAAAAACAAGGAATCTTCTTGTCTCATTTATCTTCCTCCAGACATGCGTTTTCTTGAACAAATAATTTTTTGGCCCTCATCATTACCGATTATTATGATACCTTCTTCATCGTACCTGATTTGGGTCACTACACAATTATTTATGGTCTTATGGAATGTGTATCCACTATCAATGATCCATATCCCAGTGCAATATGTTGCCTTGAATGAAATTTCTGCAACCACTACCTGCTCATCCCTTTTATTTTTTACCCATGTCTTTGAATTTATACCTGAAATAGAATGATAATCTTGATCCTAATTAGTATGTGATGAAACAACATCAACTTGCAGAGCTTAAAATTTATTTTGAAATTTCATCTCTCTTGATGATACATTTTCTTGCTTCTTATGAACAAATTCAATCTGCCTCAACACATTCTTTTGCATTGTTGATGTCCAATAACTTTCCATTTGTTCGGCTCCATTACACATGAAATAAATAAAATCAAATGATGACCTATAATAATGGGATATATACATCCACCACTGTTAGTCTTGTTTTCATTAATACTTTTTTTGTGGGACATAAATTTTGAGAGTGTACCATCTTACAACAATAATCACATCTTATACAAAGTACATTCAGGTGTGTAAATGATGCACCAGTGGTTCTACCATTGGTTCTATGAATCTTCTGATTCTACTTCAATCCAAAATAAATCATAAATATAGGATTGGGTTCTTATGGTCTGACTAGATCCATTACTTCTTTCTTTTATAGATCAATCCCCATTCCAGCCTCATCATTCAGAGCTGATTGTTGCTTCTGTTTTGCTGGACCACACTACTCAAATTTCATATTTTATGTTGCTTGTATGGTCTTTGTTTTTTATGGATAAATAATGGTTAATATTTTCACATGGACTTTAACTGTTCTTCATATATTGAAGACTTCTTATTCTAGTTATTTGATATGTTTGATTTGATATTTTCAGGTTTCAGTCAAACAATCGATTACTAGTTTCTATTATAAATTTTGAGATTGTACTCAACCAGCTTTTTTGAGCTTTCTGGAACTGAATTCCTAATATTTTAAATTTGTTCATTCATCTCATGTAACTCCCCAAGGTTTTGAAAATAAATATAGAATTCAATTTTTATAATCTATCTTCTTCAATGTTTTGAATTTCAATAAATGGTCATATAGAGTTGTGTTCAGTATGTCATTTGGAGTCTAATAGAACAAATATGATTTTTAGTGAATAGTATCATAACCTTATGAATATTAATATGAATCATAATATAAATAGTAATATGACCTCATGAATAGTAAATAATATTATTATTTTATTTTCTTAAGGAAATAGGATAATGGGATCTTAATTAATTTTCCAATGTCACATAAAACTAATTGCACTTCAAGATTGTTATTTTTTGAATTAACTGTGACCTTATTTAAAAATTAAATTAATATAATTAGGAAAATTACTTTTAAAAAAAGGATTTCACTTTTTAATTCTACACGTTGAAAAATGGTGGGGGTGAATTTTTTGGATTTTTATAAAATACTTGAATTTTTCATGAATAGTGAAAAATACAGTTTTGAGTATTCAGTAGTTTAATGACATCATAATGACATAATAATTAAAATAAAAGGCTGATATACTTTTTTATAGTACCATATTACATGAGGTTCCCCATGTGGCTTAAACCATGGGCAAATACCATGGGCAAGCCCATGGTTTTTTAAAAACCACTAATGAGGTGCCCCTTTGAAATTATTAATAAATTACCTCTCTTTTTCTATAAATACCCACTCATCCATTCTATTTCATTCATTATAAATCCATCATCCTCTAATTTATGGTGGTTTTACCTCTCTAATATTCCTCCCATGGTGTCCTTAAGCCCCAAATGTTCCAACCTTCAAGATCGAGGAGTTATATTCCAAGGTAAGGGAATCCTTCATTCTCTTCTTTAAGTCGACACTTCTTTTATGTCATCTCTTTGAATTTCCACTATAATAAGTTGGGGTTTGATTTTATGTTTTATTATTACATTAATTTTGATTTAAATATGATTAGGTACCCTTTTGATCTCATCAATTCATTTTATGAAATATTAAACGACGTCGTAATGCTGCCGAATTTTCAAAAGGAATCTCTCACCTTTTCTCTTATTTTCAAGATCATCATCATTATTTTTGTCTCCTAACCTCCTCTATACAAATGACCATGATAACTCTAGTAAAATATTTATACTGTAATTATATTATGTTAATGTAAGAACCATAATAAATATTTTTACTCCCTCTCTTTTATTTTTACAAACAAAATCAACGTCCATGAGGTTCCAATCTATAGCCTTCGTGGAAAACATAGTTTCATTCTTCAATTTATTATTCATTACTATTCATGAAACCATATTTATGGTTGAACCAGACTATAATATATGTATTATAACTTAATAAATATTCATGAATCAGAATATGTACATATAAATAAGTTATATGAGAAAACTATGTCATAATATTCCTAATACCGCCAAATAATCGAAGTGGTTTTCATCTAATGATTCATCCTCATTCCATGTAACCAATTGAAATGAATAACCATTATCAATTATTTATGTTCATAAATAATTTATAATTTCAATTATTCATATTTATAACCATTCCACATGAACATCATAACTTAAAAACAAGTGAACCGAATATGAAAATAAAAGAAATGAACACTCCAGAATGACGAAATTCAATACAATAACTTATCAATAAATAAATAAATGAACTAACCATAATTATGGTAAACTAAATATATGTCTAATAAGTTCTGAAATAAGTTAATTACAATTATAATTTCATATTATATGAGCTTAAGTACAAGAGAGGAACACGTCTGGAGTCAAGGTAAGGGTTTTTCACCCGAACATCCATTTTCATTCGGGTTACTTTCTTTGTCTAATTACCTCAATGAAATTATTATGTATTGTTATGTACTCATCATATATTCTGTTTGAGTATCATATATATGTTTACATACAATAACCCTTCCTTATTTTAGGGATAGTTACATGTTTTAAACGGAACTTTCAAAATTGTTTCAAAAATAGAAGCCTGATTCAAGGGAATTTCTCTAATCCATATCTATTTACAAGGGAACTCTATAATATGTTTTTTGAAACCATTATATTTTTAAACATACTCATTTTATTATGAAAATAATATCGAACTTTAATTCTGGTTTTATACAATGATTTTCCAAAAGAACCCTTCTTTTCAAAATAAAAGTGTATTTATCTCAAAATTGCTTAATGATTTTTTAAGAGTATTTTCGTTCAATGCTCTTATTAATTCCATGGAATTATTGTGTTTAACAATTTATGAATTAATACACCATATTTTATTTAATGGATTAGTACTAACGTTATTGTGGATGATCTATCCTAAAACCATTCATCATATTTTTTTGAAGGGTTAGTGTTTACGTTCAAAAATTGGTGAAAGCTAGTTACATTTCATATGATAGTTTCAATATAAATTTATATGTTGTTTATGATGATCCCTTATCATATGAGGAATTCATTGGACTTAATATGTTATGGGTGGGGCTCGCTATAGCCCCTCGATGCATCGGTATGTCTCATGAGACAAACTGTGGTCTTGGTACGAGGCCTTGACAAAATGATTATTTTATGGTCCTAGCACGAGGATTGGACAGTATGGTTATGATGTCTGGTATATGCTCTTCCCTCATTATGATGCTAGTATTTGAAGTTCATGTGGTTATTCGACTAGTAGAATACCCATGATTCTATTTAATTATGGAATTAATTATTTAGCTAATATTCCTACCATAATATGTTTCATGTTTATTATTAATGGCATATGTTTTCAATTATTCATCATTTTTAATGTTTATATTATCTTCCACTGTATTTCTTACTCTTACTAAGCATTTGAGATCACCCCTTTCTTATGTTTCATTTTCTAAGGACATTAATAAGTAATTTATGAATGAATTGCAAGCATAATCTAGGAGATGAGATGTTTCTTGTGGATTAAAATACTGTTTTTCTTTCATGTTGTAATTAAAAACAAATGTATGATACTTGTTTCAAATAATACTAAACTACTCAGTATTTCGGGATTTTTATTCCTTGTATGTATGCCAACTAAATCAAATAAGGCACTGGCTCTGGGTAACTGGGATCAGGTCTTTACAGTTGGTATCAGAGGAAGTTTAGTAGAATACTTGGAAACTAGAAAACGTAGAATTAAGGAAGAGTCCCTAAGTTATTCTTTGAGGATATACATACAATAACATCCTGGTATTTTGGTATGGAATAGATTATGTGGATATTTCAAGCAATACATCTATAAGGCCCCAGCCTTAAACCTTATTTAATCTTGATTTATTACATGATTACACATTGAGGATCTTTTCGGGTTTAGAGTTTTAGAGAATTAGATCATAAAACTTGCATTACATTCCACATATAAACAAAGTGGTTATATAAAGATATTATTATTATTTCCCATCAATGGAAACATATTTAAAATAAAACATGGATTCTTTCTTGACACTTCCTTGACACTATCATCATATCATGTACCTTTCCCTTGACCTGTGAAAAACATTTCAAAAAAACTTGGGATTAGCATAAAAAGCTCAGTAAGGGATATAAAAATATGGAAAGGAATCATGGGTACATATATACATAAGAATGAAATCATACATTACCCATACAACATAAGAACTTCAACATACCTCATCAAATCATGAATAAATAATAGAAATCATAAGACATAAAGGTAACATGAGGCATTCATAACATTCTTACGTAGGGAGTAACCCTCTTGGTTACGTTTAGAATACCCATCAGAGTATATTCCCTAAATATCTTCGGAAAACCTTAACGTTTCACTCCTTCGCGTTACCCAATGCATTGGAGAGATATATCGGACTCACCCGCACTTATTTTATCACGGAACCACCCGTCTTCATAATAATGCCCAAGAACCTCAACATAATCATATCACATAAAATATGCATAAAATAAAACATAACATTTCCACCTTTCAATCACAAGATATCAATACAAAACATTGATATAAAAACATTATGAAAACTATTTTCAATACCAAAATAAAATAAATGTAAAACATGGTATTTATTTTTCTTTTAAAAACAAGGTATGGCTTGTAGAGGAAGCCGAAACTCAAATAATGGTCACAGCGACGGAGAAGTCGTTGTCGCCGCATACGTACGACAAAAACATTCCCTTTTGTTGTTTAGTAAAACTCTTCATATAAAAAATATTCCTTTTGGATAAATTTAAAAGTCAAAGGGGTTTATACACTGTATAGAAGAAGGTTGTGTATAAAACAAAATATGCCTCAATGAAAGGAGATTGAGACGAAGTCCCATACCTCGGGTCCGACTTGACTCGATCATTCTTTAATGTCCTGAATAATAAACTTGAGTTAATTTCTACTTCTTTAAGAACCTTTTTTAAGTTCATTATTCCTTTTATATCACTTATTGCCATGTCATGAACACAATGTAATTATTTAAGTTAATAACGGTCGTTTTAATGATCATTGATACTTGAGTCAAAAATAAACCCTTTATAATTACATGTTGTTCATGTATCCATTATATCCAGAATTATAATCCTTATGTATATATCATATATATCCAGTATATACATGCATTTATAATATTACATAATCATTTAGAGGTAAGAAATGAAATGCACCGTTCATGGAGACGGTAAGCCGTACGTACGCATGAACGCTACTTTCATTTCTATTTCGTATTTTGTAGAATGGAATCATAATGATATAAAGGTATATTATAATTACAGTATATTATCATATATAAAATCATAGTTCCATCCTTTATACGTCCCACATATGGTATTTAACGAATCAACTCACTTTGAGGGGGCGGTAGTCCGCACCTCCTTCAATGAAGATATCGTGTTTACACATAATGGAAACCATAAAGGTATGACCAAAAATAAAAAAAACAGAAGCTTAAGGAAAACATAAACATATCATATATCATATATAAATATAGTGACATCTTAATGGCCTCCTTTGAAGGTTTTAAAAGAATGTTGAACAATCATCATTTCGGGAGGCCTAAATTCACAATCCACGGAAACAGTATGTTTGTTAACCATTAGATGTTGGTGTGTGTAAGTGTATCTTGAATCCATATTATAACAACATCCTAGTATATTTAGGATACTTGATTTGTTACAAAATAATATAATAAAAATAGTTTAGTGGGTTGGAGAAGCAAAATAAAACAAAAGGACTCAAGTGAAGACATTACTTTAAAATCGGGTAACTCCCTTTGGTTTGAGCTCAAAGGCTTCCTTGGGAAGACTTCTTCCCAAAGTGAGGCTTCAAGGAGTAAGAGAAGGAAGTGGAGAGGCAACATGGGCAGGGTTTTTCTAAGCCAAAGGCTTTGGAAGTGAGGGTAAGGAGGTAGAGGTGGGGCCTTTTATAAGTGGAGAGGAGGGTCACTCTTGGAAAGTAAAGATAAGTTACTTTATTTTAAAATGAGTATCAGATTCAAAACATTCCACATTGATATAATTTGAGGATAAGGTGATAAGGTTTCGAAATCCACTCATCCAATTGGTTTTGGCCATGTGTAGATTTTAGATTTTACATTATCTTTCCATTTTATTTAAATCATTAAATAATGAGGTCATCGCTGCATCCTCATGATGTCATAAATAATTTAATTTATTTAATGTCTAAAAATTATAAAAAAACTACTATGATGTAGGAAATATTTTTATCTTTCCAATGACTATTTATGATCAAAAATCTGAATTGTATCACGCCATGTAAAAATTGTTTTAGTAAAATAACTTCTGTTTGTGGCATTTTTACTTTAACATTAATTAAAAAGTTATTTATGTCATTTCCCAACCAAAGTGGATCCATGGGGTCTCCAAGTTTACCCATGGATTGTCTTGGTCAGCCATGACACAACCAATTATAGTAGGACATGTTTCATGCTCATCTCATTTTATTAAAGCATTATTTTTACCTTAAACTACACTAATTACCTCTAATCGCAATTAAAAACTTAATAAGTTACTATTCACCAAAAAATTATTATAATCTCATTGAACCAAATTTTACTTCTTAATGACAACCATGTATGTCGGATTTTTGAAATTCAAAACACAAAGATGGAAAAATTTCATTTAAACGGAAAAATCAGTTTTTATAAGTACCACTTAGTGGTTTCACTATTCATAAAAATTGATGTTTTTCAGAAAATTACCAAAAATTCACCCTAAGCTATATTTGATATTCCGAATTCAAAAATGAAGTCTATTTTACAAAATTAAAAACATATAAGTCACATTAATTAATTTAATAATCAATTCCCACTATCATGACAAATAACATGTTTTAATGAAACAATAAGTATCAAAAGATTGACACCAGTTTAAGTCCAATTTCAAAAGGAAATTGATTCCAATGACCACCATTGGATTAAATGGTAAAAATATATTCTAATTTAACTTCAAAAACAATTCAAAAGATAATATAATCATATAAATAAATTAGATTAAAAAGAGTTTTTGAATTAAAATACAACTTTTTACAATATTCATTAAAAAATGAACATTGTCAGAAAAATTCCAAAAATTCACAAAAAGTAAATTTTGATGTCCCAATCATAAAGAATATGTTTATTTTGACAAACATAGTTTATAAAATTGTCAAAAGATATATTTAAAAAGGGTTTGCCATCAAAAGGAAGTAAAATAATCTTTTAAGAATATCAGTGTATTCCATGCTTAAGATTGGATTTATTTTCATTTTAACCCTCTAAAACACTATATAATTCATTAATAGACATAGATAAAAATATCTATTATTCATTACTTACATGGGATGTTACATCCTTCTCCCCTTTAGAAAATTTCTTCCCCGCAATTTATTTACTTATCGAATAAATGGGGGTACTTATCCCTCACTGCATTTTCAGATTCCCATGTTGCATCTTCCATCATGTGGTTTTTCCAAAAAAACCTTTACCTGATTAATCACCTTATTCCGTAACACTTGCTCCTTGTGGTCAAGAATCAGGACGGGTTGTTCCTCATATGATAGGTTCTCTTCCAGCTGAACTACTTATGGACTCAAAACATGAGATGGATCTGACATATACTTTCTCAACATCGAAACATGAAAAACATTGTGTACCTGAGATAAACACGGAGGTAAATCCACCCGGTATGCAACAGATCCAACTCTCTCTAGAATTTCATATGGTCCAATAAACCTTGGACTCAGCTTTCCTTTCTTACCAAATCTCATCACACTTTTCCAAGGAGAAACCTTGAGAAAAACATGATCACCTACCTCAAAAGAGAGATCCTTCCTCCTGTTGTCCGCATAACTCTTCTGCCTACTCTGAGCTGTTCTCATGTGTTTCTAAATCAACTGAAATTTTTCTGCCATCTCTTCTCCCAATTCTAGTCCCATCAGCTTCCTTTCACCCACTTCATCCTGGAAAGCTGGAGTTCGACACCGCTTCCCATATAATTCCTGAAATGGTTCCATCTGTATACTGGAATGAAAACTGTTATTATATGAAAATTCAACCAAAGAAAGATGTTGGTCCCAACTTACCTGATAATCCATAGAGCAAGAACGTAGCATATCCTCCAATGTCTGAATTGTTCGTTCTGACTGTCCATCTGATTGAGGATGAAAAGCTGTACTAAAATTTAATTTAGTATCCAACAACTTCTGAAGGCCTTTCCAAAAGTTAGAAGTGAACCTGGGATCACGATCAGATACAATGGAGAGAGGAACTCCATGTAACCTGACTATCTCTTTAAGATAAAAATGGGAAAGTTGATCTAGGGAAAAAGTATCTCGTATAGCAAGGAAATGAGCAGATTTGGTCAAGCGATCAACAATAACCCAGATTGCATTATTACCTCGAGATGTCTTCGGTAATCCCACAACAAAGTCCATGGATATATTCTCCCATTTCCACTCTGGAACTGGTAAAGGCTGAAGCATCCCTTTCGGTAACTGTCGCTCTGCTTTAACCTGCTGACAAGTCAAACACTTCACAGTAAAATCAGCAATATCTCTTTTCATTCTATCCCACCAGTAATACTCCCGCAGATCTCTGTAAATCTTAGTACTTCCAGGATGAACTGAAAACGGAGAACTATGAGCTTCACATAACAACTCTCTCTTCAAATGTGAATCACAAGGCACAAACAACCTCTTCCCAAATCTCAAAACGCAATCATTATCAATGTTGAATTAAGGCAACTTACCTTTCTGAACCAGCTCTACCTTTTTATGCAACTCATTATCTTGCTTCTGTTCATTCTTGATTCTATCTGATAGAGATGATCTCACTGATACCTGAAACAAAACAAAAGAACTTCATGCACCAACAAATTCTATGCCAAATTTCATCAAATCCTTAACCAAAGGATCACATTCCAAATGCAACATTGCTAATGAAGCATTACTTTTTCGACTCAAAGCATCAGCCACTTTATTTTCTTTTCCCGGATGGTAATGAATTGTAAAATCATAATCCTTGACTAATTCCAGCCATCTCCTCTATCTCATGTTTAACTCTTTCTGAGTGAATATATACTTTAAACTTTTGTGATCAGTATATATTTCACACTTTACTCCATACAAATGATTCTTTAAAATTTTTAAAGCAAAAACAACAGCATCAAATTCCAAATCATGTGTAGGGTAATTTACCTCATGAGGTTTCAACTGTCGTGAAGCATATGCAATTACCTGATCATTCTGCATTAGGACGCTACCAAGTCCTTTCAATGAAGCATCACTGTATAGAACAAAATCACTATTCCTAGAAGGTAGTGCCAAAATTGGATCATTCACCAATCTTCTTTTCAATTCCTAAAAACAAACATCACATTCTTTTGTCCAGATAAACTTAACACCCTTCCGAGTTAGCTTAGTCATTGGACTAGATAACCGTGAAAAATTTCTAACAAACCTTCGGTAATAGCCTGCCAAACCAAGGAAGCTACGAATCTCAGTTACATTTGTGGGTCTTGGCCATTCTTCCACAACTTTTGTTTTTGCAGGATCAACAGTTATCCCATCTTTAGAAACAATGTGACCAAGGAAAGAAATTTTTTGCAACCAAAACTCACACTTGCTGAATTTCCCATACAATTTCTTTTCTTTTAAGGTTTGCAAGATAACCCTTAAATGTCTTTCATGCTCCTCTTTACTTTTAGAAAACACCAAAATATCATCAATAAAAACCACCACAAACTTATCCAAGAACTCATGGAAAATTCTATTCATTAGGTCCATGAATACAGCAGGTGCATTGGTTAGCCCAAAAGGCATTACTACAAATTCATAATGGCCATATCTTGTATGGAACACAGTCTTCGGAACGTCTGTTTCATTTTCCTTCAGCTGATGGTACCCTGATCTCAAGTCAATCTTTGAAAAATACTGAGCTCCCTGGAGCTGATCAAACAAATCATTGATATGAGGCAAAGGATATTTGTTCTTAATAGTGATATTATTCAAGGCTCTATAATCAATGCAAAGTCTCATAGAACCATCTTTCTTTTTTATAAATAAAACAGGAGCACCCCGTGGTGATGTGCTAGGTCGAATGAAACCTTTCTCTAATAAATCTTGCAATTGCTCCTTCAAATCTAAAAGTTCAATTTGAGTCATTTGATAAGGGGGTTTTGAAATTGGCTTAGCATCAGGAACTAAGTCAACAGTAAACTCAACTTCCCGGTCTGGTATTATTCCAGGCAACTCATCAGGAAAAACATCAGGATACTCATTTAGCACTGGCACATCATTAATTTGAACAGTTCCTTTATTTTCAACGATGTGTGCAAGGTAAAATTCATTTCCATTTTTTACAAGTTTCTCAGCCTCTTGATAAGTTATCAACAGTAAGGGTTCATTCTTGTACACAAACTGAAATTCTTTCTGAAAAGAAATTTCTTTAGCTCTACAGTCAATCTTAGCATGGTAAATAGAGAGTCAATCCATACCCAGGATAACATCAAACTCTGCTAGAGGTAGAACAATAATGTTTGCAAGTGGGTTCTTTCCACAGATAAGTATAGGAAGATTATTATAAAAATTTTTTGCCTCATCATTCCCCCCAGGTGTTTTTACCAAAAGTTCAGGAGTCATTTCTTGAGATGGTATTCCCATTTTACTAGAAAAAGGTTTCAGAGAAGAAAGAATGTGTAGACCCCGAATCAAACAACACAAAGGCATAATCTGAAAAAACAAACAAAGTACCTGATACAACTTCATTTGATGGCCCGACATCTACTGAAGTAGTTGCAAAGGATTTCACCACCCCTTTCTGCTTGTAGTCTAACTACTTCCCATCACTCATGCTCTTTGTCGGACACTCGTTTGCATAGTGACCCATCCCATTGCACTTATAACATTTTACTAACTGTAAATCAAATTTGGTCTTACCTTCACCTTGATCCTCTTCAGTGCAATCATGAGCCTTATGTACCATCTTACCACATCGGTAGCACTTTCCAGAATTCAGAAGACATTCCCTAGCATGCCTTTTTCCACATTTATCACAAACTGGAAACTTAGTTTTCTTACCATCAGACTTTTTTGAAGAATTCTTACCTTTCTCCTGCCACCTCGGTCTCTTCTTCTGTTGGTTGTTATAGAACAATTGATCATCGGAAAACTCCATTTCCACCTTCTCAGCACATCGAACAATCTTTTCATAACTTTTAAACTTACGAGAAGCTAATGCCCTTCGATATTTTGTCTTTAATCCTGATTAAAAATGATTGATTTTACTATCAAGGTCTCGGATAAAATTTGGAGCATACCATGCCAATCGAGTGCACCTTTCTTCATAGGTAGCCACTGAGTCATCCTCTTGCCTCAATTCCAAGAATTTCTTTTCCATCCTAAGTCGAACAGCCTTAGGAAAATACTTCTCAAGAATCATACCTTTGAATTCATCCCAGTCAAGAGCATCAAATTCATCGGCGTCCCGGATATTTTTAACCATAGACCACCACTGATCTGCCTCACCCTCCAAATAGTAAATAGCAAGACTAACCTTTTGATTGTCTGAACACCCCATGACATCAAAAATATTCTCCAATGCTTTAATCCACCCTTCAGCTAGCACAGGGTCAGATTATCCTCTGAATGATGGGGGATGTTACCTCATGAAATGTTCCACCACTGACATGTTCCTCTGCGGTTGATCTGGCTGATCTCGTGTATGGATACCACCGCCATTTATCACTTGAGTCAACTGCGCCATTACTACAACAAACTGTTCAGTTCCAATTCTGACCATCTCAGGATGCTGATTCAGAAGGTTATTTCCTTCTGTATTCCTTCCTAGCACTGCTTCCTTGTTTCCTCTACGGAAAACCATTCTGAACAAACATGTCTTAGATGAAGCAACATGGTAATCTTCAAATGCTATATCATTTCAAAAAAAATATTTTTGGATAATCATTTAATAGAATTCTAACTCCTAAAGTTATCTAAACCGACCTATGATACCAACTATAAGGCCCCAACCTTAAACCTTACTTAATCTTGAGTTATTACAAGATTACACATTGAGGATCTTTTCGGGTTTAGAGTTTTAGAGAATTAGATCATAAAACTTGCATTACAATCCACATATAAACAAAGTGGTTACATAAAGATAGTATTATTCTTTCCCATCAGTAGAAACATATTTAAAATAAAACATGGATTCTTTCTTGACACTTCCTTGACACTATCATCATATCATGTACCTTTCCCTTGACCTGTGAAAAACATTTCAAAAAACATGGGATGAGCATAAAAAGCAAAGTAAGGGATATAAAAATATGGAAAGGAAACATGGGTACATATATACATAAAAATAAAATCATACTTTACACATAAAACATAAGCACTTCAACATACCTCATCAAATCATGAATAAATCATAGAAATCATAAGACATAAAGGTAACTTGAGGCATTCATAACATTCATACGTAGGGAGTAACCCTCTTGGTTAAGTTTGGAATACCCATCACAGTATATTCCATAAATCTCTTCGGAGAAACCTTAACGTTTCACTCCTTCGCGTTACCCAATGCTTTGGAGAGCTATATCGGGCTCACCCGCCCATAGATTATCACGGAACCACCCATCTTCATAATAATTCCCAAGAACCTCAACATAATCATATCACATAAAACATGCATAAAGGAAACATAACATTTCCACCTTTCAATCACAAGATATCAATACAACACATTGATATAAAAAAATTATGAAAACCATTTTCAATACCAAAATAAAATAAAAGTAAATCAGGGTATTTATTTTTCTTTTAAAAACAAGGTATGGCTTGTAGAGGAAGCCGAAACTCAAATAACGGTCACGATGGCAGAGAAGTTGTTGTCGCTGCATACGTTTGACGAAAACATTCCATTTTGTCGTTTAGTAAAACACTTCATATAAAAAAGATTCCTTTTGGATAAACGTAAAAGTCAAATGGGTTTATACACCATATAAAAGAAGGTTGTGTATAAAACAAAATATGCCTCAATGAAAGGAGATTGAGACGACATCCCATACCTCGGGTCCGACTTGACTCGATCGCTCTTTAATGTCCTGAATAATAAACTTGAGTTAATTTATACTTCATTAAGAACCTTTTTTAAGTTCATTAATCCTTTTATATCACTTATTGTCATGTCATGAACACTATGTAATTATTTAAGTTAATAACGGTCGTTTTAACAATCATTGGTACTTGAGTCAAAAATAAACCCTTTATAATTACATGTTGTTCATGTATCCATTATATCCAGAATTATAATCATTATGTATATATCATATATATCCAGTATATACATGCATTTATAATATTACATAATCATTTAGAGGTATGAAATGAAATGCACCGTTCATGGAGACGGTAAGCCGTACGTACGCATGAACGCTACTTTCATTTCTATTTCGTATTTTATAGAATGGAAACATAATGATATAAAGGTATACTATAATTACAGTATAATATCATATATAATATCATAGTTCCATCCTTTATACATCCCACATATGGTATTTAACGAATCAAATCACTTTGAGGGGGCGGTAGTCCACACTTCCTTAAATGAAGATATCGTGTTTACCCATAATGGAAACCATAAAGGAATGGCCAAAAATAAAAAAAAACAGAAGATTAAGGAAAACATAAACATATTATATATCATATATAAATATAGTGACATCTTAATTGCCAACTTTGAAAGTGTTAAAAGAATGTAGAACAATCATCGTTTCGGGAGACATAAATTCACCATCCACGGAAATAGTATGTTCGTTAACCATTAGATGTAGGTGTGTGCAAGTGTAGCTAGAATCCATATTATAACAACATCCTAGTATATTGAGGATACTGGAGTTGTTACAAAAGAAAATAATAAAAAGAGTTTAGGGGGTTGGAGAATCAAAATAAAACAAAAGGACTCAAGTGAAGACATTACCTTAAAATCGGGTAACTCCCTTTGGTTTGAGCTCAAAGGCTTCCTTGGGAAGACTTCTGCCCAAAGTGAGGCTTCAAGGAGTAAGATAGGGAAGTGGAGAGACAAAATGGGCAAGTTTTGGCCGAGCCAAAGGCTTTGGAAGTGTGGGTAAGGAGATAGAGGTGGGGGCCTTTTATAAGTTGAGAGGAGGGGCACTCTTGGAAAGTAAAGATAAGTTACTTTATTTTAAAATGAGTTTCGGATTAAAAAGGTACCACATCGATATAATTTGAGGATAAGGTGATAAGGGTTCGGAATCCACTCATCCAATTGGTTTTGGCCATGTGTAGGTTTTAGATTTTATATTATCTTTCCATTTTATTTAAATCGTTAAATAATGAGGTCATCGCTGCATCATAATGATGTCATAAATAATTTAATTTATTTAATGTCTAAAAATTATAAAACAAATACTATTATGTAGGAAATTTTTTTATATTTTCAATTACTATTTATAATCAAAAATATGAATTGTATAACCCCATGTAAAAATTGTTTTAGTAAAATAACTTATGTTTGTGTCATTTTTACTTTAACATTAAATAAAAAGTTATTTATGTCATTTCCCAACCAAAGTGGTTCCATGGGGTCCCCAAGTTGACCCATGGATTTTCTTGGTCGGCCATGACACAACCAATGAGGGTAGTACATGTGTCAAGCTCATCTCATTTTATTAAAGCATTATTTTTACCTTAAACTACACTAATTACCTCTAATCGCGATTAAAAACTTAATAAGTTACTATTCACCAAAAAATTATTATAATATCATTGAACCACATTTTACTTTATAATGACAACCATGTATGTCAGATTTTTGAATTTAAAAACACAAATATGGAAAAATTTCATTTAAACGGAAAAATCAGTTTTTATAAGTACCACATAGTGGTTTCACTATTCATCAAAAATTGAAGTTTTCCAGAAAATTACCAAAAATTCACCCTAAGCTATATTTGATATTATGAATTCAAAAATGAAGTCTATTTTAAAAAATTCAAAACATATAAGTCACATTAATTAATTTAATAATCAATTCCCATTGTCATGACAAATAGCGTGTTTTTATGAAACAATAAGTATCAAAAGATTGACACCAGTTTAAGTCCAATTTCAAAGTGAAATTGATTCCAATGACCACCATTGGATTAAATGGTAGAAATATATTCTAATTTCACTTCAAAAACAATTCAAAATACAATCTAATCATATAAATAAATTATATTAAAAATAGTTATTAAATTAAAATACAACATTTTACAATATTCATTAAAAAATGAACATTGTCATAAAAATACCAAAAATTCACACAAAGTAAATTTTGATGTCCCAATAATAAAGAATACATTTATTTTGACAAACATAGCTTATAAAATTGTCGACAGATATATTTAAAAAGGGTTTTCCATCAAAAGGTAGTAAAACAATCTTTTAAGAATATTAGTGTATTCCATGATTAAGATTGGATTTATTTTCATTTTAAGCCTCTAAAACACTATATAATTCATTAATAGACATAGATAAAAATATATATTATTAATTACTTACTTGGGATGTTACAACATCCATGTCTTGATATGAGTAGGTAGAGGCGGATCTAGCACAGATGTATCTAGCGGTAAAACCCGAAAACACCGCTTTGAGGTAGAATCAAACGGGAACTGGTGCACAAAAATGTGCCTTGGTGCACTCTTGGTCATGACACTCCAGGGGGATATGCTTAGGATACTTCACATTTTCATTACAAGCCATTATGAAGGATTAAAATGTAAAATATTTCTCATAGAAACCATATTTTTTAATACGGGGTTAGCCATTCATAGGATCTCAATTTTTTGTAAGTATTTTGTTATGTTATGATTATACATTATGATTCATAACCTAATCTAGTATACGCCATTATATATATATGGCACCTATTGGACAGAATGGAAATCGCCTGAATTCACGTGTCCCATGTAGGGATTTTCCTCTGACGTAAGATAATGATGTTGGCTCTGGTGCTGTGACTGGTGCTGAGCAACTCCTAACTATACTGGGAAAACTTTCTCAGGTCATGAATAATAACCTTACTCGTATAGAGCATCCAGATCTACCACATTGAGGAGCCATGATTGATTGATTTATGCAACAACAACCTCTATCATTCAACGAGACTACAAACCCATTTGTAGCAGAGCAGTTGATATGTTCCCTTGAAAAGATATTTCTCTCTTTGGGATGTAATGAAAGAGAGAAGGTTGTAATGGCAGTATATCTTATATCAGGAGATGCAGATCAGTGGTGGTCTTGAATCCAAAACATAAAGGAGGGGTAAGAGATAGAAGAGATGGAATGGAGGGATTTTAAGGAAATATTCTTAGAAAAATATTCCCCTCATGAGCAGCGAGTAGATATGGAGATACAATTCTTGAATCTGAGATAGAAGGAGGATGGAAATGTATCCAAGTATGTATCCAACTTCAAAAGGCTATCAATACATGTTGTGGACTATATATGAAATCCAACGACCAAAATTGTTTGATTCTTTGACAGCCAAAAACCATTCCTCCGGCGGACACTAGTCTCCCAAAGCTTTTCATCCTATGAGGATATAGTTTCATGTGAAATCAAGATAGAAAAATAATTCTCTAAGTCTTATGACATTAAGGGAAAGCAAGAAAAGAACAGGGCTGCTGAAACCCCTGGGAAAGAAAATAAGGAAACAGGGAAGAAGGGAAGAGTTTAATTTCCACCATGTGACAATTGTGGAACGAAACACCGTGGTGCATGCTTAAAAAGAAAATGAGTATGCTATAAATGTGGTCAGAAAGGCCATCTTGCTGGTGATTGCAAAGGGAAGAAGGAAGCCAATGATGTTCAATGATATAGTTTTCGGGAGATGGGGCTCTATGCAAATGATTTTCCAAAAAGTCAAGGAAATATGCCACAAATATGGCTAAGGGATCATGGACAAGCTTTTGCAATCACAAATGAAGATGTTGAAGTTCGTAATGATGTGTTGGTAGGTACTTTAATTGTTTTCTTCAAGTTTATCCAATTCTTTTTTTGGTTCTGGATCATCACATTGTTTAATATCTTCCTAGTTTTCTATTAAAATTAGATATTTCCAATTTGATATATCAAGGGACTTATCAGTCAAAACCGCTAAGGTAAGTATCATTGCAACAATGTTCTATGAATCAATTCCCATTAAGTCATTTAAATGTTATTTATCTTCTGATCTCATCGGCATACCCATGATTGAATTTGATATAATACTCAGTATGGATTGGCTTTTGGACCATGATGCAATAATTTATTGTAAGAAGAAGGAGGTTACATTTTTTTATGATGATGATAAAGAACACCTTATCATTAGAGTAGAATCACAATCACCTGATTCTTATCTACATCCACCCCTAGCAGCTCAACTAAATTCAATTATTGGGGAAGTAGAGAATTAATTAATTATGGGTGAGGAAAGCAATGCTCAAATAGAGTATTGACCTCTTGTGAGAGAATATGTTGATGTGTTTCCAAAATATTTACCCAGATATCCACTAGAACGATAAATTGAGTTTTCCATTGATTTAATTGATGTTTAAAGGCCCATATTTAAGACCCCTTATAGAATGCACACTTTGTAATTAGTGGAGCTAAAGAAACAACTAGAGGAATTGAGTAATAAGGGATTTATTCGCGCTAGTGTTTCTCCATTGGGAGCCCTTGTCATTTTTCTTAAGAAGAAAGATGGATCTGTGAGGTTATATATCGACTACAGGAAGGTCAATGCCATAACAATAAAGAAAAAGTATCCCCTACCTCGAATTGATGATTTATTTGTCCAACTTCATGGAGCTCAACACTTTTCAAAGATTTACCTTAGATCTAGATATCATTAGTTGAGTGTCGAGAAGGAAGACATACTGAAAACAGCATTTCGAACCAGGTACGGGCTTTACGGGTTTACAGTAATACCTTTTGGATTGACTAATGAACCCTTTGTCTTTATTGATCTAATTAATAGAGTTTCAAGGAATATATCGATTATTTTGTAGTGGTATTTATATATGATATCATTTTATACTTCAAAAGTTACAAAGATCATTAAAATCACTTGATCAATATCCTGAAGACTCTTAGAAGACATGAATTATATGGGATGTTTAGCAAGTTTGAATTCTGGCTTCAAGAGATTTCTTTTATTGGCCATATTGTCTCAAACGATGTAATCCTAGTTGATCCTGCAAAGACAAAGGAAATCCAAGATTGGCCCATGCCAACAAACATAACTGAGGTACGCAGTTTTATTGGCTTAGCAGGTTATTACTGGCATTTCGTTCAAAATTTTCCCGATAGGCTAACCCGCTAACGAAGCTCACACTTAAAGTGGTTAAATTTGTTTGGAAAAAATATTGTGAATAATGTTTCTAAGAACTAAAGATAAGATTAGTCAATGCTCCTATATTGACTCTACCATCGGGGAATGAAGGATTTTTTATTTATAGTGATGCTTAAAATAAAGGACTTGGTTGTGTCCTTATGAAAAATGATATGGTTGTTTCTTATACATCACGGTAGCTAAAAATTCATGAGAAAAACTATCCTACTCATGATCTTGAGTTAGCTGCAGTAATCTTTTCTTTGAATATATGTAGACATTATCTCTGTGGTAAAAAATGTGAGATTTATACTGATCACAAGAGTTTGAAGTATATTTTCTTACAGAAATAACTCAACATGAGGCAATGGAGATGGCTTTAACTTCTCAATTATTATAATTTCACAATACACTACCATGTAGGGAAGGAAAATAAGGTGGATGATGATTTGAGAAGAAAGGATTATAGAGTTTTGAACAAGATGAGGGTTGAAAGGGATCCTATTTTCAGGGATCTAGTAAAGATGGATATGGGAATAACCATGGAAGGTGAAACATCAATTCTTTTTCAAATGGTTTCCAAAACATCTTTACTAGACATGATAAAAAGTTCTCAGGAGGATGATGAGGACTTTTAAAAGAAGATTAATGTTGTTAATGATGGTAGATTGAGTGACTTCATATATAAATAAGGAATTTTGAAATTTGGGAAGAGACTGTGTGTTCCCGATATACCTGATCTAAAAATGGATTTTTTGGATGATTCTCATAGTTGTAATTTCTCTATACAACCTGGTAGCACTAAGATGTATAGATATTTGAAGGAACATTTTTTATGGGACAACATGAAGAGGGAGATTTCTGATTTTGTGTCCAGATGTATGGTTTTTTAACAAGTGAATGCCGGAAGGCAATAGCCTGGAGGAGTATTGCAATCTCTTCCCATACCTGAGTGGAAATAATATAATATCATGATGGAATTTGTCATGGGACTACCAAAGGCTCCTATAAGGAATGATGCAATACGGTTCATTGTTGATCGTCTTACCAAGTCAGCATACTTTCTTGCTATAATAGAAGATCTACCACTTGAACATCTAGAATGACTATAAATTAATGATGTTGGGAGACTTCATGGAGTATCCATATCGATTGTTTCTAATAGTGATCCACATTTTACATCAAGATTCTAGAAAATTCATCAGAAGGCCCTAGATACTGATCTTGGTTTGAGAACTTCCAACCACCCACAAACTAATGGGCAATTAGAATGGACTATTCAAAAATTGAAAAACATGTTGAGGTCTTGTTCACTTTATTTTCAAGGCATGTGGGATCAGTATTTACCTCTCATAGAATTTTCCTACAAAAATAGCTTCCATTCAAGTATTCATATGGCACCCTATGAAGAATTATATGGGAGAAGATGTCATACACCAACTTGCTGGGATGATGTTGGTGAATGAAAGCTCGTGGGCCCAGAACTTGAAAATGAAACAATGGAGAAGGTGAAGATTATCAAGAACCATATCAAAATAGCTCAAATTAGGCAAAAGATATATGATGATAACCGAAGTAAGGATTTGGTATTTCAAAATGGTGATCATGTTTTCATAAATGTATCTCCATGGAAGGGTATTATAAGATTCATTAATAAGGGAAAATTAAGTCCCAGGTACATCGGAACTTTTGAAATTCTTGACCAGATTGGAGTCGTAGCTTACCTTTTGGCAATGCCTCCAAGTCTCTCCAAGGTACACAATTTTTTCCATGTGACAATGTTATGAAATTACATACCAGACCCAACACATGTACTCACTTTTGAAGAAGTGGAACTTTAGCCCGATCTATATTTCTATGAAGAGCCTATCAAGATTCTTGATAATAGAGAACAAGTATTGAGAAATCAGATGACTCGATTGGTAAAGGTTCTATGGAGGAACCATAAGATGGAGGAAGCAACATGGGAGCCAGAGGAGCGTATGTTAAAGACATACCCAAATATTTTTAGATAATAATGAATTCCGCGGACGAAATTTTTGTAATGAGGGGAAAATGTAACACCCCAAGGTTTTGAAAATAAATAAAGAATGCAAATTTATAATCTATCCTCTTCTATGTTTTGAATTTCATGAAATGGTCATCTAGAGAAGTGATCAGAAAGTCATTTGGAGTCTGATAGAACAAACTTGATTTTTGGTTAATAGTAACATACCCTTATGAATAGTAATATGAATAGTAATATGACCTCATGAATATTAAATAATAATATTATTTTATTTTCTTAAGGAAATAGGATAATGGGATCTTAATTAATTTTCCAATGTCACATAAAACTAATTGCACAAAAACATAGTTATTTTTCTAGTTAAATGTGACCTTATTTAAACATTAAATTAATAAAATTTAGAAAATTATTTTTGAAAATTGGATTTCACTTTTTAATTCTACACGTTCAAAAATGGTAGTGGTGAAGTTTTGGAATTTTTCTAATCTACTTGAATATTCGTGAATAGTGAAAAATACAGTTTTGAGTATTTAGTAGTTTAATGACATCATAATGAAATAATAATTAAAATAAAAGTATGGTAGACTTGTGTATAGAAACTTATGACATGAGGTGTCCCATGTGTCTTAAAACATGGTAAAATACCATGGGAAAGCCCATGGTTTGGCAAGAACCACTAATGATGTGTCCCTTTGAAATTATTAAAAAATTGCCTCAATTTTTCTATAAATACCCACTCATCCATTCGTTTTCATTCATTCAAAATCCCGCATCCTCGAAGATCTGGTGGTTTTACCTTTCTAAGAGTCCTCCCAAGTTTTCCTTAAGCCCCCAAGGTTCCAACCATCATGATCTAGGAGTTATTCTAAAAGGTAAGGGAATCCTTCATTCTCTTCTTTATGTCGACACTTCTTTCTTGTTATCTCTTTGAATTTCCATTCTAATATTTTGGGGTTTGATTATATGTATTCTTATTAATTTCATTTTGATTTCAATATGATGAGGTACCATTTTATCTCATCATTTAATTTTATGAAATATTAAGCAACGTCGTTAGGCTGTAGAATTTTCATAAGGGATCTCTCACCTTTTCTCTTATTTTCATGATCATATCTATTATTTTTCTCTCCTCACCTCCTCTTTCCAAATTACCATGATAACTCCATTAAAATATTTATACTGTAATTATATCATGTGAATGGAATAACCATCATAAATATAATTAGTCCCTCCCTTTTATTTTTATAAACGAAATCAACATCCATGAGGTTCCAATTTATAGCCTTTGTGGACGACGAAGTTTCGTTCTTAAATATATTCTTCATTACAGGTCATGAAACCATATTTATGGTTGAAATAGACTATAATTTATTTATTATAACCTAATAAATATTCAGGAACCAGAATATCTACATATAAATAAGTTATATCACAAAACTAGTTCATAATAATCCAAATAGCGCCAAATAATCGAAGTGGTTGTCATCTAATGATTCATCCTCATTCCATGTAACCAAATGAATAAAATAACCATTATCAATTATTTATGTTCATAAATAATTTTTAATTTTAATTCTGGAGATTTATAACCATTCTAAATTATCTTCATTAATTAAAAACAAGTGAACCGAATATGAAAATTACGAAAACGAACACTCCAGAACGACGAAATTCAATACAATAACATATCAAATAAGACATAAATGAACTAACCAGAATTATGGTAAACTAAATTCATTCCTAATAGTTTATGAAATAAGTTATTAACAATTATAATTTCATATTCTAGGAGCTTAATTACAAGACCAAAACATGTTTGGAGTTATGGTAAGGGTTTATCACCCGAACATCCATTTTCATTCGGGTTACTTTCATTGTCTATTTAACTCAATGAAATTATTAGGTATTGTTATATAATCATCATATACCTATGTAAGTATCATATATATGTTTACATACCATAAAATTTACTTATTTTATGGATAGTTACATGTTTTAAAAGGAACATTCAACATTGATTCCAAAATAGATGCTCGATTCAAGGGAATTTCTCCAATTCATATCTATTTTCAAGGGAACTCTATAATATGTTTTTGGAAACCATTATATTTCCAAATATACTCATTTTAATATGAAAATACTATCTTACGTCACTTCTGGTTTCATACAATTATTTTCCAAAAAAATTATTCTTTTCAAAATAAAACAGTATTTATCTCAAAATTGCTTAATGATTTTATAAGAGTATTTTAGTTCGATGCTATTATTGAATCCTTGGTATTATTGGGATTAATAATTTTTAAATTCATATTCAATATTTTATTTAATGGTTTATGACTAAAATTATTGTGGATGATCTATCCAAAAACTATTCATCATATTATTCTGAATGGTTAGTGTTTATGTTCAAAAATTGGTGAAAGTTAGTTTCATTTCATATGATAGTTTCAATATGAATTTATATGTTGTTTTTGTTGATCCCCACTCATATGAGGAATGCATTGGAATTATTATGTGATGGGTGGGGCCCGATATAGCCCCTCTATGCATCGGTAGGTCTCATGAGACAAACTATGGTCTTGGCACGAGGCCTTGACAAAATGATTATTTTATGGTCCTAGCCTGGGGCTTGGACGGTATGGTTATGATGTACAGTATATGGAATTCCCTCATTATGATGCTAGTATTTGATGTTCATGTGTTTATTCGACTAGTATAATACCCATGATTATTTTTAATTATGGAATTATTTATTTATCTCATATTCCTGCCATAATATGTTTCAAGTTTATTATTAGAGGCATGTGTTTTCAATTATTCACCATGTCTAATGTTTATATTATCTTCTACTATATTGATTACTCTTACTAATCATTTGAGATCACCCCTTTCAAATGTTTAATTTTCTTAGGACAAGAAGAAGTAATTTATGAATGACTTCCAAGCATAATCTAGGAGACGTGATGTTTCTAGTGGATTAAAATAGTGTTTTATTTCCCTTCATGTTGTAATGTTAAAATTATGTATGTAACTTGTTTCAAATAATACTAAACTACTTGATATTTCATGATTTTTATTCCTTGTATGTATTCTAACTAAATCAAATAAGGCACCGGCTCTAGGCAACTGGGGTCGGGTCCATACATCTCAGAATTATCTTCTTCCTATTACTGCATATAAGGTTTGGCATCATGAAAAACGTTGTTGGATTGCTTCCATGGATCTCAATGTATCTATCTTCTCAAGGGAATCTTCTAATTCATCCTGAAGATCAACACTTCATTAAATTTCTCCTTCTTCACTATCACATTCTTCTCTAATTTTATAATTTCTAGAAAATACCACCAAATTCTGTAATTTATGAACCTTGTTGTCCTCCAACTCTTCGTCCTTAGATTATTCTAAAATATCATCTTCTTTTGAAAGAAAATTATTCTTTTTGATGAAATTTCTCTGACTATTTCTCCTATATTTCACATTATATGAATTCATATTCTTGTTAATTTCATCATTTTACTCATTGTCATCATAACACTTCATTGGAAACTTTACAATAAAATTCCTAATATTTCCACATTGAAATAATGAAAATAGAAGTTTACCTTTGAACTTCCCTTTTCTCCAATATATATTTGAGGAGAGAAATGATATGGAATCTTCCAAATTGTCCTCCTCATGACTATATTCAGTAGTGAGATTCTTCAGATAATTGAATATAACATCTTTGGACATCCCCTTTTCCACTACACTGGTATTATCATTTCTCATTTCATATTCTACAAGGGTACTATGTATTTTATCTTGTGTCATATGTTTCAGGACTTGGTCTTCCAACACTAAATCTTTTAGATTGAACTATGGTGAAGGTTTCCTCAATATATGTTTCAAAGTCATTATGTCATTAATTAATTATCCAAGATGTCGCATTTATTACCGAATAACATTTACCCTCTCAAAGAATGAATAAATAGTCTCATCGGGGTTCATTATGAGATCCTCAAACCTATTCTACAGAACAGACAACTTTTCTTCTCGGACTGTTGTGTCACCCTCATTAAAGTTCAAAAAATTTTCCCACATATCATGAGATACTTTATAGGAAATAAAATTCATATAATTTGTATTTGATAGGGATCCCAATAAAGAATTGATTCTTTTAGAATCAGCATCAAATTCCCTTCATCCAGCTTTTAATAAAGCACCACTATTGATGTTAGATAATATTCCATGCATAGCTACTATGAAGACATCCATTCCTAATGATTGGAAGTAGTGATGCATATGATTCTTCTATAGTAGAAAATTATTCCATTCAAAGATAAAAATTCATTTTTTATTGAATACATCCATTTATTTTACAGAGAGTTAACCAATGACTTTCAACCATTTCCTCTTATACCAATTGTTATGTCCACAAGGTTGAATAACCTGAGGTGGTGGGGGTGAATCTGGGTGTGAAAAATTAAAACTTATTCACCTTTGGATATTGTTTCATTGTTAAAAAAACTCAATTATCTCTTCTACCCATAGATATATAAGAACATATAAGAAATCATGCACATGACACAATGATTTTTACATGGTTCACCCTCACTGGGCTATGTCCAAAGTGTATACAATGGTGATGTGTTGATGTAGAAAATTTACTAAGGATAAATTACAATAATGATTACAATGTTTAGGCTAGATCTTTTATACCTAAACTCACTACCTTTAAAAAGATTAGGTTTTTTCACTGCATTCCCAAAGGTGACTATCTATTCCTATTTTTCTTGCTCACTACCGATGGAAAGGGTCACCATCTTCCTCTTCCTAGACTCACTACTCTTGGAAGGTAATCCACTCATAGTTTATAGACTTGTAGGTCAAACAAAATTTATAGACATGTATCTCCTTTCATTTTCTTGAATTCTGCATCCAAATATTATGGTAGATGCTCTGTTGAAGAACATTTTTCACATGTAGATGAATTCCACATTCCTGGGTACTTCTAGATACCATAAAATACTTTTGAATACCAATTTAATGCATTTGAAAGCTTCATTGTGTGTTCTGTGAACCACCTAATCTTCTTCCATACTTTGTACCAGGTATTCTATACAGAACACCTCCTCCACACACCACTTCCACTTCTACGAACATCCCTTCATCCGCAGACTACCTCCGCATTCGCTAATGTGTACTGCATCTGCATACCGAATCTGAAAACCTCCTGTATAAACAACATTCACAAATAATCTTTACAATCTATCCTCCATCTACAGAATGTTTTCTATCTAAAGACTACCTCTGCCTCTGCAAACCACCCACATCCCATGAACTGTTCTCTATTTTCAGACTACCAACGCTTCTACATACGAGATATCCCCCTCTATATACCACGTTCTTCTTTCACGGACTATTCTTTAGTTTCGAACTATAACATCCTGAAAAAAAATATTCGTGAACTATTCTGGGAACTTCTTCAACCTTTGAGGAAAATCATCCAACAAACCACTTTCAGAATTCACTGAATTTCCAGAGCAAAGAGATGTTCTCTAATGATATTCACTCTCACCTCTAATAATTGGGATTATATATCCTTATATAGGTAATGATATTTTCATAATCTTCTAAATCATAACTTACCAAATATTTAACGTAGAACTGCCTCTACCATTTAACACTTCTATTGTCACAAACTGCATGCCTTTCATCAACCATTTCCCATACATTGTCTGCATACTACCTTTTTTCCTATGTAGAGGAATTCTCCTCCACCATCTCGGAATCCATCATTCATTCTAATAACAAATTTCCTTCATTATAAACCATTTTCAAGATCCATTTTTTCCACTCCATGTACAGTTCCCACTACATGGTACACGACCTCGAACTATTCCCAAACATGGTACATGGATTTTGTTCTGAGGTACGTGGATCGCTTTTTTTTGTTTCATTTCTTTGCAGTTCCTCGCACCATTCAATCCTCTGTTGAATACCTTATTTTTTCTAACATCAAACTTTTGATTTTGAGTACCAAGAATTTGGAGAGAGAAAACATGGAAACTACACCCCTATAAAAATATACATTTAGCAAACACCAACTATACTAATTCACGTTCATCTAGATTTGTCATCAAACACAATCACACCCAAAACATACAAAGGGGACACATTAAGGGATTTCTACGAAATAATATTCTTAATTAATAATACTCAGTTAAATATCAATTTTCTTGTATGGTATCATTCAGTCCATTCTAAATCCTAAATAGTTACCGAAGATTACATAACCTTCAAATATCTAATGTACTATTAGATTAGAAAACTAGTAAAATCATTAATAATTCCTACTACAAAATCGATCCAAAATAAAAAAAATCATGTTGTTACCACTATTTTTGGAACATTATACACTAAAATATGTATAAACCCATTATTGAAGCTAAGAGAGACCAATATAGCTTTATTTTAAAAAGACATGACTTTGGAATACTTACATTGTATTGAATCATGAATCATAAGAGGCATTACCCTATTTATTCCTAGAAAATAAAATAAAAACTCTGATCAACAACAAAATTATTTTACGTCGTGAAAATAAAATTTCAACATATATAATGTAAATAATAATAAATAAGATAGATCCTAAAATATAAATGATCATAAAATACGACTAATAATTTTAGAAGTCTAAATTAATGTTTTTCTTTATCACCAAAACAATCATATAAATATTTAAAAATAATATATACAAGTATATGTTAGAATATATGTAAACACAACAATATCATGTATACAAACTTTGATTCCAATGTATAAAAAATACACTAATGTGACAATGAATAAAAAGAGAAACTAAATCATTTCTCATCTAGGTTAACTACCAATCCCAATCACACAACATGATCACCCACGAAATCAATGTAAATGAAATGAATAATAAACATGAAAATGTATAAAAGGATTACATCACACCCATGTCCCCAATAATTATGTAATGCTCATATACTATTAAAAAATGTAGGTTCTTTTATATATTCCCTTGTATACATTCCATATACTTAAACTAAAACCACTTGAAACAACCTCATATAGCTTCCACATACAACAAATTTAAACCAAATCCAATTCAACCACATACTACAATCACTACAAGAATAATTTTCTGAATGAATAGTGTGACAGATTGAGTAGTCAATCATCTATTTCCCATACAACATTGATGATTGGTGTTTACAATGTACCAAAAATATCATATAGAAATTTATTAGGTTACATAACATAAGTGGTGATACTAAAAAATTAAAAAATTATATATTATAAAACACCATCCCAACCTAAGGCCAAGATCATATCATAGTAACCTCAATAACTATCACATATCACTCATGATCACTACCATAAAAATATAAATTCTTTCCCTGACAAAATAAAAAACTAAATCAAAAATAAAATAACGAAATAATTTTTCTTATACTTATAATATTTCTTAATAATTAACAATTATTATATCTAACTTTTCTACAATTAACATTATTATTTTCCATATTTAAAAATTTACATAATCCTCTCATATTGTCATATTAAGCCATAAATTGATACACATCTAACCATATTAAACATATAATACTATAACATTAAATAATATATTTCATATTAACTCATCCTTGAAATTTTCATTTATAACATACAATATTAGTAACCTTGATTATAAATTAACTCAACACTTGGATGAATCAACATAATATTATCCCCATTAAATCTCATTTAATAAATTCATTCAACATTGAAGTCCAGTTTAACAATGGAATGTATACATTTCAATCATACTTTACCACTAAAAAAGTCACAATTTCCCTTTATTTCCTATACATTCACAACATAGCCATGCCACTACCATATTAAAGAAACCATACCATATACGCAAAGATACTTCCACCTCACACAGATCACATACCATAATGTCCATGATGTAAAAAAAATAAAAAAAATGCACGTATAACTTATAAGTCACATCCCTCCTATGTTTAAATTCAATCATTTTATTCAATTTATCTATTATCCCCTCATAACTCAATGAAATAATAAATCATGCAAAACCCACACCAATAGAACTATAATAAATAGCGGGGGTTAGAATCCCCTACCAAAATTCAATATTCAATCTTCCTTCCAACAAAAGTATGAAATATATCATTAATACACCATTATTCATTTAATAAATTTCTTAGCATCAATTTCAATTTAAAATTCCATAATATCCATATATCAATAAATATCATATACCCATGATATTGAAGTACAGGAGAAAAGAAAGTTTAAGGGAAAATAATAAAAAAAATAGATCACATTAGATCAATATTGTTTGATCCCATGATAATAACAAATAATGTATTCACCAACGGCATTCTTACCCACCAAGGAAGAGCATCTATTATACCTAGGGTCTCCAAGAAGATGAATGGATTCAATGAGATAATGTAGGCACAAGAATTTTTATATAAACATTGTATAGAGTAGATCATATTGTGGTACTATAAATACATAATGGATTAGGTCTATCAATTCTGATCAAAATACTAAAGAAACATAAACATCAATCCATAAAAATCATTATGAAATGTTCCATTATAAAAAATGATTTTATCAAATAATATGATGTGGATATAAAATCTTGAATTTTTATATTTGTAGTCCTTTAAACCTCACAACAAAAACAACATTGACTACTCGACATAGCACATTTCCTTCAACCATGATGTGGTTGATCTCACATTTTAATCGAAAAACACTAAGGGAACGCAATAATAAAGTATTCCTTGAAAATTTAATCTTATACAAACAATTCTATAGCCCAGAAATCATAATGTAGTTACATCCATGAAACATCCATGATCAAATCCACCAATAATCCAATAATGAAATTCATCCACCATGAGGGGTTCCTATCCATGATGATACCATACATCATTTCATATAGTAATTAAACCATATAGTGGGTTGTGTGGGATCCAAAAAAACTCAACTCCACTAAAATATTTCACCTAAAAATTTACTCTCACTATATTAAACTCCTCAATATTATGAAGTATAAGACCAAGAAAATAGAATAATATATAATAGATATCTCCCAATTCTTTATAAACCTCAATAATGAAAACAAAACATAAGATATCTAACTAAACCCAAAATATAACTTCTATGTGAGATAACTCTTATAAATAAATATTACAATAAAAAATGAAATAGTCATAATATAGAAAAAGTGATAGAATTGATCAATTATAATAATCATGTAATATCAATTAAATCTTGGAATAATAGTTCAAAAAAAATAGTTTCTAATCCCACATATGAAAATCATACTCCCATGTACATTCCTCTAATCAATTATTCATTAATTTTCATGAAAACATCTCTAAAGTTGGGTCATGTTGAAATCATCTTGATATCTCTCTAAATAGAGTGGAAGATCAAATTGATACATCACACCACAAACTCATTATGACACATTGAATGGTGCAAGAAACCATATTTAATTGTTTTCACCCCAACCAAACCTATATAATCCTTGATGAATAGAATCCTTAAAAAAATCAACAACATTGAACTCTAAGGATCTACTTTTATATATGAAATACATATACTAATCGTGAAAAAAAAATTAACATCTCCTAAATCTTTTATAATTTCTCTATAATACTCTATGTAAAATGTTACACAATGATAATTGACTGTCTAAACATATTGATCATAGAGTAGAGCTTCATTTCCCATTATATGATGACTTAAATGGGGCGATACCAATTTATGAGTGATATCTATTATCAAGAGAAAAATATTCAAAATTAATGTGTTTTACCCATTAGCCTCCAAAATCAATAAAATAGGTGTGTTGTTTGTCCTCCAGTATCTAGATAATTTTCTCCATCTAAATATCCATATATGTAGTAAAGGTTGTGTAATGACAAGATTAATTAGAAAAGTTATTGTGATATCACTTCCATACTTTTGTGCTAAAATAATGATCTCAATTGGATGTGTACATCCTTATACATTCATGAATACATACCAAATCATTCAAATAAATCCACTCCAATACTTCTTCCACCCTTGACTCTTTCATATCAACTTATTGAGTTGTATTTTATTTGTAAAACCACAGAAACTTGTTTGGAATCATATCCACCAAAAATATAAGGAAAAATAATAAATAAGTGTTTCTAAATATTATCCCACTTCCCTTGAAGAAACACATGGGTATCATATTCCTTTGACCATACCTTGATAGAATCACCCAAAATTATAAAATCCCTCCACAAATCTATATATGTATCCCCAAAGTGAGAATCCCCCAACTATTTAATTAAAGGAGAGTGTAACATCATTCGGTAAAATACAACTCATTTTCTAACAATTTTTGTATCCATATAAAATTATAAAATATTTTTCATCATTTTTCATCTATCTCTAGTTTGAATAAAAAAATATGTCTATTCTTTCATAGTGAATTATCCTCTACATTACCATTCCGTAGAGTGTATATGATATATGTTTGATAATCCTTTAATAAATACACCCATATTCACTGATGAAAATTTAAATACCATAGATAAATGATATATCATAGGGTATTATAGTCTCTAAGGACCAACCATCACTCTTTAATGAGATAATGTTTCTATAAATTTAGAGAAAACCCCATCATAACCAAATAAAGATCATTATAATCATAATTATATTCATGAAGATGTTGCTACCTAGTAATGTATCGGGTTTTTAGAGATGGTTGAGTTCTTCTATGTATTTAATTTTCATGGATTGTTTGATTGAACACCAATTTCCTTATCTATAAAAACATAATTATGAGACTACATTTCACCAAATACCATCTTTTTGGAAGGGTTTAGAGGATTGTAAAATTACTTGGTGTTTCAGTTGGGTTTCCGGTCTGTTGGAGGCAGAAAACCCAACTTTTTTATGTGAAAGTACAATCATGAATTGTTTGTAAAAATCATGTAGACTCTATGGAGGAATTTTTCTCCCTCTAATTCCACAGATCAGGGTTTCTTAAACCATGTGGTATGGGATGCATGTCCATGAATGAACCTCTATTGTTTTTAGCAGAGGGATCTACTTGATTTGTGAACACTTTTGGGATACTGTGTGCAACATGTATGCCTACTACCACATATCTAGTACATACACAAGTGTGCATCATGGTTTTTCCTAACAGTTTCAGCTAACATTAATGGGATTGGATCTTAAGTTGCATGATATATATAGTTTGAATATATTTTCCAAATATGTGTCGTAAAATCATCTGGTCTATTTATGTGGGGTAAATTACATTACCCCCTCCTTATATTAAACTATTTCTTCATTTTTGTATTCTCCACTACATAAACACAAAAAAGGTTCCTCCCACTTTTCTCCCTCTTGTTTTGTATTTAGATAAAACCATCATTTGAGCACCATTAATTGATCTTTACATGGTGTTGGATATGTATAAGAGATCCCTAAAATCATAATCTCTCTTCTCTTACTTTACCTTTCCATAAATATTGTTAAATCTGTGTGACTGGTTTTACCCTATTTTCTGGGTGTTCAGTAAAATATTTATTTCATTAAAATCAGTCTAGAGGCTATTATCAGATGTGAGGAAGTCTATAAATAGGAGGTAGGTGGTCCCATGATTATCATTGATTTCATGAGTGTTTTAGGGTCCCTAGTTTTATCATTCAATTGGGTGTGCCAAGAGATACCCCATTAATTATATCTCTTGTCATAGATTAATTAATTGAACCCATTGGAGTCACCTATGGGAATGATCCTCAATTATATAAATGGTTGAGTCTTGGTGATAGGTCGGACCCTAGTATGATTAGGCCATAGTGTGGTTTTATTTGAATTGATTTCATTAATTAAATTATACTAAAATTTTATATATAAGTGAATTTATTGGGATAATGTCCATGGGATTGTGATGGGTTCAGTAGAAGGATTGTGGGGAAGTTCGCCATTTTGACTATGGGGATATTATCTTTAGTATAGGTGAGGCCATATATATATATATGGGCAATGTTGATTCTATGTTGCACGACTCGATCATTGGATGGGGTATTGAGATTGTTGTTGGATGGTGTTGGCCATCATATTGAGCAACATGGTGACTAGACAATAGGGTTAAGGATGGTACAAATTAGGTTCTAATTTCTGATTTCTACTCACCCATGTTTCACAATAGACCCTATGGATTTGTGTGAAAAGAGTATGACTGATATATTGAGGTGGTATTGACCGCTCGTGAGGGTAGAGGCCCCCACTATATGTGGGATAAAGAATTATATGTGGATTCATATCATAGAAAGCAGCGGGTATGGTGAGGAGCCATTGAGTGATTGTTTTTAGACTATCAGTTGGGGGATAACAATTTCTATACTTGAGATTGTTAGATGAAGAAATTTTTTATAGGATAAACATCAGCGTTCCTCAGGATGCTAGTTGTTTAACTAATGGTTACATTACATGGAGGAGAGATATCCTTGCGTCTCCAATGTCCTTCTAATGGTCGATGATGTTTCTTTTGACCTAGGATCCCTAGAAATGGATCTTTATGTGTGTTCATTCCTTTAGGACATCATTTACTTGACTGATCTCATGAGGTGTTGGGTGAAATCTAAATGCGGAGATAAGGGTTCACCAGTAATATTTTACATTAGGGGATGCCTTGGGATTTGGATAAGTATCCACATCACTATAGTATTATGGTGTTGAATGAAGATGTTGATAGATTCGTGGTGGCTATTGGGTATTATGGAATCTTGTGTTTACTAAATTCATGCAATGACTTTCATTATTTTTTTTTCACACCTCATAAATCACATGTGATAGATAATCAAACATTGGTGGTATCCAAATAATATTATTTGTCACACACTACAAGGGAACTTTGGTACATGTGTTGAATATATGGATTTGTGTTCATGAAAAGTTTCAGGCGCCAAATATTGAACCTAGTGTTGGACCGTTTATAATGGGACGGTTGGTGAGGGGCCTTGAGGTTTCTGTATCAGCTAGAGTTTATATTTTTTGTTTTCACTTATGTACCATTGTGCGTATATATATTCATGTACTATGGTCCTCCATTGGAGACCATTATATTTATTGATATATGTGAATTTCTTTTATATTAATTATCAGGGAAAATTGAATATTTTACTTGTTTTTTTATTTTTGTTCTTTTTTGTTATGCTTCTGATGTTGTATATTCTTTCATGTGTTTCTACCAATGGTGGTTTACTAGTCCAATGACTTTTGTTCTCCAAATTTTCTATGTTCGAAGACTGAGGTATACAGTTTGGAAAAACTATTTTTCCTCTAAAGAGAAACTATGAACCATCAAATTATAAATATCCTGGTTTAGTAAACCATGTAGGTGGAGTTACATGACTGTTTGTGAACCTATTGGGTATTTATAATAGCTTTCCACATTTGGTATGCATTTTTTGGGAAAACCATGTGTACTCCTCAGGATTAGTTATAAATAAAAAGTTTTTATGCATCATCTCAACATGGTTTGGCCTAACCAAGAAAGGTTGCACGGAGGGGCTTGGATCTTATGAAGGAGGATCTGGACGGTTTGGACATGGATTTCCAAAAAATGTGGGAAAATTATGAGGGAAATTTAAGTGGGTGAAATAGAACATTATCCCCTCATTCCATTAAAACATTTCCACCTTTTCTTTTTATTCACTATGTATTCATAGAAGGGGAACCTCCCCCTATTCTCATTCTAGTTAGCATGTTTTCTAGAATCTACATCTAAGTTCCATTCCCCAATCTGTTTTCGTATTTAGATCTATATCTATAATACATTGAGTCACATTTACACTATTCTTACATACCCTCACCATATGGTGTTCTAATCACAAGTGACTAGTTTTACGCTATTTTCGGGATGTTTATTTAAAATTTTGATTCCATTCATTTATATTATAGTTTGAGGATAATATCTGATGTGTATGAAAATTCCAACATGAGGTAGGTTGTGATCATCATTATCCATGGTTTCTTACGTTTTTTGGGGGAATTGATTTTAGCGCTACACTAGGTGTTCCGAGAATGACCCCATAAATTTAATAGAATTTATTTAAGTAATTAATTGAACCCATTGGAGATGCATATTGGAATGACCCATAACTCTGAAAATGGTTGAGTCTTGATGATGGGATAGTCATTGGGAAGATCAAGATCAGAAGATGTTTTATTTTAATTGATTTTTTCAATTTAATTATATTCATTTTTTATATAAAAGTTAATTTTGTGTGAATAGATCCATGGAATTATGATGGGCTCGATTGAGGATTGATATGGAAATAACCATCTAGACATAGGATATGTGATCATCTAGTTAAACATGGAATGATATATATAAGGGTGATGTTTATAATTGGTTTTGTCACTCAATCATTATATGACGAGACACGTTCAGCAAGTTGCAGGAGTGAATGATGTGATGTTGGGTGGATTTGGCCATCTGATTGATTGTCATGGTCACTGAGCCATGAGGTTTTAGATGGTGTGTCTTAAGTTTTAATTGGTGATTTACACTCACCTGTGACGGTCAATGTTCGATTTCTTGTTGTGTTCACGTGGTAGGACTCAGATTTGGTGTTGATATTGGCCAGTCATGTGGGTAGTGGCCACCATTAGATATGGATTAGGGAATATAAGTGAGGTTATTTCTATAGAAATCCACATGTATAGTGGGGATCCATCATGTCATTATGCTAAGATGGGTATTTGGGGGATGAATCTCAACATACATGAGGTCGTTGGGATAGGAATTTTTTGGGAGTAAGGACATCTCTATTTCTTGGGACATCGGTAGTTGAGAGGATGATTAAATTACATAGGGGATAGATATCGATGTGACATGAGCATTAGGCCAAGGGCCAGTGGGTGTTGTTCTGAGCTACAGTCTGATGGCCAAGTATCTCTTTGTTTGTGCATGCTTTTGGATCCTTGGATACTTGATTGATTGGATAAGGTGTGGGGTTACATATTGAGGTGGAACCTGAGGGTTCTAGTAGACTCTTTTACATTAGGGGATTCATTGGTCTTATGCTAAGGATCCTCTCCATTATTTTATTTCAGTGTTGGATGAAGAAGGTTCTATCTTTTAGGTGGCCATTGAGAACAAAAAAAATATTGTGATTATTAAATGCATGTGTTGAGTTTCTTTATTTTTATTAAGAAATTGCTAAATCATAGATGAAAGATATTCACATGGTGATGTTGGCATACTGAAATTATATCCCACAACCTACACAGGCACCTCAGGACATGTAGAGGTTCTAATTCTCTCTGATCAGGTAAAGGTTCAGGCTTAGGAGCTACACCATAGTGTTGTGCTGGTTAGCATGGGATGGATAATGAGGGAGCTTGAGGTTCCTACATCAGTTGGAGTTTATTTTTTGTGTTTTCCCTTCGGTACGAGCATGCTTATATATATGTTTTCATAATGGTCATCTATTGGTGACCCTAATTCTTATCGATGTGTATGAATTGTTTTGATATGAATTATTAGCTACAAATGGTAAATTTTTATTGTCTATTTATTCATAGGTAGTTTTTTATTATTCATCATCTATTTTATTTTATTGCATTACTTTCACCATGGATAAGTTATTGGTATAGTGTCTTTTTTTCTCCCCTTTCCATTTCTTATTATATATTTACATGGATCATTATTATATCATAACTAAAGGGTATAGTCTCCCCAATATCACCTACTTACACCCTTTCTTCTACTCAAAATCCTTTGTCCTATAGGGAGGAGTACTTAAGGACATGTGGCACTCCACACATAACATTGTTCGGGTGGATAAACAGATCGGTGTGCTACATGCATAAACTGATAAGAAAACACTAAATGATACAATAACAATAAAATAATTATAATAAGATATAATTCATAACAATATACCCATAATAAGACTCCTTCCGTAATAAAATTTAATTTATGAGCACAGAATAGAGATTCGTTTCCCATCATAGGGCCTCAAATCACAATATTTTTTAGAAACATATAGTGTGCCTTGAGAGATGAGCAAGGTGATCAACCATATAGATATTTACAGATTAAGAACTATTATCGTTAACTTATAATAATTTTTTATATTAAATATGATGAAAATATGGTAAATAAAGTCTGCTTTTTGTGTTGTGAATTCAGGAACTGAAATAATTTGTGGAAAAAATTGTTCATAAGAAAGGACTCATTCCTTGGTTTGTCTTTAGGGTTCCCCACATTGAGCTTTAGCTTTTTTAAACATATATCTGCTTATTAATTCAATATCTTTCATCATATACCTTTATATACTTCAATTATGATGTTTATTATACTTTCAGAGACCTCTAATGTACATCAAACCTCACCACCTCAACATCAGAAGGCGATGAACATGTCATGGCAATGAAATTTTACCAAATCATCCAAAACCCCATTGTATATGGTTAATGCATTAAACCCTCCCATTTTACTATAATGAGGTGCATAATGAAATGGTAGGGGTAAATATTTAATATAAATTTGAATGAAAATGAATGAATTTCATGGAAGTTAGAAGAATGCCACACCAAACCACAATACACTCTATAACCCATCAAAAATGGAATGAAAACAATAAGAAAAAATAATATATGTTGAATATTTCATTAAATTCACAAGGCAGTCATACCATCAAGTTCATCACACAAACAGTTTGGTATTAATAGGCATAGTGGTGAGGAATATTGAAGAAAGGGTTGAAAAAAGATAACATATAATGGAAGAACAAAAAAAATGGTATTTAAAACTCATAGTTTTTTTAAATTATTATAGAAGAATAAGTATCCAACCATTTATAAGTGGGGAGTGAGTTTACGTAAATAGATAGTTGATAATATTCTGTGTTTCAGGAATTATTTCCATGTGTAAATTGATGAGAGGTGGTGGCATCCACATTTTCATTTTTATGGAAACATTAATTAATTTTTTTCCATCATAATACATTTTATTCTTATTATCTAGGACATGATAATGTCGAATCACTATTCAAAAATTTATTGATTTTGTTAATAAATAAAATGGAATATGAATTTTTTTATAACTGTCCATACATAGTAGCCACTTCTCTTGGTGATGAATCCCAATACAATAGATTAACTTCAGGAATGTTCTTCACTCTTCCAGGTTCCTCAGGTATTTTTTCAATTATTGAGTGTGTGTAGTTGATTGAGATATTGTAATTAAATTGATAGGGATATGAAATTTCTATTAAATTTTTAGCCAATTTTGTAATTAAATGGACTCGACATTAGAATATGGGAGTATGTTGGTGTCCAAAGAATGCTATTTTGGGGACTCCTGAGACTACACTAGATAGAAAAAATACAAAACATAGTAGCTTGAGTTTCAATTATAGGGTTGATGAATATTATGTTGGAACAGAGGAAGCACATGAAATAATGATGATTTTTTTACCATATAAGGATTCCATAAAAGAGGGAATCACGACCCTAAATATATTGTGAAACAAAAATAACTTGAATTGGGTAACTGAGATTCTGTTAGAGGTATAACTAATTATAGATTAGTGTTTGAGGCCATATTGATTTGGTGACATGGACCATGATAGACTTTGATACTATGTTGAGGTGCAGGAACAATCCTAGATATTTGAAATAGTTTTAGTTGTGTCGTGATATATCCTTAGGTGAAACCATGGGTACCATTAGTGAATTGTATTCATATGAGGATCTATCCTATGAGTAAATTGGTATCTTATCATATCATCATGTTTCTCTATGAAATTATGTTCACATAGCGATACCTCCCCAATGAACATTTTTATGGTTACATCCATGGGAAGATGGATATTACATCATCAAAAATTCATTTACAAAACAAAATATTCTCCAGTGTGTTATTTGACCCATTAAACATTTAATTATAATTTTATCATTGAAAATTAGTATTTAATCCATTTTTATTTATATATTCAATTATTTACATAAAATTTAAACAGTATTATTTCGAAAAATTTATATAATATTGTATTTATTTATAATGAATTTATCCACTAAAAATATATAAATCATTGATGAATATCTCCCTAACACTTTCATTATTCCTTGTCCTCATGGAATGACCTTAAATAATAATAAGTGAAAAGTATCCATTCCATCAGTTGTTAAAGCCCTGTCCAATGAATTATTATATAGAACAGATTTATGTAAATCTCAATGTAACATGAGATCTCCTTTTCGATTTTTGTTTATTCAAGATTCTCATCCCATTTTCCAATATTAAAAGTATTAAATAATATCTATGTATTGAATAAATAAATTATTTTCCTCTTATTCATTCAGGTTCATTATTCGACCTCAATTAATCCTCTAATAATAACCATAAACTTATTATCATTATTTTATTTAATTCATTAGATATAACTTATAAAATAGCACATCTTCAAATATTCAAATATAATTCATTATGAATAGTATCCCCCCATTATGGTTATGTGAGATAACTGAGAATTGTAGGTAATGTTCATATAATTAAATTTTATATTATTATTACACATTTTTAAATTATTTATCTTCACAAACAATTGTACATAATTTTTTTTGTGATTTTCATTTCAATCATAGATATTAAAATCACTCCAACTAAACTAAATTTATATAATTTGTTATTTATTTGTAAATCCATGTATTTTTACATTACAAAAATATATTAAATAAAATTATTATTTCATAATCAAATTTTTGAATATTAAATTATATTGTACATAATTCCTTCACATTAAAGAGTCATCATCCAATTTTATAAGAAGAGAATCCATATTTCCTAATTTAAAACATGTATCCTACAGATATTGAAAACAAGTTATACTCAAGTATATAAAAATATTAAAATACCATTATGTAATGGAAAATAATGAAATAAGAAAACATTATCAATATTCTACCTCATATTGAAAATCCGACAATGTTATATTTCCCTAACTCATTTTATAAAAAAATAAAAAAAATATGGTTAATGAGAAATAACAGGATAGAGAAACAAAACATTTTAATTATCTATTTAGAGGATTTAATTAATCTCTCTATATAATTTTATAAAAACCTACACATAAAATAATGAAATTATATATATTTATTTACTGATAAGTAAAATGATATAAATGTGTATAAAATACTTTTTTCAAGCCAAAAGGGTGTTCTATTATTACTTTATATTTCCATTCATCCTTTTGATCAAAACAAATTCTATGTGTATTGGGTTTGTGCGATGATAACCATGAAAATTTGTTTCAATGTATATTAGAGGACACTTATAGTGGCGAACCCCAAATTAAGGTATGGATTCCCCATCCAATAGAATAAGTTAGGAATAGGATTTGAATCGAACGGAATCGAAGAAGGGGTGTTATCTATTATTCATTATTCTTTCCACCTATAGCATATGTTATGGTTAATGCTGAGGAGGTTGTCCCATCTCCCCATACCCCAAGTTCTTCTTCCGGCATTAGAATCCCCTGGGTGTAATCTTCTTCAAATTCAACCACCATCATCTCTTTTAAGGAGGGATATTCCTCTCCCTCTCATTAACACTCTAGCTCTAACATTGGTTCTAATACTATAAAATAAAAACATGAACAATAAATATATATGGTTAATGATGTAAAATTAAGAACAAGTAAAAATAAGGTTATGTACACCCTGTTTAATTGATCATATTGAAGTGATATTTATTATTAAAAGATGATAGGGGTATTATTGGCATTGAGAGATATAATATGACTTCCTGATGTCCTCCTTCTCTTAAATTTCATTTTTGAATGTAATAGGGTATAGATACTCCATTTTCCCATTGACATATTGTTAATATATTTCATCCAAGTAGTGGAATAACTCAGTAGCACCTTTTTCAATGCTTCTAGTAATAGTTCGAAGAGGACTTCTTTGAGATCCTGAATGAGCTCTCTGAACACCTCTTATATATACATTAAGCTCTCTAATCCCCTCACATATCTTGAAAATATTGAAATGGTTTCTTTTAATTGAGTGGGTGAGTGAAATATTGATAAATTGTTTTATATTTTCAAATTATAATGAAATAATAGATAGCATTTTTAGGGTCATATAAGAATAAGGAACTGAATTAACACTCCAAAAATGGTACAAAATTTATATGAGAAATTTTATGGGTACTCTAATCACATTAATTTTTTAAAACATATAATACATTTATGAATATTTATAGGTCACTCTCTTATTAAGATCTTATTTAATTACTCTCTATTTTAATTTACATAATTTGTTTGTATTTTAAATATACTAAAATAACTAAAAATTGATGGGTTTTATTATGGAGTGAATTCATGAATTAAATTAATGACATAAAATAATAAGAGTCTTCAGAAAATGACTCAACCATAGGTATGGATAAAGGGGTTCCTTTACTATCTATTAAAATTCGTAAACATAAATTTAAAAATGGACTCAATATCATTCATGCATTACCATCTTCTTATTATATTGTGTGATCCAATGTAAATGTAGAAACCTCATAGGTATGTTAAACATCACCTCTTACATAGTATAGGGTGAGGAACACCACATGACAAAGTAAGGTAAATAAACATGACCCAAAGCCATCCTATGTTTTTCGTGCCATGATTACTCCCATTCCATGTTAAATGAGGTGAAATAAAAATTTAATAGGGGTGATTTGGTAGATATTTGAATAAATCATGGTTAATTAAATGAAAGGTGGAAAAATTATACACCAACCTAAAATAAATCTTCTACACCATCAATGATAGAGTGTAAACATTGATAACATAGAATAAGGATTCATGAATTCTATAAAACTCGCGTAAGGATAACACCCTTAGGTTAGTTACCCAAAATCATGACTCTTTATAGGTGTTGTGGGGGAGAATAAATATGAAATGAGAAAATAAAAAAATGGTAGAAACTAAATTAAATATAATATAATGTCCAATATTATTATATAACATCATTGAAGTCTAAATATGTAGAACTTCTCAAGCGAAAATTTGTGATATTTGAATTGTGAGTCGTGAAGTTTCAATGATACTGGGATGTTTTCCATGTGGAAATGGATGAGAGTGGTTGTCTCCATGTATGAGTGATTTTGGGTCCATAATTTTGTTTTTATCTACTAATGACCAAATTTATTCATTTTATCTATGATGACTGTAAATGGTAGAACTATTCAAGAAATTGTTAATTTGGAAAAATAATGGAATTGAATATATTTCTAAATGTATCATTGTTTATAATTTTTCCATATGATTTGTTGATGAATGACATGCCCACAATTTATCTTTAGGAATGTTCTTAGATTTCCATATTTCCCATGAGTATTTAATGTGTGTTTGAGTTATTTGGGGAGATGTGTTTCTTAGAATTATGTTGAGGGGTTACAAATATTGTGTTAAAGCTAAGATAACTTTGGTCATGAAATTATGTTTTTTTGAAATATTGGGGTATATGTGGGTCACATATATGTTGACACATGGTTTATAAGGGATATATTGGATATAGAATGGATGGTACATTAGATATTGGCCTTATATTGGTTTATTCATAGATATTGGATTCAGGAGATGAGGATATAGTTTTGATTTGGATGTTATGCTTTTATCAAAGATTTATTCCAAAAAAACAACGCAACACAAAATTTATTATGTTGTGTTGTGAAAGTAACATGTATTGAATTATTGATATTTCATCAAGGAGCTAATGATTTTTTTTTAAATTGTGAGGCTACATTGATGGAATGAAAAATCCCCCTTTATACACTATGATGATGTCAAACTATTGGAACTAACCCAACTAGTCAATGAACTGTAGGATGGGGAATGTCATATTCTTAGGTTTTAGTGCAGGTTGTATTGGTGAACTAATAGCATGTGAGGGATTTCTATGGGAGTACACTACAATTGAACTTAGTAGTGAGCACCTCTATGTGATTATGATTATATTTCATGCATCCTTGGGGTACATCATTATGTTTCAAATATTTAATTAAAAAAATACACTATCCCAAATTCATATAAAAAATATTTATATCTGGTATACCATTCGATACATTAATAAATAATTAAAATTTTATCCTTAAAACAATATATTTATTATATTTTCTATTTTTGTAAAATTATTACCCCAAAAAAATAAACTTTTATTATATTAAATATTTAAAATAATATAAAATTTATTAAAAATTGAAATAAATAATAAACAAATATAAAAATATGGTCGAATCAATCAATTTCTTCTTCAAATACATAAACACTCTGTAACATAGATTTATCCAACCAAAATTGTGATCATTCCGTATTCAAACAATCATAGGTTTCATGATCATAGAGAAGTTAATCCTTACCCACTTGAAATTATTAAATAGAAAAGGAAAATTGTCACCTATATAATTTTTTATTGGTTATTTACAAGAATAAATGTCCTCTATATTCAAAAGTTTTATAGCCACACCATAATAGGACATGAAATTACAAAACAATTATACCTTGCACATTTACAACATTCACTTAAAAACTCTCTACATAGATGATTCCCGAATATTATCTCTTATATGACATTCAAATTCCCATTATGATCCTCAAATACCCTTTAATACACTATAAAATCATCTGCGAACACCACTAAAACTAATGTATACATTTACAAAGCATTGATTTCATCAGTCCCATTAAAACTATTAGTATATTCATGACTCCGACTAGTATTACTATTAAAAAACATCCCCAAGTGACCCATGAAGTTTATCATTTCAATATACTAAACCATAACCATTATATAGTGATATACCAATCACAAATAAAACATTAATAACAAGTTAGATCCCTTAAAATGATTATAATATTGATTAATCCTTTAGATTAGATGACATTTCTTCATATTTATTTAGTAAAACCATTGACAATCCATGAATATTTACAAGATACCATCCATATGTAGAAAAAAATACCAAATACTCCTATGAAGATACCTTGGGTATGATGAGATTGTTATATAATAGGTTATCAATCAAAATCCCTAACACTTATAGATAATAATATTATATCTTACTTGGATACATTAAAATAAAGGATATGTTATACTGAAACCCTATAAAAATCATGACCTCATGTCAATGGGGTAGTTTCACAAACACTTTTGGTGGAAATAGTATATTCCTCTATAACTCTAGATATATCCTCCAATATTATTTTTATAAAACATAACATCAATCATAATAACCACAATGTAGTAGTTTATAGATATCAACAATCCATTTGATGATCCTAATATCTATCAAATTATACACATTCAAAATCCACATCATAAAAGGTTACTCAAATAAAAATCAATGATGGTTTGTAGAAAAAGAACTAATACATGTTAAGGATAAAATCATATCATTATATCCATAACTATAAGAAATATATAATATAGAGATGTTATCAGATCATCATCTCATGACCTAAACACAATTCTTCAGAACCACAATGACCTGCAACTGTAAAGACAAATACATAAGAATTGGAGGTCTACCTAACATATATACCAAATCTAAAACTATGTTATATGAAATCATGGAGTGAAAATATCATATATTTATCAATTAAATGATAGTGTATAATATATAAAAATGGTATCTAAAATTATATTATGTCCTCTTGGTGTTAGAAACATTATCAAATGGAACTATCCACTTTTTCACCAATACCCCTTAACCCCTAATGATACCCACCACCTTGTACATTATATATTGAGGTCCATCATTTTAGGAATATCGATGGTATTTAATTTTGATGATTTGTATGGAATCATCAGTCTAATAGGTTGAGCTCATGGATAATGATAATATGTTATTGGAGGAATATGATGTTTTCTGTGCATTTGAAACTGATGCACTCCATCTAAATCCACTCATATGGGTCGATGTTGATCACTAATAAAGATTAAAATTAGAAATTTTCCATGTCCATACATGGTATTTAATTAAAAAACAAATCCATAGTTCTCAATAAAATCTCAAAAACTACCCAAACCATAGAAATAGAATTGAGTTTGTTGATGGTGACTCATCATAGGGTAATCCGAAACTATCTTCTAAACTTAGAGCCCCATTATATAGTCTCTCTATAGGAAAATGTTTAATGAGTTCCCCCTTGGATAAAATTCACCCAAAACAATTTCTTCATAAGAACCTTGAAATATATCTTCAAAATAAAAGGCATGGTGTGAATTTGAATAAATAAATGTAAGTAAATATAAAAATTTAATGGCATTACCATATAATTTTATAAGAGAATATGAGAATAGTTAATTTGGTTAATGTAAATCTCTATGAATTCCCAAACACTAGATCTCATCAATTAGAGGTCCATAAACTAATTATGAAAACCCATATCTCTAATACAATTTATTTCATGATTTATTATAATACTACTGAAAATATTACTAGGTATTTTGTCATTTTGAAAATAGGTACACGACATACCAACTTAAAAAAGGGATACATCAACATTATTGAAAATATCCTTAACAAGCCTCTAAATTCTATTTCTCCTAATATTATATGGGATAACCTGGTAACATAAATAAGAAATGGGTGAGAAATAAATACCACTAATGGAAAAAACAAATCATAACATGATAAAATAATTACATATTAGTTAATAGAATTTTCAATGGGACATAAATGGGGTGATAATAAAAAATGTGAAAATTGAAGCATTATATATGATAATAACATAAATATAACATGGAAAAATAGAAATAACATAAAACATATAAAACATAAACATAAGTCATGGATAAACCCCAAGAAAATAAAACATAGTGTTCTCTATATAACCTATTTTGAAAAATACATGGCATCTCATGAGATAAAAACATTGCTCAATGCATTTAAGGGCAATATAATTTTGGGCCCACCCTTCACATTCATCTAATGTAAATTTGTAAGTGTTCCACTTATATCATACAAAATTTGTATTTATTTGATAAAATTTATCCCCATAATTATGAAATGAGGTTTAAATAAAATTAATTCCTAAATAAATGAAGTATAGGTATATCTTGATGAATAGTCATGAGTGGAAATGGTTATGATTTTCACAATTAAAATTTTTCACTTGGAAATCACAAGATAATTTTTGAATCATAATATGGTTACACAATTAATCAAGGGAGGGATTAATCAGATTTAAAGGGTTATCTCATAAATTTTTAATCATTAGTTGGGTAATATACATGTGTGATAACATACCCTAACATGAAAAAATGAAAAAAAAAATCATAACACCAAGGACGTTCTTGAATAAAGAAAAGAATGAGAGGATCACATACTACGACATAGTGATGTCTTAGGCAATGGTTATAAATACAGGGGATAAATTATCATTAATTATAATGTAAAAAAATTGAATTTAAAGGTATATTTATAATTTCATGAAAACATGAACAATTGATATTTAAAAGGCTAAATATGAAGAATGTTCTTGAAAGAATAAGATGATTGAGAAATCCCTTACCTTGATTGGGAGATATTTTAATCATGGGAGGAGATTATTGGGATCTTGGGGGAACCTTGAGAGGGATATAGAGAGGAATGGGATGAGTTATTTCTTGATATAATGTTTTTTAATATAGATAAATGTGAAATTTAATGTTATTATATAGAAAAATAGGGGGGAGTAAATTATTATTTTATAAACAAAGGTTTTGGACTCTATAAAATTATATAATCAAAACCACAAAACATCCCCTATTTTTTCAAAAGGTTTTTCACCTACTAAACTACTTTCCATAATTTTATATGTTCATCAAATAAGCACATTAAAATATTACCCTTGGTTATGTGGAAGAGATCCATGTTTATAAATATTTGATTTAAAACCCTTAAAATATAATATTTGATTTGAATGATTTTAACAGGGTTTATAAAAATAATTAAATAACATCACATACTAACAATTTTAAAGTTGAAATTTATATTTAGTCTTGAAAAAAAAAATTGGTATATATTCATCACTTTTTGGTTATTATGATGTCATAATATATACAATATATTTATACTATATTTAATTTTGATCCAAAAAATTTACTACCTCACCAAATTATCGAAAAACACTATTATAATCTTGATGTTATGATTCCAAAAAGAGTATTTATTTTACCTAAATAATTCCCAATATAAGATAAATTATAATTTCAAATTCAAAATATTCAATTACTGAATAATATTGGTTTCATTACTATAAAAGTTTTTCAAACCTTATAATATTTTAATATACACTTCATAAAATTATATTCAAATATATATTTTATATATCCTATTAATAATAATATTTTATTAAAATGTGAGTTGTTGAAAAAATTCATTAATTAATCAAATATAGTTTTTTTATTAAAACTATAAATTTCCCCAAATATTATTTTTGTTTTGTTATATAAAAATATAATTATTAACGAACTGTTTATTTAATCATTTATCAAGTCACAAAAATGAGGACTGAAGAAAATCATAATTTTAATGTAAGTAATATATAAACTTTTATTCTTTAAGGGTGATATATATAACCTCGTATCACACTGGTGAATTCCATAAGTTAATGGTTTGTGATGGTGAGATTCTCCTGGGATGGTGAAGTGAAAATAGCTTGGGACCTGATCTCAAAGTTATTGAACTACACTCATATGCAGTTTTTATCCTGATTTAGTTGTTGTATCACATAATTTGGGATTGGTCATTAGAAAATCCTAGTTATTTTGTCTACCTTTGCAAATATGATAGATGGTATCTATACGATATGATTGTTCTGGTCGAGATAATCTCTTTTTTTGTGTCAATAAGGCATTATTATAAACATTAATATATAAATTTAGTATGATCATTTCTCGATGGCTATATTTTCAAGGGTTATTATGGTTAATAGTATTTTAAATATAATATAACTTATAATAATTCAAAATAAATAATTAGTTCATGTGTTTTCTATGACCACATTACATAATAGGGAATTTAATTTAATCATAATGGGATTTTATTTTTTAATATTTTGGGTCACTACATTATTCCCCCTTATAATAAATTTCTCCCAACAATTTTAATTTTAAATTTTAAAATAATTGATGGTACTTTTATTTCATTTCCTCTACTAGCTCTGAAGTATATTCCTCATAATTATGTTTTTACTAAAACACTTTTACCATCTGAGTTTTCTTGTTTCATTGAACATTATCTCTTTGATATAAGATAGTCACTAGTTTCTATTCATATTAAAGATCATTATCCAATTTTACCTCTTCTATCTTTAGTACATGTGATGGGTTTGGTATGTACTATAACAAGATAGATACATGGAACACATTATGTACATGATTTAGGGTATGTGAAGGAGATTATTATTAAACCACCACTCTGATGTGATCATGGATCCAAAATGGGATGATTTGTCTTTGAATATTATTTCCCATTATCACAAACATAATAATTATATTTAATAGGGATATAATTAGGAATATTATACCTTTTATTTTAATCTCTAGGTCTCATAGAAATTTTTTTTCAAAATAATCCATTCAAGATTATGTGGATTTCATATGATGTTTAATGGTTTGAACTCATTATTTCATTTCTGGGACAAGATCAGTTCTCATCATATTATTTTCTCCAAATTCATCCCATCATGTTGGAGTCAGAAACTAATTCCCATATAGAGACTCATAATATTCCATTTCAATGATTGAATATAAATTTTTTGTTATATGAGAACTATAGTAGGGTAAGGTGTTGATCCTGGCATCTTTGGAAATCCATTGAATTTGACCAAAAAACTCCTCTATAGTTTTACTGTTTCTTACTAATGGATTCTTAGAAAAATCATTTTAAACCAAAAATCTCAATCATATACCATATAGAGTGAATTTCGTTTCATTCATACCATATCCCTTATGTATATCTTAGAGAGTTTTTTAAGAGACAAATTTTCCTTGAAAGAAATTAAATGTTCTTACGTGGAAATATTATTGAATACCCTCCATATGGGATTATTTATAACTAAGGAGTCCTATGATTAATCCTTGGTAATGTTATCCCATGTACATATTGTTGTGGTAAATGGTATCCTTATACTGTTATACTTAACTAATTCTTCCTTGAATTGTTGTAAAATTAATAATACAAATGAAAAATCTGTAATATCCCTCTTTATGTTATCAATGAATAATTTTTTCTTCAAATATCTATAAATATTTGTGATTACTGGATGAATTTAGAAGGATTATATTTGTGAATCGTCCAAAATAACCATCTTTATTTAGGGATTTTTAGGAAATATATTTGAGTTCCAAACAGTATAACTCTATATTCCATAATTTTTAACTCTAGAATATTTATTATCTTTTTTTTTAGAAACCAATATTTTTTGTAAGCCTCTTGAAACTACTAGGAATAGATGGATGAACAGTTATTTGAGAATGGTTTGATGAATATCCTTTTATTGTTCCAATAACATTATTTTTCGTTCTTAAAAATATTAGATCATTTGAAATACCCATTATGAAATAATTGTGGGATACATTGTACTTAGAGAAAATACCACATTGTTTCCTTTACAAGGAATCCAAAAATTTGAAAATTTATTGTCATTTATCATCTCTAACAACTTCTATTAGATCAAGTTATTATCCATTTGTGAGAATATATATTTGAGGGTTTTTACACCAAAAAAAGTGTTACATGCACTTTTCCATAGAATTTATGACTGATCATCACCTAGATATCAAATGTCGATTTTGATTTGAAATGTTTCATTATGCTGGAAGAAGTTGAAGACTATATTTTCATGTGTCTTAATAATTATCCCACATAGAGGGATGCACATTCCTTTGAAACATTTCCTAAAATAATGGCATATTGGTGAGAACCTACTTGTGAGAGTAAGTTGTGGATTTTTAATGAGACACGGGGTTGTATGTGTCTCGAACAAAACATTCCTTGACCTAACTCAAAACTTTTTTCGTACAACTCTCCATTTTTAAGGGGTTTAGTGATGGTAGGAAATGAAATGACCTAAATGTCTAGTACCATAAAATAGAAGTGATATAGAGAATGATTATTAAGTAGAAACTCCAAAGGTTTGGCATAGTGGATTCACCTAGATGTTCCTACATGCATACAACCAACATTTCAAGAGGCTCAAGCGGGCCCTTCCTTTGCAGCCAAAAAATTTCTAAAACCCATGTTCCTAAATCCTATGCATGGAAATAGAATGTTTGACCCACATGGCCCTAAATGATCATCAAAAACTATATGGGGCACATACACTGGTTACATGCAATGTAAAATTATTTCAACTAGGGTCCCATTTTTTCCTATAAATATGAAAATGGGACTCTTCAAGTGATAGACTATAAAAAACCAATGAAGCCTCCATGATCTCTTCATGAATCCCCTTTTCAGAAGTACCAATAAATCCCTCACCTAGCTCTCCATATCCTGAGAGAAGATTTAATTAATGGGGATAGTGGGATCAATGTCCCTATTGGGTTTGAAACACAAGACACATGTGTGAGGTCCTCTTCAACAAATTTGACAACCACTATCACGATGATCCCTTCACAAATCATGGACCTATGCGATATCCTTACATGGACTGTAGATACCCGGAGCCTGATGTACTTGTACATTACATTACTTTTGCGGAATACTTAGTACATTACAAAAACACACACACAAGGACCGTAGTAGTTTAGTGTCTTTGGAAACTCAGAATATAATCTTCTAATCGTGGTAAAAGATCTTAAACATCTCCCATAAAGATCTTCCTTTTTTTACCTAAAACCTTTCTTTATATCCTGGGGAAAAGAAAACATAAAAGGGTGAGCTCAAATGCTCAGTAAGGGTATACAAAAGAAATATCAATCACATCATATTCATAAGAACATAACATTTTGGAAATCATAACCTGCAAAAGAGAGCATAATTTCATAATCATGGGATAAATCATGGAAGTGAAATGTATTCACAATAATCATAACTTAAAACATGAAACTTTGTGGTATTCACACATAATCATAGAGAATCATTTCTTGTTAGTCAAGACTTATTTCCAAGACTATCTTTGTGGACAAAGTCCCTTTCAGAATCGAGTAACCCTCGTTTCAGTCCTGTTTCACTGAACCGGTATAACCTACCATTCCAGCCATGTCTATCACATGAGATATAAAATCTTTACCCAATGCATTGGGGGGAGATATAGGTCCCACCCATCACATAATTATACCATTCTTATGTGTGCCACAAAATCATAAATCATACATCATTTCATAACCCATGTAATAAAAATGGGATTCTTAAACAACATTACATCATAAAACCATTCATATAAGATAAAGGAATTCATAAACATAATTCCATCACAACATAGTCAAATCAATGTAAAATTATGGATAGAAACATAACCCTTTATTATCTTATATGGAAAATAATTTTGATAAAACACTTGAAATGAATTCCTGAGGAAAATATCCTTTCTACTTAAAAAACAATTTTCCTTTCATAACATGTCATACAATTTTAAACTAAAAGAAGTTGATTAAAAATAAACTTGAAAACATATAAAGGAATCTTCTTGGAAATAAGGTTTTAAAAATCCATTCATGCCGTATAAGTAAAAAAACATTCTTCGTACTTTTGTCGGAAAAGTCAAAAAGTACCTCGTACGAAAAACGACAAAAGATTCCTTTCATATCCTTTACTAAAAACTCACCGAAGGGTAAAATTAGAATTAAACAATTGTAGGTGGATGGAAATAATATTACATATTGAGTAAACATGGATGTGGATGATAAAATACACCCCAGTAAATACCAAAGTATAAACAATCTCAGATAAAAATGAGATTGTGATATTTCCCTTACCTTAGGCCCGATTTGCTTTGTATGTGTCCGAAGCTCCTGTATAATGGTTTAAATAATGTTATTGACTTATTCCAGAATCATAAATATTGATATGATATAATATATGGTCATATTCTTAGCTTCTTGTTAGTAATATTTCATTTTTACTTGTTACTCGGGTCTTTATTGCCTTTTGTTCTTATGCGTGTTTTGCCGAATAAATTCATATTCTTCTTTTAAGATTATAGATACCTTATATCCAGAATGGTATTAGTGTAACATATATCATATTTATTCATTCAATTCATTTATATAATTACTATGTAATCATGATCATGTAGAACGAGTCGCATCACATCGTAGAGACGGTAGTCCGTACGTACGCACGAGCGATGATATCGTTCCCATGGTCGTGGAATTGTGTTGAAGTGTATGTATACTATTTCAGTATCAATATCAATTTATAATAATCATATATAGTTACTCATTACACCTTTATACCCATCCAATTAAGGTGGTGGTGGAAAATAGATTACACCACGGCGTGGAGACGGTATTCCGTACGTACGCACGCGCGGTGATTTCATTTTTCCGTAGGATGGATAGAAGGTGAATTAGGGTTGTTTCATATTTATAATAACATATTAGTATGTAAGTAATACTGATTTTATTACTTTATCATGAAACAACTAAAGAAGAATAAGTTGAATAAGAAAGAAATTGAAAAGATCGGTAATGGATATTACCTCTTCTTTCAAACGCCTCTTTGAATCCTCCACTTAGGGAACTAAGATTGGTCTTTGAAGAAGACCAGGACCTCTAGGATTATTCTAGGGAAGTGGAGAAGGGATTTTGTCAGGGGTTGTCCGAGCTTGAGTGCTCAAATTGGTGTGAGAAGGAGGGGAAGGAGGTGTCCTTTTATAAGGGAGGAGAGGGGCAACTTAGGAATATCTCAAAATATTATTTTATATTAAAGTCAAAATCGGTTTATAATGGTTCCAAAGGGTCTTATTTCGAAGCTAAAGTGGGGATGGGTCGAACTCCTATCAACCAATAGGATTTGTACAAGTTTAGGGTATTATTTTAACCTTATCAATTAGATTTAACTCTAAGTTAAATAATTTAACTTTTACCGTGTCTTTTTTGTTTTCTTTCACTATATGGTTAATACACTTACTATAACATGCCAAACGAACCCCAAATTGTTTATTATTAATATATATATCATTATCTATGTCATTTGGCTGATCCTTAGATTTTTAGGAATAAAATAACAATTAATAATATAATATTTGATTTAAAAACTATTTTGTGTCAATTTTGACACTATTTGATATATGATTTTTGTGAAAGTCATAACAGAATTATATGTTCTAACCAAGTTGATTAAGTCAACACTAATATATCATAGTAACCTATAAAATTAGTGTAATTCATAAAAAGTCTCAAATTACATTTATATGAGCATTTATAACATCAATTATGTTAATATTTCCTTAAAAGGGTAATTACTGCATCATCGTTGTGTCATAAATAAATTAATTTATTTAAAGTATAAAAATTATAAATAAAATATAATTATGTAGGAAATCGTTTTAGCTTTCTAATGAATATTTATAGTCGAATTTATCTTATGTATAACCCCATATTAAAAATGTTTTAGTTATTAAACATTGATTTTAACAATTTTAACTATTCATTAAATAAAATAATATTAAATGTCATAATCTAATCCAAGTGGACCTAAATGGTCATATTATATTCATAAGGTTGTTTTTGGTCGAATTACACTTATCCAATAGAATTAGGACATGTGTTAGGGTAATAGTAATGTCATATTTACCCTTAGTTACCCTATTTACTATTAACCGTGGTAAAAAAAGGTAAAAAGTTACTATTCACCAAAAATTATTTTCATCTCATTGAACCACATTTTAGTCCTTGATATTAACCGTGTCTGTCGGATTTTCGAAATTTCACTCACAAAAGCGGTAAAATTATGTTTTATGAAAAATTTAGTTTTTTTAACTACCACTTAGTGGTTTCACTATTCATCAAAAATTGAAAGTTTTCAGAAAAATACCAAAAATTAGGCCTAAGCTATATTTGATATTATGAACTCAAAAATGATTTCTATTTTACCAAATTCAAAACATATCAGTTGCATTAATTAATTGAAAAATTAATTTCCGTCAACAGGCGTGTTTTTAAGAGATAATAACTATCAAAAGATTGACACTTGTTTATAACTGGTTTAAATGTGAAATTACATCCAATGACCAACATTGTATTAAATTGTAAAAATATATTCTAAATATACTTTAAAACCACTCAAATTAATAATTTATGGCTATTAATTATTTCTATTAAAAAAGTTGTTTTTAATTAAAATTTAGTAATTTTCACTATTCATCAAAATATGAAAGTTATTCGAAAATCACCAAAATTTCACCCTAAGCTAATTTCGATATTACGAATCCAAAAATGAATTTCATTTTGAAAAATAAAATTTAAAAAATTTCAAAAAGTGGTTATTACTATTCATAACGGCTAGTTTTAATAATATTTTATTAGCATATCGTTGTTTAGTAAAACTCGGTATTGCGTACTACACATGCTATCAAGGAAGGTCGTGATTACGTGTAATGAAAGGCAAATCAAGGGTGCGTGTTGTGCATGCTCCTTTTGGTGTAGCGTAAAACACAAGACATTAATGAAATTAAAAAGAATATTTTTCATAAAATCTCGGGGTGTTACATTCTACCCCCCTTAAAATGAATTTCGCCCTCGAAATTCGTCGGGGTTATAAATGGTTTACTACTCGAAAGTTTCTTTAATAGAAACCCACATCGTAAAAAGGAATACCAAAACCAATCTTTAAAAACAAAAGTATGAAATGTAACGGTTACCCAAATAAACTAATCACTAGGTTTCCACATAGGTTAAAATATGGATATGGAAGAGAAATCTAACCATCATGTTCTGATGGAGAGTGGTAGAGAACGTGGCTATGGAAAATCCAGCAATCACAAAACCATAAATTTGTGATGATCTAAGGTACCATCTGATTCATCAGATATAAGAGCACTAGGACAACATTTTTGGTTTTGAAGATCATTTCCCTAAAGTTGATGAAATTGGAATTAGAAGAAATACTTTCGTGATTTCGGTATAGTCTCACCGTTGGTCGTTCTTTGGACAATTTCCTCTTCATCTCTTAGAAATGAAGTTGAATTTGTCATTTGTGATGTGTTAGCAGATCATGTAATAGAATGATGGGTCATTCCATCTGTCTCAAACAAAAGGTTTGAAAAGTTATAAGTTCATCTTATGGTTAGATTAATCGTATATGGTTCCAAAAATGAACCTATACTTCATATATCATACCGATAAATAAAATAAAACTAGTTTCTACTAAACAGGGACTTCCTGTAGGCCAGTGGTAGGCGATAAAGGCCAGTCACACTTCGGTTGTGGGTTCGATTCCCACAGCCTTGTCCGACACGATGGGCTGTCGCCCGTCCTACAGGTTGTCCTTTTTCTAAAACTATATTACTATAACATCCCATCAATAATATCGAAAAAAAACTTCTATCCTTAAACAATACTAACTTATGTCCAACATAATCCATTCCAATCTTTAGGCTTATCCATAATACTGCAGTCCACTCTCATAACATAGTGAAAACGATTACCAGAGATTTAATACCATCGTTGATCCCCATATATCATAAGATATGTCTTGTTGGTCACATTCAAAACATTCAAAGGCGTTAATCATGTGTTCTCTTTAATACCCATTGAACCTTAGTGAAAACATGAATGCAGTTAAAAGTTAACACTTTCCACATACCAAAATCCTCAAAATTCTATATACTCAAACCATGATATCACTTAGTCCTTATATCAATCATGAGCTCATGAATACTGTCAAACATTTCATTTTCTCTTTATCACTTCATTATGCGCATATCATCCACTTTCCAAAAAATATCTGAATAACCTTTCATTGTTACTCATACCATTCATCATAAACTTTCAAAACATAAGGAAAGACAACAGTGTAACAATCCTTAGATGTCTTTTTATTCTATAGTACAACATTACACTTGATAAACATGTAATCATTCCACTACCTTCTTAAAGCATTGACCGAGCTTCAACAATTCTTTCATCTCACATATCATTTGTAGTCTCTTCATTATCATCAACAAAAATACTACCCATACGACCATACCGATTCTCTTCATGAGACATTCCCTTAGGGCATTGGTTTGCATAATGCCCGTACATTCCACATTTAAAACATTTAACCATTGTTGATATCGTAGCAATACCATTAACCTCATCCATGGTGTTAACTGAAACTTTTCCATTGCACTTACTGGCTTTGGGTCCTTCTTTTCCACACCTAAAGCATCTTCCAGTTCCTTTGAAACATTCTCCTTGATGCCTCTTCCCACATGATTTACATAGAGGAAATTGAACTTTCTTTCCTCTATGATCATCATGAAACTCCATCTTTCTCTTATTAGCCGAGTCCGGAAACTTACCAAATTTTACTTTATTGATCATATTATTAGATTGCTGATTCGGCATAATACTGATGTTTGGACTTCCAAATCCCATTTCATTTGATTTCTTATGAAGAATATCATTCCATTGTCCATCATATCCTCCATTATCGTGAATCATTTTGTTTCCAGCCATTTTCTAAAACCCAAAAAGAATAGTGTGAGAGGCAAAAATCATAATAAAGGGGGAGTAACATCAATATCTAACATATTTGGTTTAATCTAATATTGTTACCATAGTTCTAGGACTATATCCTATACGTATACTTATCCTTAGGGACATCCCTAGACATACCTTAGAAATATCTCTAGGGATCTCACTAACGTTTTCACGTCCTAGTTTCCAAAGGTTGACTAAACCTTTCCTCTGATACCAACTTTAGAGACCCGGAGCCTGATGTACTTGTACATTACATTACTTTTGCGGAATACTTAGTACATTACAAAAACACACACACAAGGACCGTAATAGTTTAGTGTCTTTGGAAACTCGGAATATAATCTTCTAATCGTGGTGAAAGATCTTCAACATCTCCCATAAAGATCTTCTTTTTTTTACCTAAAACCTTTCTTTATATCCTGGGGAAAAGAAAACATAAAAGGGCGAGCTCAAATGCTCAGTAAGGGTAAACAAAAGAAATATCAATCACATCATATTCATAAGAACATAACATTTTGGAAATCATAACCTACAAAAGAGAGCATAATTTCATAATCATGGGATAAATCATGGAAGTGAAATGTAATCACAATAATCATAACTTAAAACATGAAAATTTGTGGCATTCACACATAATCATAGAGAAACATTTCTTGTTAGTCAAGACTCATTGCCAAGACTATCTTAGTGGACAAAGTCCCTTTCTGAATCGAGTAACCCTCGTTTCAGTTCTGTTTCACTGAACCGGTATAACCTACCATTCCAGCCATGTCTATCTCATGAGATATAAAATCTTTACCCAATGCATTGGAGGGAGATATAGGTCCCACCCATCTCATAATTATACCATTCTTATGTGTGTCACAAAATCATAAATCATACATCATTTCATAACCCATGTAATAAAAATGGGATTCTTAAACAACATGACATCATAAAACCATTCATATAAGATAAAGGAATTCATAAACATAATTCCATCACAACATAGTCAAATCAATGTAAAAATATGGATAGAAACAGAACCCTTTATTATCTTAGATGGAAAATAATTTTGATAAAACACTTGAAATGAATTTTTGAGGAAAATATCCTTTCTACTTCAAAAACAATTTTCCTTTCTTAACATGTCATACAATTTTAAACTAAAAGAAGTTGATTAAAACTAAACTTGAAAACATATAATGGAAGCTTATTGGAAATAAGTTTTTAAAAATCCATTCATGCCGTATAAGTAAAAAAAACATTCTTCGTACTTTTGTCAGAAAAGTCAAAAAGTACCTCGTACGAAAAACGACAAAAGATTTCTTTCATATCCTTTACTAAAAACTCACCGAAGGGTAAAATTGGTATTAAACAATTGTAGGTGGATGGAAATAATATTACATATTGAGTAAACATGGATGTGGATGATAAAATACACCCCAGTAAATACCAAAGTATAAACAATCTCAGATAAAAATGAGATTGTGATATTTCCCTTACCTTAGGTCCGATTTGCTTTGTATGTGTCCGAAGCTCCGGTATAATGGTTTAAATAATGTTATTGACTTATTCCAGAATCATAAATATTTATATGATATCATATATGGTCATATTCTTAGCTTCTTGTTAGTAATATTTCATTGTTACTTGTTACTCGGGTCTTTATTGCCTTTTGTTCTTATGCGTGTTTTGCCGAATAAATTCTTATTCTTATTTTAAGTTTATAGATACCTTATATCCAGAATGGTATTAGTGTAACATATATCATATTTATTCATTCAATTCATTTATATAATTACTATTTAATGATGATCATGTAGAACGAGTCGCATCACATCGTGGAGACGGTAGTCCGTACGTACGCACGAGCGATGATATCGTTCCCATGGTCGTGGAATTGGGTTGAAGTGTATGTATACTATTTCAGTATCAATATCAATTTATAATAATCATATATAGTTACTCATTACACCTTTATACCCATCCAATTAAGGTGGTGGCGGAAAATAGATTACACCACGGCGTGGAGACGGTATTCCGTACGTACGCACGCGCGGTGATTTCATTTTTCCGTAGGATGGATAGAAGGTGAATTAGGGTTGTTTCATATTTATAATAACATATCAGTATGTAAGTAATACTGATTTTATTACTTTATCATGAAACAACTAAAGAATAAGAAGTTGAATAAGAAAGAAATTGAAAAGATCGGTAATGGATATTACCTCTTCTTTGAAACGCCTCTTTGAATCCACCACTTAGGGAACTAAGATTGGTCTTTTAAGAAGACCAGGACCTCTAGGATTATTATAGTGAAGTGTAGAAGGGATTTTGGCAGGGGTTGGCCGAGCTTGAGTGCTCAAATTGGTGTGAGGAGGAGGGGAAGGAGGTGTCCTTTTATAAGGGAGGAGAGGGGCACCTTAGGAATATCTCAAAATATTATTTTATATTAAAGTCAAAATCAGTTTATAATGGTTCCAAAGGCTCTTATTTCGAAGATAAAGTGGGTATGGGTCAAAATACTATCAACCAATAGGATTTGGACAAGTTTAGGGTATTATTGTAACCTTATCAATTAGATTTAACTCTAAGTTAAATAATTTAACTTTTACCGTGTCTTTTTTGTTTTCTTTCACTATATGGTTAATACACTTACTATAACATGCCAAACGAACCCCAAATTGTTTATTATTAATATATATATCCTTATCTATGTCATTAGGCAGAACCTTAGATTTTTAGGAATAAAATAACAATTAATAATATAATATTTGATTTAAAAACTATTTTGTGTCAATTTTGACACTATTTGATATATGATTTTTTTGAAAGTCATAACAGAATTATATGTTCGAACCAAGTATATTAAATAAACACTAATATATCATAGTAACCTATAAAATTATTGGAATTCATAAAAAGTCTCAAATTACATTTATTTGAGCATTTATAACATCAATTATGTTAATATTTCCTTAAAAGGGTAATTACTGCATCATCGTTGTGTCATAAATAAATTAATTTATATAAAGTCTAAAAATGATAAATAAAATATAATTATGTAGGAAATCTTTTTATCTTTCTAATTAATATTTATAGTCGAATTTATCTTATGTATAACCCCATATTAAAAATGTTTTAGTTATTAAACATTGATTTTAACTATTTTAACTATTCATTAAATAATATAATATTAAATGTCATAATCTAATCCAAGTGGACCTAAATGGTCATATTATATTCATAAGGTTGTTTTTGGTCAAATTACACTTATCCAATAGAATTAGGACATGTGTTAGGGTAATAGTAATATAATATTTACCCTTAGTTACCCTATTTACTATAAACCGTGGTAAAAAAAGGTAAAAAGTTACTATTCACCAAAAATTATTTTCATCTCATTGAACCACATTTTAGTCCTTGATATTAACCGTGTCTGTCGGATTTTCGAAATTCCACTCACAGAAGCAGTAAAATTAAGTTTTATGAAAAATTTAGTTTTTTTAACTACCACTTAGTGGTTTCACTATTCATCAAAAATTGAATGTTTTCAGAAAAATACCAAAAATTAGGCCTAAGCTATATTTGATATTATGAACTCAAAAATGATTTCTATTTTACCAAATTCAAAACATATCAGTTGCATTAATTAATTGAAAAATTAATTCCCGTCGTCAAAAAAAAGACGTGTTTTTAAGAGATAATAACTATCAAAAGATTGACACTAGTTTATAACTGGTTTAAATGTGAAATTACATCCAATGACCAACACTGTATTAAATTGTAAAAATATATTCTAAATATACTTTAAAACCACTCAAATTAATAATTTATCACTATTAATTATTTCTATTAAAAAAGTTGTTTTTAATTAAAATTTAGTAATTTTCACTATTCATCAAAATATGAAAGTTATCCGAAAATCACCAAAATTTCACCCTAAGCTAATTTTGATATTAAGAATCCAAAAATGAATTCCATTTTGAAAACTAAAATTTACAAAATTTCAAAAAATGGTTATTACTATTCATAACGGGTAGTTTTAATAATATTTTAATAGCATATCATTGTTTAGTAAAACTCGGCATTGCGTACTACACATGCTATCAAGGATGGTCGTGATTACGTGTAATGAAAGGCAAATCAAGGATGCGTGTTGTGCAAGCTCCTTTTGGTGTAGCGTAAAACACAAGACATTAATGAAATTAGAAAGAATATTTTTCATAAAATCTCGGGGTGTTACATGGACACATAATAAAAACCTTGGTTCCTATATCAAGGCTCGTACAAGTGTTATTTACCGGGTTTTATATCATTTAAGGCATCTCCATCTCATCTAGGTATACCCCCTATGAAAAGAACTTCTAACTCCTACCAGGTTACCCAAGGTGGACAAACATCTACTCACAAAGAATTGAACTATGTCAAAGTCCTTATAATCCCCCTTCCAAGAAACTAATGGAAAGGATACCCTTCCATTGGATTCTTCTTCTGAGAGGGACAAAATTTAATCCTCAAGTCAAGCCTCTAGACTTGTAAGAAAATGTAAAGAGACACACTAGTGTTTTTTTCCATCCGTAATGAATTCCATTAATCAATGGTGTCTCTAATTTATTTTGTCTGGTGGGTTGGGTCCTCGGGGTGCATGAAATTATGCATCCCATCAGTCATGAGGACCTCATCCATGGGGGTTGTGTTAATGATATTCCAGTCATAGATACTATGTTTATGACAATTTCCTTCCTAGTCATCTCCAAGATAGGGGACCCCTAGTTTTAGGCATGTTGTCATAGGATCAAACTTTCTTCTCCCTTTGAGTTCTAATTTTGTATCATCCACTATTAGTAGGAACTGAGAGCGAGGAATCCCTCTTAGAGTAATATCCAAGACTTTTCTTAAGGGCCTTAACCAGATTTGTTGTCTAATGTGACTATCCTAAACCTGATATGGGAGGAGGTATTCATATAAAATCCCATTATTAATCTCTCATTTCCCATAACTCTTCCACTAGTGGAAGAAGGATCCTATGGTTTTATAGATATTATTCATTCTCTTATTTTTCACATTCAACAATGACTCACATGGTCTATGATCATATCTAATATCATGAATTTTTCACTATCAAAGGCATGTTTCAATAGATATTTTTTTGGATCTCCCATTCATCTTCCATCAGAGGTTAACTATAGGAATGGATCCTTAATGCATTGTATCCAACCCAAATAAAATCCTCCTAGGTGTAAGCCACAACCAAACCTCCAAATTGATAATATTCAATATATGCCTCTTCGAACCACTCCAAATGGAATCCTCAAAAATTATTTAAGTCCCAAAATCATCTCAAAATCATCTTAATGTGATAAATCCCAAATGACAAAAAAACATCATAGGGCCTCCATAATAATGGGTCCTCACAATCGAAAAACATGATCTTTTATTACCAATTATGTGGGATATGTAGGAATCCTATTTGAGGTCATAAAACCATCACCCAAAACTCACACTAATTATATCTAGGCCACATCTCTAGTAGATTGAAAAAATATCAAGGGAGCTCATATCCCTTTTAGGGTTCTTATTTTTCTTCAGGATAACTCCCACACCGAACATTGAATAGGAAACGTTTTATTAGATGTCCTTGACAGTTGATGTTAAAATACAAGTTTCTCCATTATCATAGGACCTTAAAAGGTATGATGTGCCCTGTTAAGTGGAACGGAATAGTGTGGATTCAAATTCCATTCACGAGGATACATAGGAATCCCATTTTATGGGCCTAATCCTGACATGAAAACAACTCGCATATCCTTAGATGATGATAAATTCTATATCTCCCCATAGTGTGGCTCAAAAATAATATTTTAGTATAATTTAAAAAAGAAAATGTAATCCGATCTTAATGGGTTACATTGATGGAGAAACTTTTATACATACTCCAATAAATAATAACCACTGATACATATAGGGGATTATCAATCCCTTTCATATTAATACCTAATTATTCATTAAAGGGAAATTTGTGTCATTATTTTTAGTTAATAAAGTATTCCTATACATATCATAAATCATTTATAGATCCCAAAAGTATGAAATACTACCCCCCAAAGGGTGTGATGAGACTAACCTACCATCCTTTCGACCAATATGAGTTTTTTTATCATTATCCAATTTCCCCAATGATCTATTGCCTTTGGAAATAATTTCTAGGACTATTAATGGGTATATGATCCATTGGGTGTTTCTAATTCCACAGACATACCCCATTAGAATCTTCTTTCATAGTACATTTGTGTTTTTGTCTCACGTGATGGTTGTCCCACCAACACCAAAAATTGCAATTCTAACTCCAAATGGTATTTAAGAAAAAAATAGAGGCCTTTATGATACATATATAAATTAAACTTCTCAATGTATAGGTAATGTCTCAAAAATATTAAACATTAATATCAATACATCCAATTCTAGATCATGAGATATGTAGATCCGCTATGGATATTTAACTATTGGAAGGAATATTCTATCATTTTCTGATTTTTCCTGTATAAAAAACCCATTACATTTTTAAATTCATCAATTTACATCACAAATCCATACCCAATGGTTAGAAATTTTAGCATATATGTAAGGATTAGTATTTTATTTAAGTCCCCAAATCATTCTTCACATTCATCATTCTAGAAAAAATATGAATCCTTGTTGAGTTTTCTTAGTCTTTGGGCTTGACAATCATGAAATGTTTCACACAAATTCAAGAGTGTTCCAAGATATTACTTGGAAACTAGGTATATCCATATCATAGGTTTTTCTAGTCCATCCATAAACTACATAAATTTTTTAAGGGTCCATATATATCTCTTTTCTCGTGACAACAAGTCCCAAGAATGTTACGTGCTTCAAATAAAATTCACATTTACTACACTTTACATACATTTTTCATTCCACAAGGTCCTTATTATAGTATTCAAATACCTATCATTTCATCCATTAGTTTGGAGTAGATAATAATATCATCTATAAATACTGACATAAAAAATTAGATATTATTTAAAGACTCAATTTTATCAACTCCATGAAATTTTTTGGAGCAGTAGAGAGTCCTAATGGAATAATTATGAGCTCATAGAGCATGTACCATTTACTAAAACAAGTCTTGGGGATATCCCCCTTAATCACCGTTAATCGATAAATCCCAATTGAAGGTCTACATTAGATAAATGTTAGGATTCGTGTATGTTATAATAAACACCAACTATCTGTGGTACATGAAACTTTTTCTTTAACATGATCTTTTTGAGATCGTGAAATATGACATGCATTGATCCATCCTTCTTATGGATAAAGGGGAAAAGTTTACCCAATGGTGAAGCTCTTCGGCATAACAACCTTTAATCCAGATTCTTTTGTAGATGCGTCTTTATCTCCCAAATCCAAAAAACAACCAGTCTATATAGACTCTTTGATATTATAAAGTCTCTATGTATAAGGTAGATCTAAAATTCAACCTTTTGACTATGTGAAAAACTAGGAAATTCATTTTTATTCACATCTGTGTATTCTGACAGAATGGGAATGTATTCAAGGGTGGTCATTTCTTTATTTGTAATATTTTTAATTACATCTGATTAATCTCATAAAAATATTATCAATTTTTTGATATTGGTATCAAATTAGATCCATCAACCTCCATTCACTCGTATATAATCAGGGGTGATTTTTTATATGGATTATGACTTCCTAATCTCAAAATGTTTTGTTATATCTGTATAATTAAATAGAATCCTTTCCCATAATAGCATGAAATTTTTCAAAAGGAAGAATCACAAAGTTCACGTGAAAATTAAGCCCAAAAATATGGATAGTGAAGGATTTTTATAATTAGGATGTAATAATCCCACCTTTTCTCATTACTGATAACACAACTTCCTTGATTTTATGTTTTTTTTCAATCAATATACTAAACATGAGAGAATAAAAATAATACATATAACAAGAATGAAAATGAATATTTGATGATATTTAATGAATAATTAGAATACATCCACCACTTCATTGATAGGATCCACCTCTGCAAGTTGTGGTAGAATAAAATCTCTCTTATTCTATAGTCCGATGAATTTTCGGTCATCAGTTTTAATTGAAAACCATTGGTTTAGTAAATTGACTAACATAGTGTCTTTGTTCCATCCAGTTTAATCACAGGACATTAGGATGAGGGTTTATATAAGAAACATTTTATTCTAATAGATTATTGGTTTCCTCCTATCTGTAATCATTACCTAGGTTCCCTTTCTTCCCATACCTAAATAATTTCCCCTCCCCCTCATTAAATTTTTCGAGTTCTACATCACACTCCTTTGAAATATGGGATATTAAAATTTCTTACAACCATTGTATATTTCCATCACACATCAATAATTAAACTCCACCATATACTTGTTATCCCTCTGTGACCCTTGATATTCACTGGTCTCTATTTTCACATTGAGGGAACATCCAAATATTTTTTATTGATGTCAATGACACTAATTTCAAGTCTTCTCATACACCCATCTTGTGATCACCAAATAAGAGGTCAAATTTATATTAAAGGGTAAGAATAATGTTTTAGGTGTTTCATATCATTATTTTGATGTTCTCCTCATATTCCCTGATTAATTCATCACCCATTTTCTAAAGTGATAGGAAATAACGATCCATTTTATATCAAAGTGTATGACGAAATACTTATTTAAAAAAATTATTCAGAATTCCTTCTATTCCATCACTTCAATATCTATCTCAAACATTGTATTTCTTATCAATGTACAATTTTTCTCAGTTTTTTATTCCATAAGATAAACAACTTGTATGAAACTCTTTTTCATAAAGCATTAAAGGATGTAGAATATATTTTTAATGGAATTGATACAGTATTTTGTAATTAAGGGATCATAATATCCACCAAAAGTTAGGGGTACTTTATTCACAAAATGTAATCAATTGGAACATTATATTTTTTAAGGGGATGTGAGTGTTCCTCTTTATTTAGGTTATGGTCCAAAATTGAGTCAATTGAGAACATTTAATCATGAATTTTAGGATTCCTATTCCCATTATGTTGGCTATCTCATTTGGGTAGTCATCATAAATTATAAATATTACTTAACCTATGAATTTCTAGGAATCAATATAAGACATCCAGGATCTTTTTACAAATAGAAATAATTATGGGATTTTTTATTCCCATAATAGTGGGTAATAACAATTTTCTGAATTTTCCAATGCATATCATCTAAGATTGTAAAACTACGTGTGTAGGAAGGCCCATTTTTTCATCGTTTTATGATTGATTTCAACATGATATGCAATTTTTTTGGTTTTTACCACTCGGAACATCTATATCAGATCCACGTCCATTTTTATTATCATGAATCTAATTTATTTTCATAGAAACCACTAACTATATACTTTTAGAAAATTATAGAATAATATTCTTTTTACAGTATTATATGTAAGTCTTATTATAGTATATTTTAATCCTAATCCCAAAAAATAACTATAATTTCTTCTAATAACAACTACGAAAAACCATATCTTTAATACAATTTATTTTATCATATATTGAATAAAAGAAAACTTATTAAAACAAATAAGATCATGATTTCAAATATCTTTAAGGAATTACATAGATAACACAACAACATAAACTACAGATATATCAACATTATTAAAAACATACCTAACACACTTGTAAAATTCTGTTGTTCTTAAAAATGAATAGGATAATTGGGTATATCAATAAGAAATGGTTTAGAAATAAAAAAATTAAGTGAATAAATAGAGAACAAAATGATTAAAATTTTAAATTTTTTAGTAGGAATTTTTATTGGACATATAACATATTAGAATTTTAAATATGTACACAAAATCTTGATATACAATGATATCATAAAGTCAACATGTAAATATAGAAAAAACATAAAGCATCGCATTATAAACATTTGTTAATGATAAAATACAAGAAAAAATATCTTATTATTCTTAGGATAAAATCATATTCACTATAAATATCATCTAATGTGATAAAATCATAACACAATTCATTGATGGGATGTATAATTTTGGTCCACCCATTACATTCAAATCATGTACATGAATAGTGTGCCACAAAGATTGTTTAACCAAATGATGTTTTTCAAAAAAAATGTTTACTTGTGACTAATGATTTAGTTTACATGTAATTCTGAAAACAAAATAAGGTACAGAAATCTAGTTGAAAAAACTTGTGTGGAAATAGCGATGGAATTTACTATATAATGTTTTATCATTTAAATAATATGGGATAAGTTTGACCATTTAATAGTGGTACATAATGAATTGTGGGAGGAATTAATAAAAGTGAAAGGGGCCTCTATTCCCATTAAAATCATAAGGGTAGTAATATAGGCATGTGATAACATACCCCAACATGAAATGTTTTAAAACCAAAGGCATAACAAAAAGCTGGTGTTTGAATAAATTGGATAAGTAGACAATCTGTTACTTTAGCATTGTAATAGCTCTAGTAAATGTTATAAAGAGTGGTGATAAAAGATTTTAATTATTATAAAATAAATTTTACTATAAATGGATTTATAAAAGTCATTGTACCATGATAAATTCAGATTAAAATGAATAATTACAATGAAGGATCTTTAAATGAAAATAAGAGAGAAAGATCCTTTACATTGAGAGGGCTCTTCGAAAATCATGAGATGAGATTAATTGAAGTATTGGGAGAACCATAAGAGGGATTTGTAGAGTAATGTTAATAGTGATTTTGTTTTGTACGCTTTTTTCTTAAATATAAAAGGTATCTTGGGTGGGTTTATGTATTAATACATATGGGATTTCATTATTATTTTGTAAACACTGGTTTTGGGACTCTATAAATTAATGTAATTAGAAACAAAAACCAACCTATGGTTTTTACCAGGGTATTTTAAAAAGTTGAGTGGGTTTCATTATATTATATGTAGAGGAACTAATCATTTTATAATATGTCCAATTGTGATGCAGAAGTATGTCATATCTATAAAGAATTTATTTTTACAACCGTAAAATATTATATTGATTATGGAAGATTAATAAAAGATTTAAAAATATAATAAAACTATGTAAAATAAATAAAATCTTAAAGTAGAAATATTGAATTTGTTTTGGATTCCTTTTATGGAATATATTAAATCACTTTTGGGTCATTATATTTTTATAATAAATACCATATATATGTACTGTATTTAATTTTAAAATTAAAAATCAATTGTCTCAAAAAATAATCAGTAATTACCCATTGTATATTTTTTTATGATGATTCTAAAAATATATTTTCTAAATAATTCTATATATAATATAAATTAATATTTTAAATATCAAATAAACAATCATTGAATAATATTGGTTTTATTTATAATAACATTTTCTTGAAAATTATAAAAATTACAATCCCAATTAGTAAAATTATATTATCAATTATATTTAGTTTAAAATATTAAAAAAAAAAATTTAAATGTAATTTAGTATGATAATTAATTAATTAATCAAAAAAGGTTTCTTGATAATAATTATATATTACCTAAATGAAAATTTTCATGTTATGGTATGAAAATATAATTTTTATCATATTCCTTTATAAATTATAAATATAAGAACTAATTATAATAATTAATTTATTGGAAATAAAATATAAATATTAATTCTTTTAGGGCTGAGATATATAACCCTTTATTAGTCTAAGGAAAGCACTAACGGTAAGTTGTGTTATGGTGAGATTCTCTTGGGGTGGTTGGGTGTACAATTTTTGGTTCATGGTCTCGTTGAGATTGAACTTCTCCTATTAACAATTTCAATCAGGATTTACTTATTCGATCTCATCATAGGTGTGGTGGGGGGAAAATCTCATTAAATTTATATCCCTTATAATCATTGATTAATGTGATTCATATAGTATGCTACAACTCGTCGAGGATATCACTTCATTTGTATTTGTAACTAAGACATTATCTTAACCGTTTATATATATTAATCATATAATATTATTTTATTGGATTAATTATCTGTGTTTATGATAATTTATTTTTATTTGAATTATATAAAACTTATACCATAGTAGTGCACATTTTCTATTCAACATCGTTACATAATAGTGAATTTAATATAATCACAAGGTGAATTTTATTTATAAAACATTGGGTCATTAAACAAATCACACCACACTATCTTCAGTTTTTATGAAAAGAAATTCTTCCATAATTGTATACTAAATTTCTCAAATTTTTCCTTAAACTGGTCACATTCAATAAGGTAATGTGTATTCCAATACTGGGTTGTTTTAATCAATAAAAAATTCTAAAGGGACCCTAAGCTCCATCATGACACAAGTTAACAAAAAAGTATTCTCAATCACTTCAAATTACATATATGATTCATAATAATAAAATTATCCCTCATAATTTGAAGTACTCAACCAATAAAACTCTCATATACGCATCCTCCATAAATCATCCTCCTCAGTTTCCAACCATTTATGATCCATAGGAGCTTCTTATTATTCATCACCACGACAAATCACAGTAGTGAATAATTAATAAGACATATATATATAAACATGTTCGTATGCCTTATATATTAATTCAACTTACATTATTTTAATCTCACTTCATTTATATTACTCTAAAAACACCACTAAATTTAAAAAATATTGATAATAAGTGTGATGCATGTTTTTAAGGTTTCTGGAAAAGTGGTTGCATCAGGGTTGGAAACCCATCATTTTTTTTTCTAACCCCAGATAAAAATTTCGTGGATTTATTTAATTATATTATATCATTTAATTAATAATTAATTAATTTAATATAATAAAACCCTAGATTAAATTATTTTTATATTTTAATTGTTTCTCTTATTGTTTACATCATTAACCAGGTCAATAATCACCTTGAATTTTTTTCTGATTCAATAATTCAAAAAATAATTAATCTAGTCATATCCAACCACAATAAAAAATTCTTAGAATATCATTCTTGATATCTTGGGTGCTTTTGTGAGGAAATCACGTTATTCACCTCACTCTCTATTGAATGTATAAAAAAATCACATGTTTTCTCCTACTGGGAATTCAAAATTGAGGAAGGATTATATATAATTCTCTCCCTAAAAACAGTATTGTAGAAGTATTGTAGAAGTACTATTGCAGTGGCGGCACTGTAGCCACGACGGGTACTGTAGCGGTGGCGGAAACTGTGTGGTACTATAGCGGTAAGGGTACTATAGCAGTACTATTCACAGAATGGTCCTTAGGACAAAAAATGGGGTCTACAGGTCATGTAATGCACTAAATACCCACAGGGCCTTCGGGCTAGGTAATGGGTCTCCCCTAGCCAATTATAGAGGTCTTTTCTTTGATTTAAAAATAAATGAGGCTTCAGTCCAAACTTTTAAAAAAATTATTATTTTTATTTAACGAAACATATCTTAATAAAAACCCATTCAACCCATATATTAAAGGATAAAAAAAATATTGTTTTTTAATGATGACATTAAATATTTAAATAAAATTTCATAAAAAATAAAATTGTTACTTAAAAGATATTCAAATACATTACACTTGTCACCAAAAAATATAATATCATTAATTACATTAGGTGATCACTATTGATATAATATAATTTGACAATTAAAAAAATATTTATTTAAGTGATATAAAATTATATGTAATTTAGATCATTGACTCGATTCAAACCCTCAAATAAAATTTGTAGACAATAAATAATAAAATATTCATTCAATACAATAAATTTTTTTATTAGCTTTACTTGTGAATATATATTTATTTTATTCAATTGAATAAAATAAATAATTAAATATTAAATCATCTAACCCTAAAAATAAAAATATATTTATTCTATTTTTGAATAATTATTAGATAAAATTAAGAATCACTTATTCTTATCATAAATTATCTTATGATTGCGTTCATGATTAATATAACATTAAAATACATTATTCACCAAACCTAGAATAAATATATTCTTCAATTTGATAATCTAGCTAATATATTGAGTATATAGATACACTTAGTGTGTGACACACTATGCGTTTTTTATAGTTCCATTAGATCTAACCCATAGACAAATAGTACTATCTAGGAACAAATCATGGCCTCTATATAGAAAGGATGAGTCAATAATATGAAAACCTTAAATGATCTATACAATGTATTATAATCCCTATATCAACAAATATCACATTAAATATGATAAAAAAACATGTGATCAACCTTTAAATTTGACCTATCTTTCATTAAACTTTTAATATAAACTTTTCCATCAATGGTATCTTTTTATTTTAATCAGACACTTATAACTTGATAAATGTGATAAATATATCTTCTTCTATAACATAGAAGGGAATAATCATCGCGTGTACAATCAATTAATCCTATGTCACTTATTATGTATAAACAGTCTTATACCTCTATATGAACATATATTTTCATGGTTTTAATTCATATGTCAAAGTATGTAATCCATGATATGTATTGATAACAATATCTAAACAACGGACTAACACACTTGATCAATGATAGGTCTTCCAATGAAAACAATTATATTTTAAATTTATATTGGAATGTGTATCTTCATGACCACACATAATAGATATCATGATGTGGGAACTTATTGAGAATAAGGGTCAATTCTTATTAGTCCCTAACACCAGATACTCACATATCATCTTTGTTAGGTCAATATGATTTATTTATGACATACATTATTCTTTACTAACATTTTCATATAATATTCTTGTTATCATTAAATCATTAATTATTATAACCCATTCTTGCAGAAAATACATTAAAGAAGTTATCAGATTAATATTATATAGTAGAAAAACATTATGTGATAATGATAAGTAATGTATAAATATATGATCCAGTAATAGAGATTGAAATTTTAGTTGGATATATGGAATAAACTCCAACAAACTCTCAATTTCAGTAAGTCAAACTATAACATTTCTTCACTTATTACATATCAAATTACTTCATTATTTTTAGGGGGTATAGATTCAGTTACTCAGACTAAAACATTTAACATTCTTGTAATGATAATAAAAATAAATACATATTTTTTTGAAGATATTATAAATTATTGATATTTCCAAAATATATACTGTTTAATTATTTTACAACATTAGAAACTATGATATATGGATTTCATAAACATCAAAATCAATATTTTATAATATATTCCCTCATTAATTTCACAATTATTATTGGATTATGATATTAGATATAACTAATCAAGATGGAAACCTATTATGTATCCCCCACAACAAGATTATTATCGTATCCATATATAAGTAACATATCCATTATACAATTATTATAATTATAGAAAGTATTGAATTTTTTTACGTATAGGTATCCTAGACATACAGGTATATAGAATGACATAAATGATATATCCAATAATCTATGAGTTAAAAAAATACACAATTTTTTTATCATTAGAGAATCTAAAAATAATTTCATGATTATTCTAATTTGTATCCTTTATTAATTATTTAATCAATATACATTTTCTTGTCTTACATAGCCTATATAAATTATTTATAGGGATCTTTATCTCTTGAATATTGGTAACTTTATATTGGTATTTTATGTTGATGTATTAATTTTACCAAATATTAACATAAAAAAGTATCACACTCCTCTAATTAAACTGTCTCAATTACCTGAGATAAAGAAAATATTACATTATAGTACACTCCCAAGACAAATTAGGTTTAGAGTTTAAGAGAATTAAGATACATCTTTAACTAATAAAATCCATGTATTTTTTTAACTTACGGATGTTTTGTGAAAACGTTTCTAATTTAGTGATGCCTCTTAAAAATTTCAAAAATTTATCATTGTTTTATGAAAAATATAACTAATTTAGCATTGTTTCATTAAAAATGTCACAAAATTATTGATGTTTTTCAGGAAACGTCACTAAGTATATATATATATATATATATCATTTACCCACATCGATGTAAATATGTATTTAAATATATATATATATATATATATTAATACCTATAATCACAGACACATACATATAAACACACACACAGATATATATATATAAATATATAAAGTTCAACACACACACAACGAAATATATTTATAAATATTTATTTATTTATTTATATACGTATATTTATATATAAAAAATCATATACATTTTAAATTGAGTCATGTTTTTTTAAACATGGCTACTTTAGGGTCATTTTTACCATTTTTAATAAACATGGCTTTACATATATAAATAAATCTATATTTTTTTAATTTATAATCATAATTATATATATATCTACACACACGTATGTATTTAGACACACACACGCACACATATATAAACTAACACAAACAAACACACACACACACATATATATATATATATAAACACACAGAAATATATATTATTATAAGCATATAATATATATATATATATAAACAGGTGCAGATATATATATAATATAATCATACAAATAAAAATAAAATATAAACATATATATATATAATAACATATAAAATAAAAAATATAAACGCACAAATATATATAAAATAATATATGTATATTAACATATAAAATATATGTATATATATTAAAATTTTCTTCCCCAATATATATATATATATATATTAAATTTTAAATATTTAATTGTATTAATATATATATATATATTACATAAAATAATGAAATATTCAAATTTTAGTAACGTTTTTTAAGAAAACGTGACAATTTTGGTGATATTTTTATTAACATTTTAAAATGTGGCTAATTATATATATATATATATATATATATTGTGTGTGTGTGTGTGTGTGTATGAATGAATGAATGAATGTATGTATGTATGTATGTATGTATGTATGTATGTATGTATGTATGTATGTATGTATTTATGTATGTATGTATGTATGTATGTATGTATGTATGTATGTATGTATGTATGTATGTATGTATGTATGTATGTATGTATGTATGTATGTATGTATGTATGTATGTATGTATGTATGTATGTATGTATGTATGTATGTATGTATGTATGTATATATGTGTGTGTGTGTGTGTGTGTGTGTATGTATGTGTGTATGTATGTATGTATGTATGTATGTATGTATTAATGTTTTCATACACATATATATTTACCCACACACACACATAAACATATATGATATATAATATATATATATATATAATATAAACATAAAAATAATCGTAAAATATTAACCCACATATATATAATATAAATATAATACATAAATATAAATATAATATAAAACAGAAACTTATATATATATATATAATATTAACATATAAATACATATATAAACATAAAATCTAAACATATAAATAAACATATGTGTAGAATATAAACACATATATATTTTTATAATATAAACAAATATATATATATAAACATAAAATATAAAATTATATATATATATATACATGTATATAGTTATATATATATATATACTTTAAATATGAAAATGAATTTATATATATATAGAAATAAAAAATACAATTTTATATTAAAAGTTGACATGGGTGTGTTGGAAGCTTTATTTCTTAGGAATCTCTAGGTTCTCCATCCGTGTCTTGATAGATGATAACTTCCTCTTGGATATTTATTTCCAGGGTACAAGGACGCAAGTAGGTTGCGTTAGAGTACTATAGTTGGATGACAATGTGTGTGTGTGGGACTGGGTGGGAAGTGTGGTTTCATAGAGGGTGAGGCATAATATGAATCTAAAGGGGGTGGGTGGGCACGATGGGATGGGGTGGGCGGTGCAGAGGATGAGGCAACGATGGACGAAAAAAAATATATTATTAAAAATAAAAAAATTACTAAAAAACATTGATAAATAAAAATTTATTTTTTCAAAAAGAATATAAATTTCCATAAATATTTGCTTATTTTCTTTATAAACATAGGAAAATTTCACCTAATTTACCAAATATTCTAAAAATGTCAGTAAATGAGGGGTCATTAAACAATGACACTTATTTAATTACAGTTCTATAAAACATCTGTAAATTAGGTGTTATTAAATAGTGATGTGTGTAAACATCTTTACATGGAGTCATTTATAAATTTCACTAAATTGAAAATTTTTATAAAAGTAACTAAGTTAGATACATCTCTTTTACTGAAATTTTTCAGTAGCATCAGTAAATGAATTATCATTGTTTTAAATCATCGCTAACGAAAAAACATCGATATTTAGAGTTTCTTATAGTGATAATGATTCTAAATTACACTACACATTGATGATAGAATAATTCATTATCTCTCTAATACATCATCCATGTCTTTCTAATAGACATATTTCTCATCAAAAATATCTTCCTATGGAGAATCAATAGTTTGTGAGGATTCTAATACATAATATTTCTTTCACTGAGGATACATGATATACAAGGACCTATAATAAATTCTGAAATTTATATCAATTAGAACATTATATTTTCATAAAATAGATCATAATAATAATGATCTTGTAGTACATGTTTTCATTATACTATTATAAATGAAGTTACCATTTTACTAAATTATCTTGAATACCAATTATAAAATTATTAATTAATGAATCATTAATGTTTCCCACAATTTCATCAAATTACAACAACCGTTCTTATTGAATTTATCATATCATATCGTGTGTATATTCTAGTTAAAATCATCCATACTTACCATATCAAAATTGTGATAAGGCTCTGTCAAATTATTTTATTTCTATTAGTTACGATTTACACTTTCCAAATATATTCACTCATTGTTCGAAAATATTTTGAGTGGAATCCTGGATCCAAAAATATTATACTCATATTTTTCAACACAAGACTCCAAACTAGCCCATGCATGATTAAGAAATACCCCATGATATAATGTGGTTATGTCAAACCTGAACCCTTATTAGAACTCCCCGAAAAGTAAAATCCTCCTACTGAGTGATAGAAAATTGCTTTAACCAATTATTTTCTCTAAATTATGTGATGGATAGTGGAAAATGACATATTATTTTCCTTTAAGAACTATTTTATTTTTATGCAAGCCTAATGTATCTAATTTTATCCTTTTACAATGGAAATTTATATTCTATGATAACCTTCTTAAATATTTATTTTTAAACAAGAAAATAAATCTCATTTACTTTTATTTCAAATTTTTTAGTCGAGATTATAAATTAAATGGTTTTATAATTTTAATTATCAAATAAACCATGCATTATATAAATAAAAAATCATTAATCAAAAAAATATAGAAATAAAAATGATATGATAATGATCTTTAACAATGAGTAGTTTTCTCAAGTGGTGATGAACCAACCAAAACCCAAGGGAAAAAATGCACGAGTCTTGATCAACTCGAGTTTCAATATATATCATTCTCCAATGTGTCTCTTTTGTTACAGTTTCAATTTTGTTTGAATTTTTATTAGGTTTAAAACATGAATCACCTAATTGAGTATATTTATTATTACAATTGTATACATAATAGGAAGTGAGGGTAACTAAGATAGTTGATATTAAATTAAATATTCAATGGTGGGAATTATGACCCTTAAATAATTTGAACCATATATGATACACATATTGTTAAAATCACATTAATAATAATTATTAAAAATTTAAAAAACGTTATAAATAAAATTAATTAATAAATAAAAATTTTCACTGGTCAAACCAACTCATGATAACTAATAATGAAATGCATTTTACAATGAATAATAAACTAAAATAAATTATGATTTCCATTGAATAATTATAAATAAATTTAAATAAATTATTAATTATTAATTATTTTTCTATTTCAGATTATTTCCCTTTAGTCAGCTTAAGAAATTAAAAATTGTATATCTATATTTGTTGAATTTTTTGTGATCATATTATATATATATATATATATATATTAAAGAAAAAAAATCTTGTTGGTGTTTGTCATGAACCACCCCAAAAAATGTTTTTTTATTTACACATTTTTTTAGAAACAATGTCAATCCTCATCATGGGGCATTTGACTGCCCAAAAATTAATAGACGAGAGCATGAAATTCCCCTCATTTCTTATATTACATATAAAAAGTACCTAATAGATTATATTTATGTATATATATTCTTTTATATTTATTAAATTTATTAGACATAATACACGAGTAAATACACACTATTATCTAATAAATTTTTCCATTATTATTTTATTTTATTTTTAAAACGATAATAAAATAAATAAATAAATAAAATATCCATTAACTTATGATTAAAAATCCTATTCTCTTGGATCCATTTTGAGTCTTGTGAACTTCTATTCATGTGTAGTCTTAATCATCTTAACATGAAGCATACCCTTGATAAATTTTTTAAAAATTCAATTCATAATAATAATTATAAATGTCTATGACCACTTGGATACAACTTATAGATTTTGGGTGAAGTGGATATAATAGGTAAATAAGGAAATTTAAAAAAATAAACTCATTGACATAGTCCAGAATCATTTAATGAAATGACTACAGTTGATTTTAGAATTATTTATATAAATTTAGAAAACAAATTTGGATTATTTTATCAAATATTTCTCTTTCTCATCATTTTCATCATGGAAACGATCACCAACCACATTGACGTTGTTCTTTAAATTATAATCCAAAAATGAATGCATATATTGATATATATATATATATATGTTCTCCATGAATCACAAAACATAATTATTGATATCTTAAGAGAATGTGCAAGGAATTAATGTTTTTTAAATCATTTTCTAATTATTGTGAGAAAAAATGTACTGTTTTCTAACTCCACATAATTGAGATAAGATGAAGGATTATCTCTAATTCTCTCTCAATAAATAAGAAATTATAATTTACTGGATAATAAAATATTATAACCATGATTCACATCATTTTCTATAAATTATTTCAACATTAAAATTATTGAAAATTTCCCCTTTTCAATTTTATTCCTAATAAATTCTCCAAGTCTATATTATGTGAACATATAATTAAATGATTATTATTTTCTAATGACATGAAATATCTTAATAAAAAACATTGTAACCAATCTATTAAATAGTAATAAAAATCATTATTATTATTTTATGGTTATATTTACTTTCTAATTATCATTAATTAAATAGATGAAATATTTTCTGAAATGATACATAGAAAAAATAACACATGTCACCATATACAAATAATAATGTTTGTTATTTTAGGTGTGTAATACTGATATAATATAATTTCCTAAATAAATAAATATTTATTAAAATTTTGTTAATATATATGTATATATTATAATTTATTTCATTTGAATCCTCTAATAAAATTATCAATCCTTGAGAAATATAATATTCATTCAATGGAATAAATTCTTACATTCACATGACATGGGAATAAAATTTTATTTTATTCACATAACATACTTGAAAATTATTGAATAATATATTTAATCATCTCATTAATAAATATAATATTTATTTAACGTGTGAATAATTAAAGATAAAATTGCAATCATGTATACATTCCTTAAAAATATTCTGATTGAATTAATGTCCAATATAAAATGCATAAATATCATGCTCCATTATGGAATAAACTTATTCATAATCTTTATATTAATATAAATATAAAAAGAATCAAGATTCACTTAGTCTATGGAACTTTATGACCTTTTATTAGGGGTAGTAGGTATATCCAATTGACCATGAGTTCTATCTAGAAACACATCATACCCATATAATTAAAAGACGATTCATCGTAATGGAAACCAATGATAGTCACAATGAGGAAATTTAATCCCTATATTAGTATTCATGTTGTTAAAGAGGGTTCTTCCACATTTCATGATCATTTATGATTGAACTATATTTCATTGAAATTTTGAAACAGACATGGTTGTAAACTTCCCATGTGACAAAAAACAAGATGTGGTTCCATCCAACCGGAAATGCGGCCCGATTCGTGGCAAGATCTGAAGGGTGTTCATGATCCCTATGGGATAGAAACTAGTGTATGGGTGTCAAAAATACACTTTTCGAATTATTTATTGCATTTATATAATTAAGAAAACCAACAATAATAAGCATAATAATAAATGATAACCATAATCAACCGAGATACAACAATTTTTAAATTCAATTGTTTACAACATTTACCAATACAAATATTGATACAATGAAATGGGGGACACATTTTCCAAAATATCAGTGAAATAATAGAGAAATCACCATCAAGCCACAACCATGAAGACCATCAAGAAGTAGAACACTAGTAACCAGATCCACTATCACCAAAATGATATATATTTTCTTTACCTAGGTTATATATAACAAAGTCCACATATAAAAAATGATATATTTTGGGTGTGAGACAAGACCTAGAACGATTACACCCAAAATAATGATTCCATGCTAAAATTACAAGAAAAATCATCTATCTCATTTTGATAAGAATATTTCAAACATAAGGAAAAATTTTATAGAAAACATTATCAACAAACACTTTTTACGGAAAATCATTTTTACAAACCGGTTTCCATGAAAAAAATGGACATACGGTATATTCTATACCGATCGATAAAACAACATCATGTGAGCATCATCTCACAAGAGATAACCACTAGAATATACCTATAGGTAACTATCACTAGGGGCCATATTAACCTCATACATTAGTGATCAAAATACTCCAACTAAACTACCCATTATGTTCTCATGCACAATCCACTAGAGGGGGTCGCATCCCAAAATTACAATAGTATATAAATGATTGGCCAATAAAAATAGTTCTCCCATAAATGAGCCACTGTAGGGGATCTAATTCTAAAATTATAGAGTTCTCCAATCAAATGACATGTTTGTTTGTATTTGAAACATTAATCCTACTAGATAAATATGGTCCTAAGCCTCTTCCAAATCATCTATCATACACATTCTAGTTCACCCAACTAGATACACAAGATTCTATTTATTCTAAAATTCCATTTCCCATATCAGATAAATCAACACATTCACATATAGATTCCAATCATCATAAGAACACAATTAAATCACCACATTCATGCATTCACATTGATCCAATGATCAAAATCCACATCGAAACCCCCATTAAACATAAACAAATCCACTTTACATTTCACATGAACCCCCAAAAACATTTGGAAATACATTTGACACCACATTAATATTTTTTGAATACCCCTTTGAAAACAATATAAGAAGAACACATATGAAATTCAACCATTTCCATTGGATAATTTCTTTTCAAATTCATACTGACATAAAATCTATTTTATAACATGCTTTAAATCACTTTCACAATTCAAAGACACATTTAAGATTCATAAAACAAATATCTAACATGAAAAAAAAATCTATTTCCCTTGTAAAATCCACTTTCAACACATTCTCAGGTTTAAATTTCTTTTAAAACACATTTCCTGCCTTCAAAAAAAGCAATAAAAATATTTAAGAAACACTACAATAAAGCAAACTTAAAATATAACCACATTCCTTTCCAAAATCCATTTTCATCACATTTAAATTTAAAAAACTTTACGAAACACATTTCACACCGCCAAAAAAATCCATAGAACACATTTTAAAAAACAAGAAATTATATCAAAACAATATAATAATGTAAAATCATGGAACCACCTACCTAAAACATTGAAACATCCCTAAATCGGTGTGAAACTAGAACTACATCACCATAATATCTTATAAAGGAAAGATCGAAGAACATCCATCATGATTTCCCAAACACCTCAAGATTAGACACTCATTATTTTAGATAACCCACTATAAAATAAGATTTCAAGAAAGAGGGAATAAGGACAATAAAATAAGGGATAAATCAAAGGATAAAAGTAAAAAATTTCAATTCCTTGATGTTTCCACACAAAAACCACCCAAATAATGTTGCCATATTGGTCCAATATTTCTTGGAGTAAGCTCCCACGGATGAAAATACAAAATAGGGGGAATATAAGAGATTAAGGGTTAAAATTAAAGAGGGAAGAAAAGTAAATTTACAAGTTATGATGACCTAGACAGGTTTGACGGTTATCCAGCATGGTTTACCAAACTATGTAGAAACCATGAATCCCTCTCTGTCATAGAGGGATTAGCCACACATTTAGCTCAAATAGTTTAACAAAATATATTATAACAATGGATTCTCTAGTCATATGACCAGAGAACCATCAATTTTACTACTTACAACACATTTAATGGAGGAACTATTATATTTGAGACAATTCCAAAGGAAAATTAAATGTTTTTGGTAAATTTGGTATTTTAAATTCTACATTTATTTCTAAAGTTTTATAAGATGATGTTTTTAAACATAATTTAATGTGTATATAATAATTTTGTGATGATGGAATTGAAATTAAATTTTAAAATGATTGATGTTTTGTTTTTAAAGATAACTAATCATTATTTTGTGCTAATAAAAAAAGATGATATTTATACTATTGATTTTTCTGAATTAACTATACAAAATTTAAAGTGATTGAATGATGTATAGAATTTAAACATCCTTTTGAATTTATGTTTTGGTCATGTTAATTTCAGATTTCTACATAACCTCTCAAAACATGAGAATGTGTTACAACCTCCTTCCTTGAAGAAAGAACAACTTCATGTGTTTTAGGCTATGATAAAAGGGATGCAAGTTAAAATTTATTTTATACCCACTAATAAAATAAGTATTAATAAACCTTTAATGTTAATACATCTTGAGTTATTTGGTCCCACTAAAATATTCATCCTTGGTGGAAAGAAATATACCTTTATCATTATTGACAATTATAGTAGATTTAATTGAGTATACTTTCTAGATCATTAAAATTATACGTTATCTATATTTAATTCATTTTATAAATTAGTAAATAATTAAAAAGGATTTATCATTATTTATATTCATAGGGATAAAGGTGGTGAATTTCATAATTCATATTTTGAATATTTTTTAAAATAATGGCTATTTTCATTATTTTTTTTACTCCTAGAACACTATAACAAAATTGTGTTTTAGAAAAGAAAAATATAACTCTTATTAAAATGGATTGAAAAATTTCGATTGAATATAGTTTTCCTAGATATTTATGGGATATGGTTTTTTTCTACCTTTTATATATCCAATAAAAAACTTCTTAGACCTTTATTAAAGGTAACTCTTTATGAATTATTGAAAATTAGAAAAAGACTTATGTTCGTTATATAAGAGTATTTGGTTGTAAAAATTTTAATTTTAATTTAAATAATAATTTAGAAAAATTAGGTTCTAAGAGTGATGAATGTATTTTTCATGGTTATTCTAAATTATTAAATCTTATAGAGTTTATAATAAAATAATTGTGATTATTGAAGAATCTGTTCATGTTATGTTTTATGATAATAATCTAAAATTAAATTTTGATTCTATTGTAATTGATGATGAGTTTAGAGATTGTGATTTTCGTGAAGAAGTTATTCTAGATAAGAATGAATCAATTAAGGGGGAGCATACTACTTCTCAACTACATCCAAAATCATTCAATATTCACAAAGATCATCATGTAAAAAATGTAATTGCCAATGTTAATTCTAGTGTTAAAACTATAAATTCTATTTTAAAATTTTCTACTAATTATGATTTTATTTCTGGTTATTTAATTATAATTTTAATGATTCCTTGAAAGATGCAAACTGGATTGTTTCTACAAAAGATGAATTAAATCAGTTTATTAAAAACAATTTTTGGAAATTATTAGAATTGGATAGGGATAAAAATGTGATTCAAACTAAGTGGATATTTAGATATAAGATGGATGAATCTGGATATATTGTCAAAATTAAATCCATGATTTTTTCTCTGGGATACTCTTATAAAGAAAGTATAGATTGCGAAGATTATTTTACACATGTTTCAAGAATAAAGGCTATATGAAATTTTATTGTATTTTTATGGTTTTCTTAGTTTTAGATTATGTCTAATGGATGTAAAAATGTTTTCTTAAATGGGTTCTTCACAAAATAAGTTTATGATTCTCAACTCCCAAGTTTTGAAATTAAAAAATTTACTAACCATTTTTTAAAATTATCGACATCATTTTATTTTCTCAAACAAGCACCTAATGCATGCTATGAAATATATCATTTTTTTATTAAATAATGTATTCACGAAAGGAAATGTTGATCCAAACGTTTTTCTTAAAATAAGTTTTGATGATATTTTAGTTGTTCAATTTTATGTTGATTATATAGTTGTTGAATTATCTAGTGAAATACTCTATAATGAATTTTCTTCTTTGATGTCTTCTGAATATGAAATTAGTTTAATGGGAGAATTAATGTTCATTCTTAGACATCGAATTTTTCAACAAAAAGAGTCAATTTTTCTTAATCAATCCATGTATTCGAAAGAGTTAGTAAAAATATTTGGTCTTGATTCTTCTACATTGATGAAAACTCTTTCGGGTACTAATTGAAAATTAGATATTGATGCATCTGGTAAATTTGTTGACTTTAATGTTTATAGATACATCACAGGTTGATTACTATATTTAACATCATCTATACTGGATATCATTTGTAGTGTTTGTTTATGATCTATATTTAAGGAAGATACAAAATAAATTCATTTTAAATATTTCATAATAATAATTATATCTGATAAAGTAATTTTTGATTCGTGTTTATTTTATCCCAAATAGAATTATTTTCTTTCATCAACTTAATTTGATTCTGATTCTGGAGGATGTAGAATTGATATAAAAACATATAAAGTTTGGGTCATTTTTAAGGAAATGGTTTAATTTTATGGCCTAATGCAAATAAACTATTTATTTCATTATCTACTATAGAAGATGAATATATCTCAGCTACTAGTAGTTGTGCTAAAATTTTATAGATAAATAGAAAATTATGTGTCTTTGTTCAATATTTTGATAAAGTTCCTATTTATTTTGATCAAAATTATTCAATATCTATTTCAAAAAACCCCTAACAACATTCTAGAACAAATCGTATTGATCATAGATTTCGTTTTATTCGATATCATGTGATCAAGGGTGATATTGTTTTTAGAATTTATAACTTCTGAAAACCACACTACAGATAATTTTAAAAATCCTTTAGACTCATCTCAGTTTGAAAAAATCAAATTCGAACTTTCATTATTGGAATTTTACCTTTTTATTACGGAATTTTTTTGGGGTGAATTTTTTTTCATTTTTTCATTTTTTTCAAAAAGGGGGAAAATAAATTGTTTTTATTGTTTTAAAAATTGGTTTTAGGGATGGATATTTCGGGAAAAAATAGGGAGAGATAAATTTGTTTTAATTTTTTTGAAAATTATTTTTAATTATTCAATATTTTTGGGTTTGTAATCAAACAAATCAGGGGAGATATTTTTTCCATGTGCAATCTATTTTGTTCGATTACTATGGATGATTGTTTTTCTATGTGAATTTTTTCTTTTGATTTATTACATTGGATTTTAATTTAAAAAGATTTCTTTATTTTTATTATTATTTAAACTAATGTGTTTCGATTTATACAATTCATAGGACATTGGATAGATACGATATTTATATACATTTCATAAATTTATAAGGAAATATGAAATTGTATTTTTTCTTTAAAAGTTTAATTAATTTTCTCTTCTATTTTTCAAAACTCCATATATTTTTTGTTGTAAAATATTTATATATTTGATTTAGATCATTTTTAAAAGATATTTTACTTTCCCAAAACTTGATTTTATAGAAATTGGACATTTTTATCTTTATTTCACTATTTTACAACAATGTCTAAAAAGGACGTTTAAGTGATGAATAAATTGCTCAATGTTCTACTCTGATTTTTCAGAACAGCTATTTTCCAGATTGTTTTCTATTATGTTTTTCGATTATATTTTGAACATTATATGTTGGATTTATTTTATTATTTATTATTCGGAGATCTAATAATTTTTTTTACAAATATTTATTCTTAACCAAAGTCTAAATCGGCATCTTAAAGCCCTTAAAAATTCATTGATATTTGCTAAACTATGTTTTTCATGAATAGTGAAAAGTATGGATCCTAAACCCTACATTACTATTTATCATCCCTACATAACGTTATTTTCCCTGAATAGTGTAATGTGTGGTTCAAGAACCCTATATTGTGGTACTGTTCAAGAATAGTGAGAAGTGTGGATCATCAACCCAATGATACTTTTCATCATCTATATGGTTTGTTACTATTCATGAATTGTGAAAAGTATAGTTCATCAAACCTACATTATTTTTCAGCATCCCTAAAATTTGATAATATTCATGATTAGTGCAAAATATGGTTCATAAACCAGACGTACTATTCATTCTAAAGTTATTGTTCATTCTGTTCATTTTTTTAAATTTATTTTACCCATATATATAGATTATTTGTAAGGCATTTTCTGCTAAAAATATGTTATTAAATATATAGATAATAATTGAATAGTTTTAAATGGTTTGGGGTATATTTAAATTGGAAAATTAATAAATTTTTAACATATTTATTCCATAAATTTGAAGGTTTGAAAATTCATTAAATTCAATTTTTTAATTTACTTATGGATTGTGATGTTTATTTAGATAATTATATTAACTAAAATTAAATTCGTTTAAATGTATTTAAATTGGTGTTTTATATTATTCAACACTGCTATAATACTTTATATATTTTTCATGTGTTATAAAAATTATTTTTAATTATTTTTAAGATTTATTCTATAGGAATAAAGAGGCAACAATGCTGCTTTTTTCATGGAGATATATTTGAATGCTCTTTAATCAATTGATTTAGAATTTCCTAAGGTAGAGGAGCTACTAAAAATGATGAATATTTATTCGATATATATATATATATATATATCATTTTCCCTTATATGTTACATACATGATATCAAGAAAAAAATTCAAAGAGATGCATTAATATTTTTTTTACTCTATTTTTTCAAAAAGAATGTGATGTAAACTTTAAACCTTTTGTGGAATTTGCAACATCCTACAACACTGTGTTTCATCACCCACATATTCTCTAAAGGGATTAATTAATTTTTCATCAAATACAATTTCTTTTATGAGAAAAGCTGATATAATCCTCCACAACATGTATATGTGCTATAATTTTTTATCATAATTTATCTAGTTGTGAGTCTGTAACACTATTTCATATCTCTCGCACGCAATCTATTTTTCAGTTTATGCTTTCACACACAAAAAAATATATTCTATTTTCTTGGGATGTGACTTCCATATTTTAAATTCAGGATCATTGGGTCTTGAGTCCCTGAATCTAAAGTCAGGACTATTGTGGTTGTGACTCCCTCTATCTAAAGTCAGGTTGTACGGGTTTTGACTCCCCGTACAAATGTTAGTGTCATGGTTATAACTCCACTAGAAAAGTATTTTTTTACTGGGTTATGATTCCCCCATGAAAACCTTTTTAGTGTACATTTATCTATTATAGAGTAGAGAGGTATAAGATTAGAAGTAGGCCCACTTGGGACTAAACTACTACAATAAACATCCTTGCATTATTTTATTTTTTTCACTGGAAATTAACCTTTATAATTAACTTTGATATTTAATTTTGTTAATCAATTTATTTTATAAAAACATTTAATCTGATCTATTCCCCCCCCCCTCTAGACCTTCATCCATTACCATATCAAACCTAGCAAACTATTTTTTATGTTTGGGTTTAGTCTAAGAACTAGTTTTTATCACTAGTGTTTAAAATTGATTACAATGGGTGATAAGGTACCTTTATTAACTCCAAACCTACACTAAGTGGGATGGTTTCATCCTTGACGCATGGAAAGGTATTATCTATAACATAAAAACTATATCCCACTTACAGTCAGTATCACCATTTATCTTTCATCGATTATATTGGATCCCTCCTATATTAAATATCAATCCTCAAAATCCTAAATAAGATCTTCAGAATTCCATTGGATGTCACCAAATATATTGTATGATTTTCAACCTCTATAAAGGAATTTGATTAAAAATATATCATGAGATATATTATTATACACCATTTCTTTATACTCATGACCCAAAATCTGAATGATCAATACATATAGATAATAATATAATTAATTTTTTCTTCTTGCTATACATTTGTATTCTTTAATAGCCTTAAATACAAATGTCATGAAAATTATAAATAGTGTTGTTCTATATCATGTATTCTATTATTCTTTTTTTAAATTATTTTCTCTTTTATTATATTATCAATATTAATAGTGTACGTTGCAGAAGTGCATAATTATTATCCTTCTTTTGCAATTATTCTTCCTTATTCCCTAGAAATGAATGTGTTTTTTCCGGGATGTATATCATTGGACTCTTATTCTTTTTATTATTTTCCAAATTTATGATACAATTGAATAAAAGGATAATATTTTACCCCAACATGTTCTTATTTTTCAATATTGATAATGTTATTTTAATATTTTTATTAATTTATCACTCTCACATTCTCTCTCTTTTATAAATATAATCAGCAACATAATCCAATGTTGGATTCTTCTCACTTTTCAGAATCCAAATTCTCTTCTTCATATTTTCTATTAACTAATATAGAAACACAGTAATACCACATGAATATATTTATAATATTCTAAATATTGGAATTAATATTGGTCGTATATTTTTTAATATTGATCAAATATCACCCAAAAATTATGGAAATTTGATCTACATTAATATATTTTAAACCATTATTTTTCAAAATTCAAATTTATCACATTGTTATCCCCAAAAATATTGACCCCAAATAATTTAATTTCAAATCTATATTAATTCTAAAAAATCCAACTTCTAATTACTACATGTATCCATGAGCATATACAAAAATCCATGTAGTATGGGATACCACATCACGACATGACGTTCATCCTAATTTTTTATCTATTATACACTTTGAAATATTTTGTATTCACATGAAATTTGGGTTCACTCTTACTTATTAAAGTAAAAAATATTACTTTTATATATTCAATATCTTCAGTAGCTATACTCTTACATATCCCTTTGTGATAATCATTTCATATCTATAAATATACTGTTATGTATACCACTATGTCTCAATACTTTATCAAATATCAATTCCATTAGTGTACCCTTGTGAATCCCTTTTTTATAGGGAAACATTTATATACTTCCATTACTATAGGGTATCCTTTTTGTATTCCATTTGTCAAATGTAAACCCTTACACATCATTAAGTGACTCTAATTTTTTTCTCATTTTGACTCTTATGTATTCACAATAATTTTCCAATTTACAATTTTAGTATTAAATGTTTCGATAACCATTATATATCATTATTAATATCAAATGTAGCTTTATGTATAGTGTAAAAAATTATAGTGATACTTGTGAATCATCCAATGAATATTTCATATAATAGTGATCTAGGGACCATTTCTTATATTTTTCTTCTTAGAAAACGTTGTGAATGTCATAAATTTGTTAATTTTAAAATGAAACCCATAATTCTAGAACTTATTCAAATTAGAAGAAATCATTTTCAAAAATTCATCGGGTGTATCCAATGACATAATTTTTTTAAGAATAATTTAAATGACATCATGAATTTATCAAAGTTTATCAAAAACATTATTTATAATTCCTTAAGCATAATGGAATTTATTTGGAATCCATTATATCCTAACAGTGATATTTAAATGCCTCACCACATATAACTTGAAACCCATCCTTCCTGAAACATTGTTTATTAGATATTAACTATTTTTTCTAGTACCTTAATTTTTTATAATCTAATGATGCATTATTAGTTTTTCATCCAGATTAATTCTTTTATAACAAAGATAGATTTATCAACATCATTATGTATAATGTGTATGATAGTTCTATCATCATATATCTTCACATGTCATTGAGTATCATATAGAATAAATTAATGATCTTCAAATTTAAATGGTTACTTATTTTAATCTATATATTTGAGGACTCCAATCACTATTAATCTTCACCTTCACTAACAGTCTATGAAAACATATCAATCTCTTATGTATATCTTCTTTTATGATATATGAATATGTCTACTTTAACATGTACAATAGTATCCAGTATATAAAAAATCAGAATAACTCTCAAATAAACAACTCATAACTTTCAACATCTTCATTTGTTTGGTGATTTATCTGTCACCCAACATCTGAACATATTGTGTTGAAAACTAATAATTTTTTTGAAAAAATATAACACCCTTGAAACATAATCTATTATATCACTTCAATAACCTACATTGGATTTACATCAAATACCTATTTTAATTAAAATGTTAATACCACTCTGCATATTTTTAAAAATAAATGAGAATATGTATGGATAATGGAAATTCCAAATCTTCTCATGTATCTACCTCATTTGAGATTTCAAATTATCTAATTTTTTCTCCCTCATGTGAAGGTTTATAGTAGATACACATAGAATAATAGTGGAATCACATTTTCTAAACAATGTACCATCATGAAACCAGATATAACTATTTATGATATATCTTATTATAAAAAATATATTTATTAACCTAGATATCATGTTCATCGATAACCATGATTAACATGTTATACAAGACTGAAAATATCTTTCTATATTATACTAAATAAGTGTTTAAAATTAATGAACTACATTAAACTTCAACAAACATATTATATAAATTTTGGTGTAAGATTATATTCCCCATTAACTTTGTTTGGGCTAAATTAATGTAACTCATTAATAGATAAAATTGATCTAGTTAAAAAATTGGAAGAACGGTGATTATCATAACTCAAATTATTTTTTTCATAATTTCATATTTTCGCATAAATTTATAGAAGCTTCTCTACCCATATCCCCCCATTAGGAATAGACTATATTACCCTTCATCATGGATGGTTATTATCAAACAATAAACTACAAACATTTCTTTGATAAAACTTGAAATTTTTTATTATGGAATAATGATAGCATTTAATGTTCTCCATGATGGATACATCTTCTGGATGTAAAATTTTAATATATTTCATCATGTTTCGTCTTTTATGAACCACCTTAAATTCTTTATAAGTAAAAAAAATAAAACAATTTATATTGAAATATGATGGTTCTTCCTTTTCATATTAATGAGTGTAGTGGAATTGATATTTTCTCCTAAACCCAAAAAAATATATATTTCTAGAACAAATTTTATGAAAATTATTATTTCTAACACCTCTCTCAATTATATGTATTTCTTATTTTAAGGTAAGTATGTTTTTCTTACTTTTCATCTGATCGTTCATCTCATATGGAAATAGAAATATCAAATTATCTAGTATTTAAAAATAATTAATTTTTTCTTTCAATATTTGATTAGCCTCTTACATTTTCAAGGGAAATATGATCATGTATTCATTATTAATTTTTTAGATTTATGTTTGTCTGGAAAATTCCATTTTACGTTATCATTATTGGTTAGTGGATTAAATTGAGTTATCTATTTATTTTTCAATATATTCATGTCCCCAAATATCCATTTCATGCATTTTTTCTATGATTCTATATTATTTTTGAACCTCCCATGTAGTTTATCAGTGTCCTCCAATTTTCCCTTATTTGGAAATTTATCAAAAATTTCTTCTTCATAAATGAATTCCACCAAACCAGTCCTTTTGTTTCTTTTTTGATTTTTTCATTGTTATATTATTTTATCCTGATTCCTACTGTGTTTTTCTTCATGTAAAATTCTAAAAAGTCCATGACATGAACCTCTCTTTTATATTAAAATAATATACTCTTTATTAGTGTCATGTTCTTCTTATAACTCTTCTATGGTGTGATTTGTTAATTATTTTTCTTACTCGACATGAGTGGACTATTATATTACACCTATTTATTTCATACTAATCTATTTTTTCAAATTACATTAACATAAAATTAACAATTATTTGTAGATTTATACCATAATTAATCATCATAGTGACCATTTCAATTATTATTTTCAAATAATTTCTCTCAGAATAGAAATGTGTTCTTTATGAATATATTCACTCCCATATTTGTCAATTATTTTTTCTTATATATAATAGGTTTACATTTAATATCATATAAGATCAATATACCTATAATTATATGATCTTTGAGAATTGAAAAACTATATCAACATTAAATTGAAATATTTCCAAAAATATAACAACAGTAATAAAGTAAAATAAATCATATTATATTTCATTTGATCAAAATAATTATAGAATGAACACCAAACAATTTCTAGACTAAACATTCCATATTTGGATATCTGTATGGGGTGTAAAAATCTATATGACTTATAAAATCAACCCTTGATATAGTGGTGGCTTTTATAAAATTTTTATCAACCCATATTTGTCCAAATTATGATTTAAACCACACACAGTCTATTGAAATTATAATAATACATTAATCCTTTCATGTAAAAGCATTTCCAATTTATATGAGAATGTAGTACATGGATATTTAGATTATCTCAATCCATTCATACCAATATATTGAATATTTTAGAGACAAGAACCTTATTATTATAATTAAATGCATTAATAATTTTCTCAATAGTATGGGAGGATTTTTCTTTTTTCAATTTTAGTTTTTATGTAATCCAATTCCACACACATTAAGATGAGGGAATTTTTCTCATTCGTAAATAATATAGATCATTATTTATGTTATTTCATCATTTTTTCTATGTTATAGTCATGTATTATACACTTTTATTATGATTAGTCTACAAACCCCATTATCCTTTTAGCATTGATTTCAAATTGTGCTATCTTAAAAACAATGGTTTCTCTTTGAGTTTTATTCAATGTATGGGTCATTTCCTCATAATATTTAGTTGTCCAAAATTTCTCATAAATTATTATTTTCAGGTCCAATTTAGACATTATGAATTTTTTATTATAGAACCATAAATTGAAGATATGAAACATACTCTTAATAGTTGGAACATGATTCATAAAGAGTATATTTATCACCTAATATGGAAGATATACAACTACTTTGATGTCCATTTACTAGAAATGAATAATAATTATCCATTGAGGTATTTTATAACTTCTATTCCCCACATTTATATGTGTTCATCAGGGTTTTCACCAAAACCATCATATTTTTATAAAATGGATGTTAATAGTATTATATGTGTGGTTCAACTATAAAGAAGACTTAAATGGTCAATTAATATATAAATAATAAAAACAACTAGAAAATAAATTTGATTAATTTAGAGGAACTACATCTTACTTCATATTCCACACGTTTTTTCCTTGTAGGATCTTATAGTCACACTAAGAAGGGGTAAATCAGTGTATACTGATTTTTATGAAATTACACTTTTTTTAAATTACCCATCATAAAATTTTGTTTCCAAATCAATTTAATACATTTATTAAATAAGTAAAATCTACAAATAAAATTTTGTTAGGTTTGAAATGGTGAGGTAGAAATAATTAATATTAACAATAACATTACAATAAAGTGGTATGGATATTTGTCTAGTAAAAAATTTATATGTGAATGATGGGTCTCCCTCAGAGGATAGTACATTTGATTCCTTGTTTCCCTTAGTCCATGTGAATAAATATCCACATCAGGATTTATCAACTTCTTATAGTCTTGATTAGGGTACATGATGGGCCAATGTATATGAAAAAATCCTTTAAAAAAACTAACTACCATAACCAAATGTGAATCCATGCTTGTAGGTTCAATGATTAAAAGTATATAAAGTATAATCACACAATGCATGGTCATGGATTTTATTATGAGAGGGTTTCCCGACCAATATGAGGAACAATGTTCCAAAATAACTCATCTCTATACATCTCGATTGATTCCACCACCTTGAATAATCTATTCTATACATGCACTATATTAATTAAGTACTAATTCCATGCTTAGTGCATGTGAGTACTCCTAGTAGCACTTCATTTGGATATTTACACCTATAAGTGGATTCATAAACATTTGATGAAGATTATTTTGGGAAGACATTAGCTACTCTCTAAGTGCAATGATCATGTCTCAGAAATCATAGAATCTAACAATTTTTAAAAAGTTGGGTTGGTTTGGTTTCCCATGTGTTTGGATTCATCACAATCCTCTCATATTTCCTAGTAACCAATGATAAGAAAAACACTATGGGTATAGAAATTAGTGGTAGAAGTTTCAATATTTTTACAATAGAAATTTAGGAATTGGTCATGGTCACTGAGATTGATGGTGATAGGCAAACAGTTTCTATGGAGATTCTAGTTGTAGAAACCCCATTATCATTCCAGGTACAATTGGCCTTCACACATTCTATATGATTCCAAGAGACATGAATATATGTATTCCAATTCAGTGAAAATATATCAAATTATATTATATTTTTAATAGCATTATGCCTCATTATGGACAGGAGGAAACTCTATATGGATGGTATATATTTTTTCCAGGAAATATATTCTCATTGATTTTTGTTTTGTTAACATGAAAAAGATTACAATAATTTAATGTGTTAAAGAAGTAAAAAGTTATGGATCTAAACACATATCATCAAGGCATGTCCAGTAGTCTAATTCTTTTCATCAAATTTATTTATTCATCATCAATAACTACACTGAAATGGGTGTGTTTTTCCACAGCTTCATGGAATATCATTCATGGATATAGATAACATCAGAAATATTGAGATTTTTGAAACTTTTTATATTTCCAAAAATAAATATCCCTAAACATACTTATCCATCATTAATGCTTAGTAACAATTCAAAAAGTTCTTTGAAAGCTCCAACAGTGATAATAAGCTAAATATTTCAGATTTTAAAAAAAACCATGGGTATTTTCCCATATTTATCTCTATAAAATATTCAACAAACATAATGACCTATAAGATAATCGCATGAAAATATTTCAAGCATACTTTTAGTTCACTCCTATAGACTGCTGATTATAACCCCTCCTTCTGTTATACGCGTTTTCATACTTCTATTACACTCCCAAAAGACTTTTCCTTATTTATAATAGTCCCACTATAATCCATTTATAATAGTTTCAATATATCATATGACATCATTTGTGACCCTATAATTTATAGAACATTAATAGGAATTGATTTGAGGTCAACGGAAATTATAGTTATATATCCTCTGAAAAAGTAATGAAGCTCTTATAGTTTGATATTTTACCAGTGATACTCTTGACCGGATAATTAAAATAATGTATTTTATTCATTACCATAGATAGAATATCTCTATTATAAATCATGTGGATTGTATTTTTATATAATCCAATCCACCTTATTATGAGTTAAAACATTCTGGGTGTGAATCTCAATGTTATTAACACAATTATTTGGAATATGTTGATAATTTGTAAACCCCATATGCCATATCAAAGAAATTACTCATGAAATTTTGGATAAATCATTTCGTTATTTTTAATAAGAAATAATTTCATTAAAAAGTAGATATCACATGACAATAAAAATGTATTCTTTGACTAATAAGATCCCATAACCATTAGCAATATATTTTTTATATTGCAGGTGGGATTGTCTAGTTTCAAAATGAAAAGGAAATGAGACATGGGGTCACAATGAAATTTTCCGCTGACTATTTTAAAGAATCTAATATTTCTAACAATAATATAGATTAAAAATCATAGGAAATAGTAGCATTGAATGAATAAATTAAGTCCCATTTCGAGATTCAATATCTCCTCGTAAACATTACTAAAACATTTCACAATAATATATCATGGGCTTTATCCATTTATGTCTTCACCATGATGGCAGTACCCAATAAATTCAATCAACGGTCCAATAACATAACCCACATTTATCCAATGGAAACATGATTATTTATTATCTTAAAGAAATTGTTCTTATTCAAACATTGTGTCTGGGAGGAGGTCGGTAATTCTATCATTAAGAGTATAGAAACGATTTTTCAGAAATCATACAAGTTTAAAAGATGATAATAATCAAATGATATCATATGTTTCACCTTGATAATAAGTATAAAAACATTACAAAATATGATCTGTGGATATTTCCTACATTGAAATAATCCTCTGTGAAAACAATGGCCTCTACTTTTAAGACATTCTATGTAGCTACATAAAATATAATAAGAAATTTATCATGGAATGCATAACATTCAAGATTAAGAATAAATATAGTTTCATTAAACTCCCCCTCATTATGATCTTTTTAAATTATAGATTTATTTCAATCCTAAATGAAAAATGAAAAAATTTATCAATGTGATTATTTTCCTAACCCTCATTGGGGTGTTCAAGACCAATTATATTTCACGTAAAAGTAATGAAGAAATATGTGAATGTAGTAGAGGGATATATACCTTTACATAAATAGTATATGAACCATCTTAAATTTGTACGTTGAGGTTCTCTACATATATCATTTCATTAATTCAAGAGTGGAAATAGGAAATATTCTTATCTCTATCTTTGATCCCAAATGAACATAATGATTCCCAAGCCTACCTATGTTCCTATAAAAATATTGTTCCAAGATCCTTATATTATCAATGGGAGTGGAAAAAAATATCATCACCTCATCTCTTTTGTAGATCATTATAGTGAAATTTTATTTCCTTTTTCAATTCACCAATAATAACATGAAGATTGGGAACCCCTTAACCCTTTAAATAATTTCACTTATTAGCTTGCTATGTTTATTTTGAAATGAAATCCAAGAATTACCTTGATTGAGAACACTCCAATAGGATTGTTAGGTTTTCATAAATTTCATATCCAGTGTACATATATTATAAATCAAAAAATATAAAAATTTATATATAGAGATGTAAAACTTCATCATAAATGGAAAATATTCAAAAACATTATTGAGAAATGTGTTCGGAAAATGTATTGTGGATAATATTTATCCCATACATATTATAAAACACCTATCAAGATGAATCTAATTCCACTGATTACCATGATTATAGTTACCATGTAATTCCCTGAACCTAGTTACCCAGAGATAGTGCATTATTTTAATACATTGGCATGATTAAAATGAATCAAGTCCCAAAAGACCAATCAGTTTAGCAGCCTTGGAGAATAGATTACATACATGAACGTTACAATACACATTAGAAAATAAAACACTATATAATTGATCCATTGAGAACTCCATTAATCCCTGATCTTAACCCTAATTATCAATCATAATACACTTCTTGTAATCCTGAGAAAATTAAAACATAGAAAGGGGTGAGCTCAGATGCTCAATAAGGATAACAATATAGCGGAAACTTTCATAAATAAGCATAAACATTTAAAGCAATGTATAAGACTAAAACAAAATCCTTTTCAACATAAACATCAGCATAATTTGGAAAATATTCAATTAAATAATTCCATTTACTTATTCACATGGATATTTTACCAGTCAAATAATCAAATGCAATATCAAAATCCACTTTCATAATGATGGAATGCATAATGCCGGACTTCATAACCACATAGTCATGGCCTTATGCCAATACTACAAATCATATTTTTCAAGGCCTTATATCAAGACACTATTTTTGTCTCATGAGACCTACCAATTCATCAAGGACCTATAGCAGGCTCCACCCGTCACTTACTAAGTCCAATTCATTCCTCATATGAAAAGGTTTAAACATAACATAAACATTCTTATTAAAAATGGAATACAAAATGTCAATACTTTATACATAAACCATGAATGGTATAAAAATAACACAACCACAGTCAAACATATCACAAATCCTTCAATATAATATGGAATATTTTTATCATAATAAATAAACATCAAACGACTTTAAAATTCATTAAAGGAATTTGACATAGATTAAAATGATTTGTAAAACTCATTGAGCGAAAAATCCCTTTTCATTAAAAGATTTAAAAGAAACCCAATTTATAAAGGAAGACATTTAAAGTCATTTTTGAATCAATGTGTCCCATACCACATTGAAACTTCTAAAAGTAATTAACATTTTAAAACATTCATGTCTATTTAAATAAATCCTTAAAACCATTTTTAGAACACGGACATTAATGAGAATGGATTAGAAGAATAAATCTTTAAAGAATTTAAAATGATGTTTTAGTAAAAAGTCTCTTAAAAATAATCCCATTGAGAACTATTTTATGAAACATGGAGATGAATAATAAATATGTCCTAGTAGATACTTACGTAAAAACAACCTCAGATAATAAGAGATTGTGAAATTAACCATTACCTTGCACATGACTTTAGTCGAGGTTACATTTAACCTCCTCAATGAAGACAATAGTATGTTAATAAATTATACCAGAACCATATTAATATTTATGATATCATACCAGATTCATTTCTGACTTTATTCTAACATTTTAATAACAATTTCTATGTTAAATTAACATTTCATGTAATAATCGATGTCTTTATCGTACGTGTTTTAACTTGTTAATCATGATTCTATCACATAGATAAATATTTAAATACTTATAGTACATTAAACATTATTTATATATCATATATATTTATAATATAAATATGTATACTAGATATATATATGAAATAGAAAAAACTGTTTATGGGGACGGTAGTCCGTACGTACGCATAAACGTTGTTTCCGTTTTCAAATCGTATTAAAAAGAACTAAGTTAATAGTATATATGTATGTAAATATATATATATATATATATCTCTCCAGTAGCATTATTATGTCATATAACATACTTATTAATGATTTATATTTTATAATCATCGTTGAATGGTGACCGTGGAAATGAATCTCATCACGTCGTGGAGACGGTAATCCGTACGTACTCTCGAACGACAATATCATTATATTGATGGAGAAATCTTATGTAATTGGATGGTATATAATATATACAGAATAATTAACATGTTACATTTAATATTTACATCAGTTATTCTCATTATTATACCCATCCAAATAATGAAGTGTTGGAATAACAAACTACACCATGACGTGGAGACGGTAATCCCTACGTACGCATGTATGGTGACTTTTTCATTTATAGGATGGATAGAATATTTAATATGGATGTACCATTTATATAATAACATCATAGTATATATAAGATATAGGAGTTATTATTTTAGAATGGAAACAACAAAGAAAGAGGCAGTGGAAGAAGAAAAGGACTTGAAAGATGTGATAAAATATTTACCTCTTTTTTCGGGTTCTTCCTTTTGATTTGATCAAAAGGAATCCATATGTTGGATTTCTGACCAAATGAAGGCCTCTAGGACGAAGCGGGGATGTTTGGAGGATATTTTTGCAGGGTTCGGCCAAACCAAATGGATTTGGAGGTTTTAAATTAATATAAGTGGAAGTTACATTTTATATGATAAGTGAGGGTCACTTTTGGAATGGTTTGATTTATTATTTTATAATGAAATAATTTTAGGTTTATAATGGCTCAATAATCAATTATTTAAAGGCTATGGTGGGTATGGGTAGAAAACCTCCCAACAAATAGGTTCTAGATAGGTTTAGGTCACCATATTAACCTTAACTTTTAGATTTAACTCTTAGTTAGATTGTTTGACATTTACCATGTCTCTTTGTTTTTTTATATTATATGGTTAATAAACTATCTATAAAATTCCAATAAAACCAAAATTGTTTCAGTAATGTCATATATATTTTTATATAAGTCATTTGGACAAACCATATATTTTTAGGACTGTTATATCAATTAATAATAAAATATTTGTTTTAAAAACTATTTTATGTCAATTTTGACACTATTTGGTATTTGTTTTTTTGTTAAAATCATAACAGCATGATTACTTCGAAATAAATTTATTGAATCAACCCTAACTTGTCATATTGACCTATAAACTTAGTTTAATTCATCATATGTCTCAAATTACATTTATTTTGGTATTTATAATATCAATTATTTTAATCTTTTATTAATAAGGTAATTACTACATCATTATTGTGTCACAAATAAATTTAATTATCTAGTGACTAAAAATTAAAAATAAAATATGATTTTGTGGGAAATCTTTTTTTATCTTTCTAATGAATATTTATAGTCGAATTTATCTTATGTATAACCATATATTATAAATGGTTTAGTTATGAAAACATGAATTTGACACTTTTAACTCTTCTTTAAATTAAATAATAATAAAAGTCCCAATCTAATACAAGTGGATATAAAGGATCATATTTTATTCTTAGGGTTTTTTTTGGATGAATTAAACTTATCTAATAGAATTAGGATATATTTTAGGGCAAAAATAATATCATTTTTACCTTTAATTACCCTGTTTACTTTTAACCGAGGTCAACAAATGTCAAAAGTTACTATTCACCGAAAATTGTTTTGATCTTATTGAACCACATTTTACAAAATAATATCAACTATGTCTCTTGGATTTTTAAAATTCAATTCACAGAAGAAGTAAAATTATGTTTTATGCAAATTTTCAATTGCTCCTAGGAGGTGGGAAAAAGGCGGTAAAAAGTTCGATAAAATTTCTATCTAATTTTATTATAAAACAGATTCCAATGAATTACATATAACTAGAATTTTTATTATATTTCTTTCTGGTATTAAAATTAATTTTAATAAAATATTTAATTATTTAAATAAAAAGTCAGTTTTAACAAATAACTCAGTGTTTTTCACTATTCATTAAAATTTAAATGTTTTCCGAAAAATACCAAAAAATTACTGTAAGCTAATTTTGATATTCTAAATTAAAAAATTAAGTCTATTTTACCAAATTCAAAACGTAGAATATTCATTTATTAATGTATAATTTATTCCCATTTTCAAAACCAAAAATCGTGTTTTTAAGAAATAATAACTAACAAATGATTGATACTTGTTTATGTTCAATTTCATAGTTAAATTATTTCCAATGAATAACATGAGATTAAATAGTAAAAATATAATATATTTATAACTAAAAATAATTAAAATGTATAATTTAACACTACAAATTATTTTGATTAAAATAGTTGTTTTCAGTGGAAATATAGTATTTTTCACTATTCACCCAAATATGAAAGTTATCAGAAAAACACCAAAAAATTATTGAAACTAAATTCTTATGTCATTATTCTAAAGAAGAAGTTTATTTTTCAAAATTAATATATAAAACTCTCAAATATTGTATATAAAAAGGGTTCTCTAATAAAAGGCGGAAAAATGCATTTAAAAAAATGCTTCTTTTATCTGAAAAAAATGATTTTTTTAATTATGTCTATGAAAATCATAATATGGATTCTAAAACATTAAGGATTATAAAAAGTTCAAATAGTAGTTAATACTATTCATAACCTCTTTTGAACGGCTAGTTTGGTAAGTCGAGGTGCACATTAACTCGGTGTTGCGTGTAGTGCAAGTTATTGAATTATTTTGAAAAAATAACGTACTATGAAATCTTGGGGTGTTACATACCCCATGTGTAATTTTCATTTGATAAAATTATGTTCAAAAGGCTATTCTCTAGGATAATGTATTTATAATTGATCATTAATTTTTTAGATTATATTATCACACCATTTTTTCAAGAATAATTGAGAATCGTTTTAAAATCACATTCAATTATCCAATTACTAGAACCTGGCTAGAAGATGCTTGAAATTTTCAGACACTAACTCTTTCCAAAATATCAAATTTTATATAATTAATATACATATATATATTTATAAAAACAAACATAAAACATCCATTATAATATATGAGTGTGTATATTGATAGGATTATTCCTTAAATTTTTATTCTAGAACATTCATACATTTATGCCATGAATTTATTTTTTCCATGTATTGTGAAGACATAAATTGATGGATAGAGTCTGCTTTGTTCAAGAATTTGAGTACAATAAAAAGAGAAATAAGTTTTTCCAAAATTTTTACTACATAATTTATATTTTAAAAAAACACTTTTGAGGAAAAGTTTAAAACCATACGAGTTCTAAAATTTTTGATAAATTAAGTAATATAATACAAAGTCATTAAAACTAAGGCTGATGTTATTAGAATCTCTTACCCTATGAAGATTCCAATAAAGTGAAAGAACCATCAAGTTCAATTCATCTTGGAGTATATCTTCATACTGAAAATCCATCTTTTTCAACATGTGAATGAACTCATCATTATTAATCATTACCTCATTGAAACCTTGATCCATGATTTTATCTTTTTATTGATCTATGACCTTTTCTCCTCATTAAATTTCACCAGTAGAAGAATTTATAGGATCTTGTCACTCTCTTCTTATAAGGCCTTTATATTGGTTTCCTTTAAGGTAAAGTCTTCATTGGAATTTAGAATTATAGGCAGATGTTGACCATCCTTTATTTCCTCTCCATCCTCTTTGGTCAATTTCACCTTACCCTCCATATTATTCTAGTCTTTTCTGTGATCTTTATTTTTTCTATCTTGAATGTTATGACTTTTCCTGATTAAAATGTCCTATATTGATGAACCTGTGTTATTTTCCTTAGATCTAATAGAAGATATTGTTTCCATTATATTTTTTAGATGAGAATAGTCTTTCTTTCCTTAAACCCTTTTCCCATTCACAACAATACAACATCTGGAATCCCAACTTCCCTTTCTTCCCTTTTTCTTTCTATGGATATGAATCCTTCTCTTGCAAGATCCCTCCATTATATACACTAATTGTTGGATATCTATTTCAACTTTTTATTTTTACTTTGATAATTCCAAATCCCCTCTAAGATTGTCATCTAGTAATGTTAACTGAATATCCATAACATCCTACTACTCCTCTCGAGCAGACTTCTGGTCTAGCACTTCCTCAACCAACCTTGAAAAATGGTTTCATAAAATTATGCTTGGTCCCATGATTTCTAGATTATATTTATCCCCATAAGAAGCGGGAGAATTTTGGTGTGCGTTTGTATCTTGTGGAATACCATCTGAGGATTTTTGGGCATTACTAATGAACTCACCCTCTAGCCCTAGATCCATAAAACTAGAAACCACCACCTATTTAGCTCCTCCAGTGACCTACATCCGATTACATGCACCGAAACCCTATTTCATGTTGGAGATAACATCCACCACCTTTCAACCTCAATCCCTTATCTGCACTGAGGGGTATAATAATTAGGTATATAAGGCTAAGTCCTCATGGGATTCTCAATAACCATACTGACCTCCTTTACTATGGATTCACGATGTTTCTCCCTGAGATAGATCACCTGAACCACTCCATGGATGTCATAATTAACATTCTTACATTAAAAATTTAATTCATCATGGTCAGACACCCTTGATGGCACATAAAGGCAATATTCCAATGTCGATCACAGAAGACATAATAAATAGTCCATTATTCATAGATGACTTCCATCGTACACCAAAATTGATCTCCGACTATAATCCAAATAAAATACATGAGTTCCTTCTAAAAAACATCCTCAACCCAATTACTGATGAAAAAGGGATTAATTAATGCATCTATTTGACTCAGATAGCATTAGAAGTTTCCCATGAGGTTTTTGGAATCCTTCAAAATAGAGGTGTTTTGAACGAGTAGTGGTATTTTCAAAAAATAAATCCAAAATTAATGAAGTCAGAGCATCACAATTCATATGGAAATCAATAGACCATGGAAATATATAGAAGAAGAAACCGTTGAATATACTATTATCATTGGATCACGAAGAAGTAAGATCATCCACTATCACAAACCTGATCATGATTTGTCTTCTGTCAAGAATCCCAACCACCACCCGATCATTTAAACCTCAGGATTTGAAGACAAATTTTTCAAATTTGTTGACTGAAGGTAAATTTTGTTTAAATAAATCATCCAATGTTAGTTTAAAGAGGTTAAAATAACTATATAACTCTTATAGTGAGACTGTAATCTAAATATAGCCTTTATACATACCTTAGACGTTTACATAGAGTGGTATCTTAGGAAGCTTCACGAGAGTGTATGGGGATTATAAAGGAAGGAAATGTTATCAGTTATGTGGGGAAGATGATAAGGGAGAGAATATCATTCCAAATGGGAGGTGGATCTATGAAAACTACCATCGATTCCTTGGAAATCATCGGGATGGTGATGATAGAGAAGAGAAGCAACCTAGTGAACTTCATAGGTCACTACCACATATCTTATATTATTTAGATAGAAACTTGCATTTAGACAAGGTTATAATCCCCATTAATTCTATATCATCATTTATGTGTTGGGTATGGTAGAATTTTTATATTTAGGTATTTCTAATCTTCATAATATAGGAATTTGATGTGTGAATATTTTTTTATGACTTGATGAATAATGAAATATATATTTCACACCACTCGATGTAGAGGGTGTCTTATTTCCCTTCCCATTGCCTCATGAAGAATTTCATCTTTGAACATATTTACAAAAAATATCCAAATTAGCCTAGTGATTGGGAGAATATAGAGAAGATAGTTTATTCCAACCAGACATTGAAACCTCAGGAGAAACTTGAGTTGTAAAATCCCGGCTAAGTGGAATCATGTCACCTAAAAACTATTTTCTGGATCCTTGTTTGAGTAACCCACAAATTACAAAACCACCTTCTGAATCATGAGACCCTAGTGGAATTAGAATGATATAAATTCAAGGTTCCACCTTTTAGAGAACAAACTCTAGAATAATAGCCAACAAAGATGTAATCCTTGAATATTCAATAATGACATCATAACCTCTAGAAGTATTTCAAAGAATATGAGAAATAAAAATTGAAGGAACATTAGATGGATGATATAGAGAAACAAAATACCCATTATCATATTCTAAGATTAAGCATGAGTATAATATATAACCAACCAAAAGCTATAGAGGAATGTTAGACTAACAATCATAAATATGTCTAGGAGAGGCCTCCATCATTTACAACCAAATATATTAGTCTAACTACTTGAGATTAATGGTTCACTATAATATAATGGGAGTAAAAAATAATGGTGTAGATATCATAGAAGTGATAATAATGGCAGATACATAAATAAAATATCCATAGATATAGAATCCAAGAGCCTACTCTAGTTCCCATTTATTACGGGAATATTTCAGGTTCCCTTGGTTATAAAATTTGTTATAGAATCCCACCTTCAAGGAATATTATATATAATGTTGTAAAGGAATGGAATAACAAAAAAATGAATAAAATAATTGGTAAATTCAAAGAAATATCCATTTCAACGATAATTCATGACACTATTTCATATAGAATGAACTTCACTGTAAACACAACAAAAAGATAGTAACCTATGGATCCTCTTATTTCCTTCCAAATAGCTGAATTATATAAGTGAATTGGTATACATGACATGAGAATACTGATTGAAGTATTATTAGGCTCCTAATCTAAATTATTATCCCTTGAAAAGTGGAAGAAAATTAAACACCATATTATAATGTAATGAGATTCCCACATCTAGGAAGCATGAAATTCATATATAGTTAATAGATGATTGAAGAAGGATATATGGTTGAGCATAGATACAACCACATCAAAATCTAGATTGCGTGAGCTATCAAAACATTAGAAGACAAAAAACATAGGGTGTTACCCTTTTAACATAGTAAGAAGGGCCCACATATGATAATATATAATAAAATAAATCTTATATAATTACATTGAAAATTTCAGACAACTATCAACACACTCCTGATTCTCTAACACAACTAGGATCATCAAAATTGGATTAATGTGAGAGAATAAAATGGTACCTTGGGTGAATGCATTAACTTCATTAATGGAAGGAGGAGATACAATTATGAATTAGACCCTCCATTCTGAGAGTTCCACCATGTAGAGTAGAACAAGATATATTTGCCTCAATATGGGTGGATTTAGTAGAAGTAAAGGTAGATGAAGTCCTCTAGATTCATTCAGAATTCAAAAATGTCTTACAGGATAAGTTACCTAGGTCGAGTAGTGGATAAGGATATCAGATCTTATCACTCCTAATAGGAGGCATTGTCATCAATAAATTAAGTGAGATGCCCATATATGCCTCAATGATAAAAAAATTAAATTTTCTGGATCACATGAGGTATGTTCATTTTGAGAGAATCAAATATAGTCAAACCATGTATTGCTAAAACAATACTTAATATTTGAGAATCCATCTCAATTAAAATTTATGGATCTACTCATGCTTTCCCTACACACACAACCACATGGGAAATAAAAAATAGATAAAATATGGGAATACATAATAATTTTACAAGGTTCGATACAAATATGGGTATATACTCAATGTTGTATTTATGTCGATTCAGGGGACTATATTTTATCACTACTATAAAAAAGTGATTGAAATGGATGAGAAAGTATAATACTTAACTCAAATCCTACATTGAGAGAGAATCCATTATCCCTAACCCTTGGGAAGCTATAATACTTGTCCCAAAAACTATCACCAGATAAATAAAATTATTCCAAATGATTTGTCTTGGACAATACAAGATCCTCTAGTCTAAAATGGTCCTAAAACATCTAAAAAGAACATTAGTAAACCATTATATGTCACTATATCAATAGTAATATCTTCTTAATCACCTATGTATTTTCAACTCCAATATATGTTTTTTTGTAGTTAAATGAATGTGTCTCTTATACTACTAACTAAAACTGAAAATTATCAATAATTTTAGTTAGGGGGATAATTATATGTTTTTTGTATCTTCTTCTTCAGAAAGAGTCGTAACACCCAGACCAAGAACAACATTATTTTTTTCCTTCATTCAAATATTCACTTCTTCTTTCTTCTGTGTCATATTTTATCCCTTTCTACCATTGAAAACAATAGGTTATACTATATTTCTAACTAATCCCACTATTTCTATTATTAATATTCTTTATTATTCCTAAACGATCATGATTTTTGATAGGATTTTATATCATTTCACTCTAAATATTTCTCACACTTTCTCTTTAAAGATATTATTTTCTGATAGGAAAATACTATACTCCCAGATCTTGTTATTTTATAATGCATGGGATCTATTTTTTTATAACATAATATTATCACTCACACTTTCAGTATTTTTGATTCATAGAATCTATAGTAGAATACAATATTGTTATCTAATCACTATACACACACCACATTATATTATTATTTATTTATATCATATTCTAAAATGCTATAATAAAGCCATATTAATTTATTTTCAATATTATAAATATATATATTCCTAGGAAATTGGGCCAAATGATATTCTATTTATCACTATCAAAATATCACATAGTAAGTATCATTATTTGATCTTCATTAATAAGTTCCAGATATTTTCATGTGAAATAACTGATTTACAATAAATCCTTCATCCACATATTCTCCTCCAATATTAGTATTTTGTTCCATTTTTTAATTCTACAGTAAAAACATCTCATTATTACATTTCTGCATGAGCTGACACATAACCCCTTTGAGTATTAAAACCCACATTATAAAAAATTATTATACGATTATTATTATATCCATTATTATTACAAAAATTAATTATTATTAAAATTATCATGGTATTCAATATTAAATATCATTAAATCAACTTATTAATTTTATCTCAAGTAATATTCTATTTTAGAAACTAAAAACCCCTATGTCTAGTTTTATTACTCTTATGTATCATTAAAACTCCTCAGGCCACCCTTATGAATCTCTCAATGATATAGTGTCTCCCTTAAATATGAGAAGGTGACACATAATTATTGTATTTTGATTATTACATATTCTTCAGAAACATAAAATTATTGACTAGACATTAGGATTTACAATTATCCTCCTCCAAATTAACATTTTTATTTTCAATCACATTTAAGGGGGAAGTGAGAACCCTCACATTAAAATCGAATCAATTGTTGAAGGACACTACTGACTTATTAACAACAAGATGAAGATGGTTGGTATCAAATTCCCTAAACAGTTTCTAGGGAAAGGAACTTACTTGGATGTCTAGATCATCCTTTATAATGTCATCAAAAAATATTTCTACATGATCTCAAATATGCATGTACTCCTCTTTTCAAATATTCCCCATATTGAAGCCTCTTACCTGAATGTAGTCTTTATTGTGAATCTAGTCAGCTTACTCCCTGGTAATTTCCACTTGGATAACCCTTCTCGTTATTTGATCAATATCTCCCCTTGTCACCTTAATCACCAAAAAAAACATCCTTAATGTCTTCACTAGAGTGCATGGGTTGATTCATCGTATTATCCAACTATGAGGCCTTCTAAAACTATAGACCTTCAAGAGACCCTGACTCCCACTATTTACTAGGGGAGGTCAACCTCTCTCATCGTCATCTCCTCCTCAGATTGCATATGTATCTCCACTTGCTGGTCCTCCATCACCATGATTGCAGCCCCTTCGGGGTCGCCAATGCTACAGTGGTACCTTCTTCCTTAAAGGCCACTTTGAAATGGTCTTAAGACACGGTTTCTCCCTCTAGATGGACTTACTTACCTTACACCATCTAGATCTCATGAGCCATGGGAATTCCATATTTTTTGGCTGACCGAGCCTCTATCGGAATAGGAAGATAGGAGTTGTCTTTACACACCTTTAGTTTCTACTTCCTGGGAATAATACAAGTCCAAGGTCCCAATTCTCTTTGTTCCCTTTCTTCCATCTTTGAATGTGCAATCATGAACAAGACCCACCTAAAACATTTTCATATATAGGATTTCCATCTATATTAGACTCGACTTCGGATGGGAAAATGGAGTTGTCTCACTCCCTCTATTATTAATAAATCTTTCAAAACATTTTTTAAGTTGAGATAGGCCGAGGCCCTCTGAGAATTGGTTTCCTATAAAAATATAGTGGCCTGCTTACACCATGGGATTTCTTCTCCCACTCCTAGGAATCTATGGACTTGTTCTTTCCAGTTATAGGAATCTTCCTCTCAGATATGTTCCTACTTCTTACATGCACAACAATTGCATAGATTCAGGGATTTGGGGCCACCATTCCCTTAGACTTTGGATCATCAACACCATTAGAGCCCACCAAATATTGAGGATCGACCTTGTGCATTTCCAAGTTATCTACAACCATTTCACTAGACTGTGCACCCCTTATGTTTATGAGTCTCTAGTTATAATTTCTAGGTCCCTACGCAACCAGTTGAAGATTATAGATATAGTTGGTTCATAAGGTAAAATCCTCTCTGGTTTTTTCTTCATAACTCCTTTGAAAAAAATTACCATCAGCCATGCATGTACCCTTACTAGGTCCATCCTGGCCTTCAACAGACCCATCACCAAACAAAATCAGGTACCTTCCATCATCACCAGGAGAACCACCATGGACCCTATTCTCCAAAACCTCCAAAGAATCTCCCTTTTCCCCCACCCTTCACCTACCGATAGCAATTACATGCCCCATATTTTTTCAATATAAACAATATTCACACCAAGATTAAGAAATTGCAAACTTCTTATATCTAATTTATTCTCTTGCAGCAATCTAGAGGGATTAAACTTGTGAATTCAATTCATCAACATCAACTCACAGCCTCAGTGAAATTAGATGGCACAACGCCTGATTTATACTCTCTATAAAGATAAATTGCCCATCCAAATTTCAAGGAATATGAATAATTGAGGTATTTTGAGATGGGATAGTGAGTTCCAAAAATATAACCCAAATCGCCGGTGTTAGAGTGTCTCATTTCATATGAAAATCTTATTAAAATTTAAAGAGGACAAAGCAAGCTCCATCACATGAGCGGGGCGCACTCGACAAGGCAAGAACCAGGTCTTCATTAGAGGTGAACCTAATTATTATGTTCCTAGAGTTAAGATGACCTTCCATAGCATGCTTCTTTTAACCCCATAATTCAAAAATAAATTATAACAACTCAATATTTTGAATAATATTTTTTCATGAATTTCTGTATTATTTTATTTTATACTCATTAGAACTATATCATTTAATTATTATAGAGAGTATAACTAAAATGAGATTGTTAGGTTTCGACTGTTATGTGCCTCTTGGTCAATATGACCGTTGGAAACTATACTCATATCATTAGAATTATTTTTTATAACTTCAAATTATCATGGTTAATTAATATAGAAAAAAGATTTAATGGAATCAGTTAGTAGATTTTGGACATAAGAAGCCCATTTTTCTGAGTTTGGGAAGGAGGTGGCATCGTTGGGATTCACTGTAACCCAAGTCCAAGACAAAATCTAACACGTTAATCTTGAGCAAAATCACTTATGAGGGAAGTTCAAGCAGATAGAAATCACTACTCGGGAAATGTTGTCTTAGCCTCCCCAAGATTCTATCACCATAGCACACCATACACTTTGGTAATATGCAGGTGTTACAAGGGGATATGTAATTGAGGCCTCAGTTACTTTTTATAATCCTTTTATATAAATAAAATTGTTTTTTCTAATCATGGTAAAATATGTGAATGGGAAATATCAAGATAAATAAAAGAGGAATTTATAGAGGTTCTAAATTATTGAAGACTTTTAGAAAAAATTGGTATTATAAAATATTTTTTTAAACATTAAATCAATAATAATGTGAAATGATTTTCAAAAAATGGTCTTCTACAGTTGTGATCAGTATGAAATATAGATTCAAATAAGATCAAATTAATTTTGGGCGAATTGTAAATTATGAATAGGGATATTACCCTTATTTATAGTAATGTGAACAATACAATATTAATGCCACTTAATTATGTATAAATATATCTTGGGAATCTTTAATGGTAATGTGATATAACAACATAATTAAATAATTATTTCAGGAATTGTTATTTAAGTATTAGTATTTTCTCAAGTAAATAGTGGATTTAATTAATATTAAATATCACATTATTTTAAAATTATTATCATCAAATGGATTTTATTTTTTTAATTCATTGCATCAATATTAGATTAGGATGAATTTATGATATTTTTATATCATGTTTTGTTTTTTGGTGAATAGTAAAAATACAGTTTTGAGTTTTGGTGTATTTAATGACATCATTAATGATGTAATCATGATATAATAATTCTGGTTGACTTTTGTATAGTAGTATATGCTATAAGGTGTCCCAATTGTCCAATACCATGGGAAAATACCATGGTCAAGCACATGGTTTTTCAAATACCACAAATGAGATATCCCTTGAAAATTAATAATATATTCCCTCACTTTTGCTATAAATATCAACCCCATGAATCATTTCATTCCAAATTCCTCGTAAAAAATTGGTGGGACTTTTTTCCTCCCAATGAGTCCTTATGAGGTTCCCTCAAGACCTACAAGGTCCCATCCTTTGAGTTTTTTTAAGTTACTCTTCAATGTTAGGGAACCATTCACCATCATATTTCACTCATGAATTCCATTATGTTATGTCTTCTAGTTTCCTTTTTACTATATAGAGGTGTATTCTTCTATACCGTTATTTCTGTCCTTCTTATTTTGAAACTATGAGAGACCCTTTCCCCCCTCATCAATTGATTTTCTGAATTTTTATGTGAGATATTTTGGCTTCCGAATATTGGTAAAATAAATTACATCTTCTATTTTCTTTCATGTTTCTATTTCATGTGGTATGTAATTAAAATATCCTTACCATGATCTTATTTTTTTATTCTATACCTATAATATATTATGAGTTATTTCTTTGAGGGTAATCCTTTTCCCATCTATTTTTATAATTTTATATAACCATGTTATATAGCTGTTATGCTGCAGCATTTTCATCTCAAAATCTCCCTCTTTTTCTCATGAAATTATCTTAATTTTTTATGTGGATACCCAAACCTATTTTATTTCTAGGGGTATTTACCAAGACAAAAAATAATATATTTTACTTTGGAATTGACTAACATAAAACCCTAATTCCCATTCAGTGGTTTATAAATGAGATGTTGATCATGTTTTTATGCACTTTTTAAAACGTCACGATTTTTATACAAAACCCATTTCTGTTATTCTATTTGGGTAATTTATGAAATTTATGATTACGATCTATGTGGCTCACAAAAAAATAAATTCATAATAAGGTTGAACCCTAATAGCACTCTAATTAATTGGGAAATGAATTTAATCTCTAGAGATGACACGTTTTAAGATACCTTGGTGAATAACCTTGGTAATTTTTATGGCACCATGGGGTTAGACATTATTGATATGTTAATGAATTACTAAATTAAATGTTATAGACAAATTTTCAAGTTATCATTCATGTAATCATTTCTATGATATGTCTCTCTAACATTCCATAATGATATCCCTCATGTGTTTTTTGATATCACTTAAGTTCACATGTAAACAGTTTCACTTGTTTTCCTTACTGGGCATTCTCCTCACCCTTTACATTGATGTATGTCTATAGGTTATCAGTTGCATTAATTGTACATAGGAGAAACCTATGATTAATCCTTGAAAGAGGATTAGAATAATTTTTAATTTTCTCATATCTTATGTTCCTATTTTCAGAGACACATGGATTTAATGATCCTTTGTTTGTAAAATGTAATAAAATGGTCGGTAATAAAAAGGAAGGATTCCATTGTTTTATCAACATAGAGTTTAGTTATTTATTGAAATTAGTCTATGAAAAAATTAGGTATAACCTTATAGAAATGTTTAAATATAGGGAACTGTACTAGTATTTTTGTGAAATTTTAAGAAAGTTGTATCCGGAAAAATAAATCCATGTATGGATACGAACAAGTGGATGTGGGTGAGGAACAGATATACCTAGGAGTGAAAAATTCCAAAAAGAGTTCCAGGCTTCACTCAAGGAATCAAAGTACACAATAATGGGCCTTACTTCACTCCTTTTTTGACACTCCTGGGGGATATATTTGGTTAATCGCAATCATTTTATGAATCATTGGGAAGGATTTATAAAGAAATATAATTATTGTTAAAGAATAAAATGTTTAAGCATAATTTTTTAAGACAAAAAAATATTTTATAGTTAAATAATTTATAAATGAAATTAGTTTCTAACAAAGGTCTTATTCTTTTAGAAAATGTTAGGAAATAGGAGGAACCGTGAAAATGGTGACCACAATGGACCATGTGCTGATGGTTCTCTACTGTAATCTAGAATGGAAACATTCATGAGAATTATAAACCAACTGACTCATGTTATGAAAAATAACATTAATCAAGCACAGAGAGCGATATCACTACAAAGGGAACAAAATTTTTATGAGTCCATAATTCATCAATGACCACCAAACATCAGTGGATCGACTGACCCTTTGGTTGATAAAGAGTGGATTATCTCAATAGTGATGATCATTTCTATGATCTTTTGTTACGAGAAAGAGAAGGTCACCCTGGTTGTTTACAGCATAGAGGGAGGACCTAGTCAGTAGTGGGGGATGATTCAAAACCTGAGGCCAATAGTGTAGGTTCAAGCTATGAAGTTGGAAGAGTTCATAGGGATCATCATCAACAAGTTTTTCCTTAGTTCTATGAGAACAATAATGGAGAATGAGTTTCTTGAGCTAAAGCTGAAGGATAATGAATTTTTTTGAAGCTACAAGATGAACCTCACAAGGGTTTTACAAAGAACCTATAGCTTTTTCATGGATCCAAATGGGAAGGTTGATACATTTTTTGTTGGAATAAGACCTCATCTACAAAAGAATCTAGCCGACCGAGACTATGACACCTATGTAGAGATCATACGGAGTGCAATGAAAGTCCAACTGGAGTTCAGAGAGACACAGTGGTCTCATAAATCTAATTTTAAGAAGAGATAAATGGATCTCAGCTTAGGGAGAACCTTTGATCGGGGAATAAGAGGCAAGAAAGTCCAACATACCACGTGTAATGAATGTGGGAAAAAGCATTCGGGAACTGATTTCTCGGGAGTGGGATGTGCTAAAAGTGTGGAAGAGATGGACATATTGCATGGAATTTTTGTAGTGAGGTGAATCCCTAACTCCCAAATAGTAACAATAAAGAGAATATGGTGTATTTGCAACCTATTGTCGAATGCAATAAGTGTGAAAAAATTCGGGACTTTGAAAACCACTTCCCAAATTCGAGGACAGTAGAGGGGAACAACCATCAGCATCAAAAAAGACCATGGGAACTAGTTCATGCATTTTCTATCACTACATATAAATTTTAAGCACCAAATTATGTGGTGATAGGTACTCTTTTAGTTCTCTCAAAGCTATAAAGTAATTTGTTTGATTCTGGTTCTACGAGTTCTTTTATTTTCCCTATGTTTGCAATGAATTGAGAATCAACCCCTGGATTTATAAAATTAGAGTTGTCAGTCAAGATTCCTAGTTGGATAATACATTAATAATGAGTGTTTAGGAACCCTATTATTTACCTTTGTGAGCACAATATTATCTCAAATCTAAAAGTTATTCCCATGCGGGAATTCGACATTATACTAGGGATAGACTTTCTCTAAAAGTATAATTCTGACATCAAATGTAGAAACAAGGAAATATCAGTAGTCGTGAATGAAAAACATACAATTATATTCCTAGGAGAGATCTCTCAACATAATTATTGTTTAAAATAACCTCCTATAACTTTTTTATGGAGTTTATTGGTGAATAAGAAGAATGAAATGAGAGTATAAGGATAGAAAATGTCCAAGTCGTCCATGCATAAATTGAATATTTATTGAGGAGTTTTTCGGACAACCCCTAGAAAGAGATTTAGAGTTATCTATTGAATTTGTACATAGATCCCATACAATTTCAAAGACCCCTTATAGGATAGATAATGTGGAGTTGAACAAATTAAAGAGAACAACTCCATGATCTGTTGGATAATGGTTTTATCTGACTGATTATGTCTCTTTGGGGAGCCCTTATTTTCATTGTGAAAAAGATAAATGGATAAATGAGGCTATACATTAAATATAGAGAACTGAAAGGGATCACCGTGAAGAAAAAAATACACTCTTCCATGAATTGATGATATATTTGGCCAACTTTGGGGAGCTCAATTCTTCTCCCAGATTGAACTTTGATCAAGTTATCATCAATTGAGGTTGAAGAAATAAGATATTCCAAAAACTGACATCCGATCATAATATGGGAATTATGAGTATGTTTTATTTCCCTCTGGAATGACTAATGAACCTGCTATTTTTATTGATTTGACGAATAGTGTCTTTAAGGACTACCTTGATATCTTTATGGTAGTTTTTATTGATGCTATTCTAGTATATTCCAAAATTTGTGAGGAGAATGAGGATCAGCTAAGGGTTATTTTTTAATCTCTATAGAAGGATAGGATTTTCAGAATGTTCACCAAATGTGAATTTTGCTTAAAACAAGTTGCTTTGTTGAGGAAAATTGTTACCAATGAAGGAATCATAATTTACTCTACGAAGCCAAAAATTGTAGAGGAGTGGCCTCATCCTACAACAATAAATGATGTTCATAGTTTTTTTGGATTAGAGGGATATTATAAGAGGTTTGTGAAAAAAAATCATGGGATTTTAATCCATTAACCAAGTTAACCTGAAAAGGTGTCATGTTCATCAGGACAAAGGAGTGTGATGAATGTTTCCAATATCTGAAGGAAAGATTCATTACCACATCAGTGTAACTCTACCAACAACTAGAGAAATATTCTTTAATTTTAGAGATTCATATCGAAAAGCTCTTAGGTGATTCCTTATGGAAAATTACAAATTCATTTCTTATGAATATCGACAGTTGAAGACTCAAGAGTAGAATTATCCTACGCATGATCTTGAGCTACATGCAGTCATTTGTTTCTCTGATGATTTGGTGGCACTATCTTTATGGGGAGAAATATGATATATTCATATACCATAAGTGTTTGAAGTATTTATTTCACAAAACTTTCACTGAACATGAGATAAAGGATATGGTTGTAACTTTTTAAAGACTATGATTGTTCAATTTATTATCATCTTGTAAGAGAAAAAAAGTGACTCATGCATTTAGCAGAAATGACCTAGTTGTTCTGTCCATGATGAGGATTCAAAGAGATCCATTGATCAATGACCTAGTAATGTTGGACATGGAAATTATAAGAGAAGGTACATCATCAACCCAAACCCAAATTATTTCTAAATATTCATTACTAGATAAGATTAAGAAGGATCATAAAGAATAACCTTTATTACAGAAGAAGTTATAGGTTGTAAGGAATGGGAAGTTTCCAGAGTTCAATATTGATCAATAAGGTGTACTGAAATTTCATAGAATACTATCTATTCCATCTATTCCAGAATTAAAGAAGGAGTTGATGGATTAAGCTCATATCTGTACCTTATTTATACATCTAGGAATCACTAAAATGAATAGGGACCTACATGATCATTATTGGTTGGATAATATGAAAAAGGAGATTGCTGACTACACTTCATGGTGCCATGTATGTCAGCATGTGAAGGCAGAGCGATAACTTCCTATAGGGGTATTGCAACCACTACCAATACCAGAATGGATGTGGGAAATATCACTATGGGATTTTTCATTTGTCTCCAAAAAACTAAAAAAAGAAACAATGTAATATGGGTTATAGTAGACCATCTCACCAATAATTCCCATTGTATCTCTATTCGGGAAGATTTATCTCTTGATAAACCTTCCAAGATTTATGTAAAGGAAGCTATAAGGTTACCTGGAGTTCCACTCTCAATCATATATAATCATGATCCAAGGTTCACATCAATATTCTGGAGATGTCTTCAATATTCTCTGAGTACCGAATTGAATTTCAATACGGCCTATCACCCCCAAACTATGTCTAATCTTAAATAAATATTCAAAAACTTGGGGACATGCTGATAACATGATAAATGGAATTTAAGGGTGGATGAGATCAACATATCCCATTAGTTTATTTCTCATACAACAACAGCTTCTACTTGAGCATTAAAATATAATCCTATAATGATCTATATGGGAAGCGATGTTGAGCTCCTACATGTTGGGATTAATATTGTGAGATAAAGCTTCATAGGCCTGATTTTATACAAGATATGACAGAAAGAGTCCATGACTTCCAAAAAACACATTAAGGCTGCTCAGAGTCGGAAAAGTGCTATGCCAACAACCATTGAAGGGACTTAATGTTCGATGTTGGTGAAAAATTATTTCTTATAATCTCACCTTGGATGAGAGTAATGAGGTTTGGGAAGAAATGTAATATCATCTCTATGTACATTGGACCGGATGAAATCCTTGATTGTGTTTGAGTTGTGGCCTATTGGCATGCACTTCCTCCAAATCTATCACAAGTTCATGATTTCATCCAAATATTCCTCTTGAGGTAGTAAATTCCGAAACCTTCACATGTACGAAATATATAGTTGGTACAACTGGAACATGACCTCTCTTATTAGATGTAGCTAGTGGAAATCTTGGATCATAGGGACAAGGTTCTATGCAACCAGACTACCCGCCACATTAAGGTGTTGTGGAGGAACAACAAATGTAATGAACCCACGTGGGAACTAGAGGATTATATGTGGCCGAAGTACCCACACCTTTTCTCTTTTGATGTTACAAGTTAAAATTTTGTGGATGAAATTTCTAAAGGGGGAAGAATGTAACGACTCGAACTTTTGAATAATATTTTTTTCATGAATTTTTGTGTTATTTTATTCTGTATACCTAATAAATATATCATTTAATTATTGAAGTGAGTATATTTAAAATGAGATCATTGGGTTTTGAATATTCTTTGACCATTGGTTAGTATGATTATTTGAAACTATACTCTTAACATTACTATTATTGTTTATAAATTCTAATGATCTTGGTTAATTAATATAGAACGAAGAGTCGATGGCATCATCCAGTAGACTTGGGTCATACCATGCCCATTTTTTCAGATCTTGGGAAGGACGTGGTGTCATGAGGATTCACTCTAGACCAAGCCCAAGAAAAACTCCAACATGTTAAGCTTGAACGGAATCACTTCCAGGAGAAGTTCAAGCTAATTGAAATCACTACTCTGGCAATGTGGTTCGAGCCGCCCAAAGATTCTATCACCATAGCACACCTTACTCTTCAGTCCAATGTTATTTTTATAAGGGGATATGTCATGAGGCCTTATTTATTTTGTGTAATCCATTTGTATAAATAAAATTTTTATTTATTATTATGGTAAAATATGTGAATTTAAAATATCAAGATAAATATAGGTTGAATTTATTGAAGTACTATATTATTAATGAATTTTGGAAAAATGGTATTATAAAATACTTTTTAAAAACATTAAATAAATAATAATGTGAAACGATTTTTGAAAAATTTCCTTCAACGGTTTTGATTAGTAATAAATTTAGAATCTAATAATATCAACTTAATATTTGGTTAATAGTAAATTATGAATATTAATATTACCCTTATGAATAGTAATGTGACCAATTGAATAGTAACCCCACATAATTAATTATAAATATATTTAGGGCATCTTTAATGGTAATGTTATATAATAGTTTATGTAAATAATTATTTCATAAATTATTAGTTATGTATTAGTATTTCTCAGGTAAATAGTGTTTTTACTTAAAAATTAATTATCTCATAAATAGTAAATTATTTTCAAAAAATGGATTTAATTTTTTAATTTATATAATCAATATTAGGTTAGGGTGAATTTATGAGGTATTTAAAAAAGATTAGTTTTTCAGTGAATAGTAATAATATAGTTTTGAGTTTCGGTGTGTTTAATGGCATCATTAATGATGTAATCATTATGTAATAATTCTGGTATACTTTATAACATTAATATATGTTATGTGGTGTCCCATGTGGCTAATACCATGGGATAATACCATGGGAAATTCAATGGTTTTTCAAATACCTCTAATGAGTTCTCCCTTGGAAATTAATAAAGTATTCCCTAACTTTTTCTATAAATACCAAACACTTCCTTCATTAATTTCATTCCAAATTCCTAATCAACGAAGCTCTATTGTTTTTACCTCCCAAGGATTCCTTCCCAGGTTCCCTAATGACCCCTAGGGTCCCAACCATTGAGTATTTCAAGGTTACTCTTCAAGGTAAGGGAACCCTTCACCATCATCTTTTTGTCATGACTTCCTTTATGTTATGTCTTCTAGTTTCCAATTTACTATTTTGGGGTGTAATCTTCTATACCATTATTTCTGTTCATTTTAGGTCCAAACAATGAGAGACCCTTTACCCTCACATCAACTGATTTTCTATATTTATATGTGTCTCCGTTAAGCTGTCGATGTTTCATAAAATAAATTGCATCTTCTCTTTTCTTTCTTGTTTCATTTTCTTGTGGTATGTCGTTCAAATATGCATACCATTATATTATTTATTTTTCATTATGTACTTATATTTTATTATGAGTTATTTACTACTCTTTGACCCTTGTCCCCTATTATTTTATTTTTTTCTAAAACCATATTATATAGTCACTATGCTGTAGAATTTTCGTCTCAAAATCTCTCTCTTTTTCTCAAGAAATCATCTTATTTTATTTATGTGAATACCCAGACCTATTTCATTTAGAGGGGTATTCAACAAGAAAAATATTGAAATATTTTATTCTGTAAATGAATTTTATGAAACCCTTATTCCCTTTTTGGGGATTTAAATGACATGTTGATCATGTTTTTAAGAACTTTTTAAAATGTCATTATTTTGATATAAAACACATTTATTTTATTTTATATGGGTTATTTATGAAATGTATGATTATAATATATGAGGATCACATGAAAATAAAGACATATTAATGTTTTCTCTGATAGAACTCTTATTCATTGGGTAATGAATTTAATCTCTAGAGATGACATGTTTTCTGATACCTTGGTGAATAACCTTGGTTAATTTTTCTGGCACCATGGGGATTGATTTTGGTGATATGTCCATGAATGTCTCAATTAAATTTTGTAGACAAATTTTGAAGTTATTATTCAATTTATTATTTCTATGATATGTCTCGTTATCATTCGTTTTGGATACCCCTCATGTTTTTTTATATCACTCAAGTTCAAATGTAAATTGTTTCACTTGTTTTCTTTACTAGGCCTTCTACTCACCCATTCCTTTGATGGTTGTCTCCAGGTTATGAGATGAATTAATTGTACTTATGATGAATAAATTATGAAGACTAATATGTGTATTAGCATAATGTTTAATGTTTTCATATATTATGTTCCTGATTTCCATGACACTAGACTTTAAATATCCTCTATTTGTAAAATGTAATGAAAAGTTATGTAACAAAAAGGCGGTATGCCATATAAATTGATTGTATAAATCCACTTACAGTAGGAACCGATTAAAGAGTGAAATAAAGTTGAGTTGCAGTAGAGTGGTCACCTCATTGAATTCCAATGTTGATATCTACAGCAGGGGAATACCTTCGAAGCATTTGGGTACTTTCGGGCTGATGAAAATATGAGGAAAGGAAGAAATGAAACCAGGGTTCGATAAGGGGAGAAATATAGGATACCAAACGTCTAAGAGGGATGATGGAGGACCCTACCCCTCATAAAGGGAGGGGCCAGAGTAGGCCTCATCCCTTCCTAGGGAATATAAGCATGAAACATCAACCAAACTCCCTCGAAGAAGCTTCATCAGTTTGTCTTGTTATTTACTATTATACATCATAGTGAAACTCAGTATATTAATATATTCTTAATATATCTCCTATAACCCCTTATTATAACCTTTATAATGTGAATTCCATACAAAAAATTTTCCATTCTATTTCCCAATGTGGCTATATGCTTTTTCATATCTAATTCCCCTTTAAGTACTCATTTGTATCTCTTTTCCATAGTGAAAAAATTACATATATCCTTTTCTTATAGGGAAACATTAACATATTAACCTTATTGTAGGGGAACCAATATGCTTCTTTGAGATACTGTTACATATGATCATGTTAAATAATACATATATACAACAATTTTTCCTTCCCAATTTTCAGTATGAATGTTTTCGATAAAACTTATGTATATAGAGTAATCTAAGAGGTTCCTTCACATACATATTGAAAATTTAGAGTGACTCTTACATATCATCATGTGACTATGACACATCATAGTGACCTCTAGTCTTTTTCCAATATTCTACAACTACGAAATCCTTATGTATTCCTTTTCATTTCTAATTTTTAGCTTCAAATTAATATTACAAACCATCAATAAATCAGAAAAAAAATATTTTTTAAGCATTTTTCCAAAATCTCTATCCACTCCAAATCAACCCAAAAAAGTTTAAATTTCTTTATGAATTTATCAAATCCTTTCCAATATCTTCAAAATATTAAATAATCTAATGTAAACCATATGTGAACTTCATTTGAGTATTTTGAAGACAGTTCACTAAGTCAACACTTTATCTTCAATCTCTGCATTCTCTAATCATCATCTAAAAAATATCTATTGATGTATAATTGTCCATCATTCTTGATAATGTAATGATGGATTCTAAATGTTCTACCCAACCTAATTCTTAACTAACATGACATGATCAATAGACATTATTATGTATGTGGTATAGTGATCTGTTAACATTAATAAGAAATTTTCATTTATTCCCATACAGTATCGCTCATCAATAATCATATATAAATGGTTTCCTCCATTAATTTTTAATAAATGGAATTAAACTCATATATATATTTATATTTATATTTACACATAATCTAGGATATAATCTCAATCTTCTCCCTTTATCTTATTTACCAACATTATACTAGGTCTTCATCTACATGTCCAATGAAAGTAAGAACATATAACTTTTATAAGAACACTCCATGCTACGTCTCACGCCTTTTAACTTCTTTATTTATTAACCTCTTACTCCAAAACCCAACTTTATAACACATATAAATGACTCTAAATTTTTATATTCATGAAATATAAAAAACTATTGAAACTCAATCCACTTGATAACTTATGAGGGAAGTTATTTGTTTTTAGTGAGAGTTGTGAGTTCTCATTCTTATGATTGGTTATAAAACTTAAGGGATATTTAGTCTTCTATGATGCTGTAAATAAATAATTCACTTATTGTTAATTTTGGTGAACAAGAATATTATCATGTCTATACACTTTTTGTGTATCCAAGTGTTGATGAGCTATGTAAAATTACTTATGTAACATTTTTTATTTATATTAAATATATTATTAAGGAATAGAGTTTTTTTGACTAATCACAAAACAATATCATTGAAAGAGAATGATTTATGATTTATATATCTTGATTCACCCCAATTGGGTATTATTTCATCAATGGTAACAAAAAGATGTATTAGTGTAAAAGATTAAGATTGAATGGTTTTTATCTCATTATAATATATAAATGTTATTTTTAATTGTAAGGTAATTCGGATCTATAATGTGCATAGATTTCAACTATGGAAGAATCAGATGAAATACTATTTATTATCACATGTACTAACATTTACATAACTTTATTTCATAGAATCATGGTATTTATAGAGATTATAAATTTACCAAAAAAATATAATAAAGAGTAAAATTATTAAACCATGTAATCAATACATTAGTGGAAGATTAATATAATGAGATATACAAATGTCATGTTTAACCATAAATTTCATGTTGGAAACATTATTGAATATATATTAAGGCAACTAAAATGTGTGGGTATAGAAATTTCATGTTCCATGGAATTTTTATGAGGTTTATAGGTTGCATGTGAATGACTATTTTGACATATTGGGTGAATGTGAATGTTCACTATATTCATAGAGTTGGAAAAAACCCAATTTATATCAACATTGGCGCAAAAATATTGATAATAATTCCAGCTCAGTTCAATTTGAAGGTTTTTTGTTAGTGAAAATAACCTAAAAAATGTCTCATTAGATTAACTTCACAAGATGATTAATTCTTATGAGGTGAGGACTACTGAAAATGATCATATAGAAATTTATAAAACTAAATCAATCATTGAAATATATTTAGAACCATAGAGTTGAGAATAACCTAGAAGAAAAATTGTATCATGAGTCCATGAAATTCCTTTAATAAAACATAATGTGGGAAGATTTTGTTTAGTAGGGATATCCCACATTATTTATTTTAATATAATATTGTTGATCACCTATTTAGGTAGTTTTCCGTGACGTTTTGTGATGATGAAGAATATAAGGAATGTGTAATGAAGTCATATAGTGACATTAAATGCAATAAATGTTCATTGATTAACTTCTTTAATAAATAATAAACTCTTAAAAAAGAATATAATAACTCATAAGAAATTGAAATAGTGGAATTTACTGATTTAAAATACCTTAGTGTGGTGGTCCTTGAAATTTTAATTGAAAAAAAACATTTATGTGTAATGTGATGGAACATGTGGAAGTATTGAGGATCCTATAAAAATAATGTAATGTTATAGGCTTCCTATGATGAAGTTGATTTATAGAAATATGGAAAAAAAATTAAAATTTACCAAGACCTATAATCAAAAATACAAATTCAAAAGGGATGAGTTATTTTCTATTATTGAAAATAATAAATCTATAGGGCCACAATACTCCAAAAATAATATTGATATCAAACTCAAAGTGGAATAATATTCCCAAATAATTTCTTTTTACCAATATGATGAAATATAGGGTTAATATAATTGATGATAATGATGTATAATTCATCAATATCGGTTGAATAATTATGTAATGAGAAAGATAAATGAACCATGCAATGGGAGAATGAATATTGAACAAACATTTGTGGAAAAGGATAATGAAATTCATTTGGTTCCAATGAAAAATATAAAGGATTACCTATAAAATATTTTATTTCATAATGAATGAAATATTGTTGAGGTTCTTGATTGTAAAAAAATGTTTTCATAGTTGAAGAAAATTTACAAGCTCCATCTTCTATGTAAGAGACTGATTTTGGAGAGACCCAAAATCCCATCAATGTTCATATAAAAAATATAGGTTCTATGTTAAATAGGTACTTTATGGAATTTGAAAAATTGAGATATACAAGTATAAATGAATAGTCTCAGAACCTTTTCAATGACTACTATATTGGTGATGATCATTCTTTACACAAAATAATGTATTTATCATAATTTATGTAAATGAGTGTTCTAAGGGATATTCATAAAAATAAAAGCTATTATATCAAGGTGTCAATGTGCGATCCAAAAACAAAAATATATTCTTACAATATTGAAAGATAATTATAATATATTGTATATAGATGAAGTATAGTTTATCAAACACTAAATCATATGAGGAAACATTCTTTGATCAATAAGGTAATAACTTATAAATCAATTAAAATATTTATATTTTTAGAAGTAATAGACTAAATTGGATTTTGGATTCTTCATTATGGATTCAATTCCCAAATAATGAGAAATAAGTATATTGTAATGAAATTTAAATATGAAAAGGAAAATATCCTTAAGGTTCAGAAATTATTAATTTCTTATGATTATTAACATTGGGAAGGTAAAAATAGTGTAAAATATTAAGGGGGTTTAAATTTTTTAGTTGACGAATTCCTTATTCATAATTACCAAGTATAATTTAATTTTGTGACTCATAGAATTCAAATGGAATTTGTAATTAATTCTTGGAGAAGAGAATATGCGAAATTTTTCAAAGGAATATGAAAATATGTTATCACACAAATCACTTGGAAACTTTAACAAATAAATAAATGGAATACATTTTAAATAATGATTGTGAAAATGATATCCTTAAGCATAAAAATGAATGTAATCATACATGTTATGTTCCAAAAAATGAAAAAACATTATAAACATATTATCCTAAACAAATTCAATGTTGGATATTGTATTTCCTACTTATTATATAATGACGAGTCATATTATTCTTAGTTCAACCCACAATATTGTTTTAAAAATAATAGTTTTTTATGTCAAAATCGTGATGAATTTCATATTTTTACACATCGAAACATAAAAGAAATAAATTTTGGGGAATATATAAGTGGGTTGAGATATTTCAATGATTGTTAATAAGTACACATTACGTAGATTATCATTTAATAAATAGCTGTGTATTTATTATAAAATAGAAAATATATTTCATTTCATTTATTATTAATGACACCATTTTCCCAGGTAACTCTTTAGAATATTTCAATGAATATTATTCGATTTTAGTGAGAAAACAGGTTATAATTTGGAGACCCATGGAACCATATAATGGATATATTAAATATAATATATCACACACATGTAGTTTTTCTGAAATAATGAAATATATCCTGAATGATGTATTGGAAGGGAAAATCATTTCCCCAATAAAATCTAGAATTTGTGTTTTACTAAAAGAATGACAGAAACATTGTATGTCTCAGTAGTTTATTTAAAGTGATGTTATGGGTGAAATAATAAGATAATAAATAATTAAATAAATTGTTTTCCATTAAATGTTATTAACCAAATTCACATCTACTTAATAATTGATATGGAAAAATCCTTGAGTTAACTACATCTCCTTATATATAGGAGTATATGACCATGGTGGAGAGTTTAAGTGGACAATGAAGGGATCATGGATTAAAAATCAGTATAACATAGGTATTTTTATAGTTAGTTGATTTCTTGGATCACAAAATTAACAATCGACCATGATAGTTGTTCATTAGAAATTTATATATTATTGAGTTTGGATGTTTTATTGTCATTAGTTTAATCTTTTTTCTTGATTTCTCAATAATGAACATGAATTGATTCTTTAGTAAATTAATCCACTGGTCATTTTGTCAGATTATTGTAGTATATAATAAATTCATATAATTAGGACTATTTTGTTACTTATTTATCCCCCCATGAATCTTTGATTTCTTCATCAGTTAACGATGTAAAACCCAAATAATGCCCAATATACTATTCTCACTTTTGTTTTTAATGTGTTCTCTCCTTTAATTATTCAAATATCCGACATTAGTATTTCGTTTTATTGATTTTTTTAATATACCTAGGAACAAAACATTGTGTTGTATATCTTTGGTAGAATAGATTATTATCATGGGGTGGATGTTTAGATTGATGTTATTATGACCTTCTGATGACAAAATTAGTTATTGGAATATTTTTTGTATAGTGAAGTTTTTTTTTTGAGTTGGTCTATGAAGGTTATTTGGGACAATGATGAAGAGAAATTTATGATCAATGGGTGACTATAATCTAGCATCCAAATTTTATATAGGCTTAGGTCACTCAGATCTATGCATTGTGAAATATTATGTAGAGGAATCATAGGTGGTGACAATGTGGGAAAATCACGTGAAATAATATATATTACTACAAAATTCAGATATACACAACATTTATTTTTAGAAGCCACATATCATGTGGACCCCCTTACAAAGTGTATAAGGTTTATTTTTGAAGATATATATCACATGTTCATGTGACTAATATATGTGTCATCAAACACTTAAATCGGAAACCTGGAATGTACCCTAGGGTATAAGGGCACTGAAAAGTCCAGTGTATATAGGTAAGGCCATAGTACATGGGAAAAAGTTGGAGTACATGATCTCATGCATGGAAAAATCAAAATTAGTAGGACCCATCATGTTCCCCTTGTATACTCTTTGTACCCCATCGATGGTAGTTTTGTTCCCTTTATCTTCTTATTCTAGTTTTAGTATTAGTAGGGGTGAGTCCGCTGAGTTCATACCTAAGAGTGTATAGTGTGGTATCTCGTCCTGGTTATAGGTTGGGTGATCCCCATTATGAGTATGTTCTAGATAGAGTCATGTATTAATCTACGTGTCATGGTGTGTGATACACTATGATTATTTACTATTTTTGGGTTAATTATCCCATTTCTACCATCTAGGGTGTGCTACACCCTTCCTAGTGTGGTTTTCAACAAAGGGTTAGATATACCTCACAAGATATGGTTATGATCCCCTATCTTAGTATCAAAAATATAAAATTTTTATACGATACATAAGGAAGAAAATGTCCAAAGTGTGTGAGATCTCAAATGAGATTCAATGGTGTTAGTAAAACATGAGAAGTGGGTTCCCTTAGAAAAACGTGACTATTATGCCTCAGTCGAATCCTAGGCTACCAGTGGGGATCTTACCATACATTGAGACTTCCAGTATATCTATGAGAATACCTATCTTCTTTGTTTAGTTCTAGTTGGATCATCTTATTTAGAATTTTAGATTAATCTCTATAATGATTTGGTAGGTGATTTTGGGGTATCCAACTATATATTTTAACACTCACACACGCAACAGATCTATCCACATGTGTCATGTCTTTTGTAGATGACATGACTTTTATGAATTTCTAGAAGGACCATGAGAAGGAGGATCTTAGTTACACTAGTTTCACCGCAAACAATTCTATGAGTTTTTTCTTCTTAACAGTCCCCTATTTAGTGGTTTTGACCCTTTTTAGTGTTTTCGTGATCATTTATTTCGGCCTTTCTTTTTTTACACTTTTTATAATATGTCATGAGAATAATTTTTATGCATTCATAAGCTATATTGGTTGATTATATTCTCTACTTTATATTGTTTTATCATTATGCATAATTTGTATTTCTTCATTTGAATAATTCCCCCTGTGTGTGTTAAATTTTTATTCAACACTATTTTCTAGACCTGAAATTTTTGGTCGGAACGATTCAGGTGTAAAACTATGCTCTTTACCTATGTTTTGGGACCTTGTGGGTTAGGTTGTGGTAGAGTTTCATCTGATTTTATGTCTTAGGATTGGAGTTTTTAAGACAATCTAGCTATTATGACTGGATTAGTAAATGTAGAAATAATGTTAATGTGTTCCGTTTTTTAATCATAGTACATAAAACCTGGTGACGGTGTAGCTACTAACATATCCCTTTATTGAAATATTTATAACCTTCTTGTTGACTTGGAATATATAGGCACTTGTAATATGGATAACATGGGTACATGAAAAATAATAATGGGTTGTAGATCCCATGTCCTTATTGAGTTAGCTCCCCTTTAATGCTATTTAATTATGGTTTGTCTTGAGTTTTGTAAGATGAATTCATAATAATATATAACTGGTATTCCATAGTAGAATCATGATGATGATCAACTAAGCGATGAGGCTTTAGTACAAGGACCAGGGAAAGAGATGGTTCCTCTATGTGGTTATCTAACAATACATTGACCATTGAGAATCTGATTACTCTCGATTTACTATAATATTCCTTATGTAGAATGAGTGAAATTCATTAGTACCAAATGTAAAAACAAATCATGTTTTGGGATGATCCATATGCCCATGAAGAAGTTTACTAACTCGAGGAAGTAGGGTGATTTTTTTCCTCGCTAATACCTCTCCCAATCAGATAGTGGTCCTGGTGGTGATCCTTCTATATGGACTAGTACGATGATGCTGGATATTAGAGATAATGATTCATAGTGAGGTGAATCTCACTTAGATTGAGTTTTAGTGCCTATTCAGAGAGTGTATTTATCTAGAAACCTTACAAGCAGTATGTGTTCGGGAGATTATAGATATCTAGTAGAGTATAATTCCAGAAACATAATATGGTTCATGGTCTACTAACCTATCTTAGTACTCCATGTACATGTTTCATAATGGATGCATTCAATAATGCACCATATATCGTGGGGTTCAATGAGATATCTATGTTAGATTGGTATCTATTTACATCCCTTACTATATCAGGGTATTGTTGTTTTACTTAGTCCTTGATAACTTCTTATATAATTATTTGTCAAATAGTGGGTTTGGTAATTGTAACCCTAGAGTGCATACCATTGTATCAAGTAATTGGGGTTAGAATCAGGGATCCCGAAAAATGAGATTGCTTCATAAGAAGTCTAAAGATAGTGGGACAATGTTGACGTTCCTTTCCATTATAGAGTCTAATGAATGAAAAGAGAAATACCTTGAGCACAAAGTTATTCATCCTTTGAAAAAACATCAAAAATCAACAAATACATGAACAGAGATTGGTTTAAGCATGGGTCGCGCAAGTTTCAAGTTGGTCGCATATGTATACATGCGCGCCACATTTTTGGTGTGCAGGTGAACTGCACGCCCTATTTGATTTTCACCCAAGGTCTTCAAAAGACTATAAATACCCCTTATGGTCCCCCCATTACGGGGACAAAAAATCCAGAAACTCAAATTTCAGCTCTTGGCACCCTGGTCTGTTCTTGATGTCTTTCAAACACTTCTGAGGTAATTTCTTACCTAGATTGGAAGATCAAAAGAGGGGGAATAAGACCTAATTGTTGATATCCATCAACACCTGCGCACCTAAGTGTATAACCCTTAAGGGAAATGGTCACACCTGCGCTCCACCTTATCCCTTCAACAGAACCAACATTCCAACCTTTTATAATCCTTTACGGGTAATACTAAGAGCTCTTGATCCATGTCTCGCCCAAGTATTACCCTATGGATTGACCAGCGCACAATTACACATGTGTCGTGTAGGTATACATGCACGACCAGGACCTGTGCACCAAAACAAGACCTACGCGCCTACATTCTTTTGGCTTCCCCTCCTATCCATTTATCTCTTTTCTTCAAATATACATCTCCTCTTCAAGATTTATCCTTTATAATCATCTTCAAATCCATTTATGGCATGATTCCTTGGTTGGATTCCTTTTCTGAAAAGAATTTTGTGGAACGTCTCTCAAAACCTAGTGATGTACATATCTTCATGTCACTAAGGTGAGATATTTCATTCATTCAACCTCATCCTTTAAGATGAGAAGATATTTAACATGGGCCTTATTTTTAAGAGTAAGTCCCAGTTCATGTTCTTTAACATGGGCCTTCTTTTAAACAGTACGCCCCAGTTCCAGTTCTCCAAACCTGGGCCTTCTTTTCAGGAGTAAGCCCCAGGCAATAGTCCCCTAACCTGGGCCTCCTTTTTTAAGATTAATCCCCAGTTCAAGTTTCCCTAATTTGAGAATCCTCCATAGAAGTAATCCCCATGTTCCCAAATATAGTCATCCTCCTAAAGAGTAATCCCCATATCCCATATTCCCTTAACCTGGGCCTCCTTCTCAAGAGTAAGCCCCAGTTCTAATTTTTCTTAACCAGTCTTAATTTCTTTTGATTTGGGCATCCTCCTTAGGGATAAATCCCCAAGTCCCCTCGTAATTTGGGCATCTTCCATAAGACTAATCCCTATTTAGAGTATCCAAATCTCCATTAAAGTGCATATACCTTTATAGACCGTGTTTTCAGACTTCTTCTCTAAAATAAGTCCCGATCATTATCTATTTGGGCAATCATACATACGTAAGCACCATATAATTCCTTGTGACCCCATCTTTCATGGAACAAATTGTCAGGTTTTACTGATTCCTCTTGTTTCTCACACCGAACATGACTCTCGTGAGATTAGAGTGTAAAAGTAATCATGACATCTTGATCCATTAATTATGCATAAACCCCACCCTTCTATCTAGAACTACGTGGACTTTGATATTTTCCTTACAAGTAGAGTACGTAGGAAGCCTTTTTAAGGTTCAAGCCTATTACCCATTAATTGTCATATGTACCATATGACTTTAAACTATATCTTAATTTCCAAACTATGTGGGTTCTGATACATTTTTCTAAACAATGATATGTAGGTAGCCCATCCAAGGGTACGATCCCAACTCTGAAATAATCCATGTCCTTCTTCAACTACAAAAAATTTCAAGTGCCCTGCTGAGTGGATTTAAAACAAGTATAGTTATCATAATGACCAAGAGATGTCTATACAATTTATTGAAGGATAACATTGACTAATAATCTCTAACAAATACAGATGATTCTCTATCGATGAAGAACAACAAATACATAAAAAATATTTCAAAATCTTATACATATTAATCATTGATTGTCAGATCTAAAGGAAATATCATTTTCATACTTGGTAATGTAATAAGGATTCACAAACACAACTTCAATCTATAAACAGAGTCCCGGAGTAGACAATAAGTCCCCCAAAAAATGTGTGATGAGTCCGACCTCTCATCCTCTTGACCAATTCATATTCTTAAGCCTCATCGGTCCACAACTAGTGTGAACCTACCTTTGGAAAGTAGGTCCAAATGGATATAGAATCATTGGGTGTTTCCAGTTCTATGAATAAACCCATTAGAAACCGATTATAATGTTTGAACCTTAAACAAACAAGGTCATACCCATTTCCAGAGAAAACAAAAAATGGTGAACCTGATGTGAATCCTTAACTAAGTAAAAAATGATGTTTTACTTATTTGTTAGACTCCTATTTAAACTCAATGATAGGTCTAACAAAACAATCAATAACATATGTGCTAATCCAAAACATGTATTGGATCAACGTATATTGATTAAGTCTATTATATCAATCAATCACTCTTTTCCAAGATCTTCTGCATTACAGAAATGGATTCTCTAAAGTTTACACCTATGAATGCCTTTACTGTGAATACATCTACTGCTACTCCTCCTAGATCATCGTCTGCTCTGAGGATGACATCACCTAATCACCGTCTTCAACGCTGGGTATCAAATTAACTTGTTAAGGAATATCGTAGACATGGTACCATTCCGACTCTAAAGGCCGCTCGACAAGACCTCCAAGTCAATAATTCACCCTGGTTGTCCGGACAGCGATGACCAGCGATCAAGAAACAGGTGGTGCCAACCACCATTTCCCACAGTTTCGGGTCGTTATCACCAGAATGCAATCCCCAGTACCTCCCATATTATGGGGAGGTGAATGAGAAGGTCACTCAAGGACTTAATTCAAGGAGATAAGATTCCATCCTGAGGGATCCCTTCAACAATCACCGCCAGGCTCGTGCAGCAGTGCGCCCTCAGCATGATGAGGGTATCGCCTTCAGGGGTTCGGCTCTGGTTCCTCAGACCCGAGTCCGCAAGATGAACCACCAAAGGCGAAATCTGGTCAACAGTGAGAAGGTTCTTATCTCTGCCATTTCCGTAGATGTCCACCAACCTTACATGGTGGAAAGCAACGAGCATGCACACACACCCGTCCATTTTAATTCTGTTGTCTAGAAGACTCATCTGGCAGTAACACACCATTCCTGCAAGGAAATTTTGGAGGAGTAATGTAGACAGGAACATACACCTGTTTATAAATCATCAGCTAGTCATCAGGTTCGTCTGACTACATACGATGAAGCCTGCCAAACCAATGTGTTGACAACCGGTAAAAAGACACATACACCTGCTTACACTCATCAATCCTGCCAGTAGCATCGTCTACCAGAATTGAAGGAAGTTCATCAACCACCTTTGGCAGAGTGAAATTAGCAGGAACATACACCTGCTAGAATTGATCGCGCCTACCAACAGTCTTGTTTGGTAGCACCCGAAGAAGTCAATTGGAAAGCCCCAATGACAAAAAGGAGGAAGACTCAACACTCTGCCCCCATACATGAGTATTGTTATAATTCACTGATAGGGAAAGGAGGATAGGAGTAGGAACATGCACCTAATCCACGTGAGGAATGGATGTATATTCCCATTCCAGAAGCTGAAGTCACCAAACACATTCTAACAATGGTGAATGAGCAGAGGCAAATCCCTACTTATATTATGGATGCCTGCCAGGATATTATAATAGCTTCAACAGCATCACATGGAATTAAATGAAAATCTATCCCTACTAGTTGAGTGAAAAATCAACAGTTCACTCCGGAATAGACGCACACCTCTGTTCCAGTTCAAGAGGATTGTGGGGGCAGACTCCCCCATGTTATAAGGACAACATAGTTAAGCACATACACCTGATTTGAGTGGAGATAATTAGTCTAACCTAACTATTTCTTCTGATCAGGCACATACACCTGCCCATAATAACAACTTTCGTCCACAAGATGTTCCCAATGTGAGTAAGAAGGCGTTTAAGAAAAAGACCCATCCAACACAGTTAAGAAATCAAGAGGCAATCTGTAATAAGGATTTGCTCCATACTGGAGTTCTTGATGCAGTTAGACAATTATCTATTGTAACTCAATATTCTACTCAATCAGTTCTGAATAGTGGGAACATTAATTCTGAAGGTCTTCATCAGACACTTCCTCATGAAGTATTTCTTTATGACAGTTCGGTCGATCACGAAGTATCATATTCAGATTAGAGCCACGATTACCCTCGGTGTGGCTAGAAAACTAAGGATCAAGAGGTTTTATCTTTTGATGTAACCCACCATGGTGTTCCTCCCTATGATGATGAATTTAGCTGTGAAAGTCTTCTCCGAAGAAGTAATTCAAATTCCCTGGAAAATTCATCAAAGGACAATGTAGTAACGAGAAAGACCTCTTATCTTAAGGCACTTTCAAATGTGAATCCTGTCATGTCTGATGCTTTACCATTAGCAGGTGAAATAATTTCTCCATCAGAAGATATCCCGTGGTGTAGGTCATTCTATGAACCACCCCTGGGTCCTTCATCTTCTAGTTTGATATGTGAATTCTCTACCGATCTTGTTGAATCTAATGAAGTAACAAGGAAGCACCAACTCTGGTCGAATCAAGTATAATAATCTTCATTGAATGATAAAGAGGAAGTGCTGAATATGAGAAAAGAACTGGTGAAAGGTGATGTGCCAGTCATGTTTTGGCTTTTGGCTGACTCTCAGTATGACATTCCATAGATGTTGACGAAAGATTGTATTCAAGATATTCATCTAAACATGTGGAAAAATCTTTGTCAATTGAAAAAGAAAATATTTTATTATGATGAATATGAAAATAATGTAAAGATAATAGAAGTGTTACAATGCCAAATTGTCTTGGAATCTCTCTTAGTTTCTCAATATCTAAAGGCTGAAAAGAATCAGAGCACCCTTCAGCGTTCATGCCTTGGCGCACTAAGAAGATTGTGCCAGTTGATTTCTCATGCCCCATCTGGTATTCATATCAAGGGATGGGGTGTTCATGGAGCAGTACATGTCACTGTACTCTCCAACCAACAAAGCCCTCCAAAAATAGTCTCATGAAATGTCATTGCCCAAGGCTGGCTATAGACAATTGTCTTTGTTTGTAATCAAAGGCTCGCTCAAGAACATGCCTCAACTAGTTCTTCTCAAAATCAGGCATACAGAGAACAGTTTTTTGAATTACTCTTGCATCAAGAAATCGAGAATATCGAACAATCTTCTCTTTTAGAGCATGCACATCATCAAGTGTCAGAAGTGTCAGAAATCATCCAATGGTCATTTGAACTGGGTGATTTGAATGGATGTAGATTGATGCATCCAACCAATTTCCAGACTAAAGTCAGCAAGATCAGGAGAGCTTTTAAGAAAGTATCAGATATAGAATATCAATAGCCAACCCAGATTTCCAGAATAGGGACTCTTTTAACCCAACCCTCGGAATCAATAAATAGGATTCAAGGAGTTGAGCAGGAATAGCAGGAACAGCCCCAGTCCAAAGGACGGGGGACTTTTTCAAATCCTCAATCTATTCCTCAGAGAAAGTCAGTATTCTCTCGATTAGGGAAGAATCCCTAAGAGGAACGAAGAGCCGAATTATCAGGATATTTCCTCCAAACTATGGTTCGTCAAGAAGTTCTTGAGGGATCAAATCAACAAAAAGTAATGTCTCATCAAAGACATGGAAGAAGACAATATCGCAGAAATTCCATTAGAAGGGATGAAATGTGTTATGCATCAATAAATGTCATCAATGCCATTGTTGCTGATCCACCAGATGTTGCTCACTCAGAGGGATCAGATGAAGAAGTTCTTGCTCAATAGGCTATGCATAAAGAGGCAAATGAAGAAGGTGTGTATACATGAAATCAAAGGATTACTCATGATCTAGGTATTCCTTCAAATAATCTACTTCCCCCTCTCCGAAAGGCATCCAATAAAGGGAAAGGAAAGAATCAGGCTATATTCCACCCTTCCAATGGAGAAGGCCAATCAATCTAACTAGCGTAAAGGTTCACACAACAGGAGGAAGAAATGAAGGAATTAAGGAGGTTGAATGCAAAACTATATCAAGGTAGTCTTCCTCCTAAGTGTGCTGGAGTCAGTCAGCCTAGGAAATTTTTTGCAGCTACTAAGATGGATCAAGTGTATTCTCATTTACCAGTGCACTCTCACAATTCTAGTCCTATGGGTCATGTGCAACAACAATCAGTGGTACTACTATCAGTTGTAGTACCCACAACCACACCTCTCCAAGCTATAGTTATTGCACCTGCTCAGGACCATATTCAACCGGATGTTTATCAAAAGTTAATAACTACCATTGAGTCATTAACAGCTTGGTTGGAAGCTATAGAGGGAAAGCATGCACAAATTCTTCTAGAAAATAGAGCTTACCCTGAATGGGTTGATGCAATTCCTCCCCCATAAATTTTCCAAGTACCAGATTTCCAATATTTAATGGTTCAGCAGACCCAGAGAAGCACGTACCACATTTTGTTTCTCATTGCGATCCTATGATGGGAACCCCTCAGCAACAATATGCAGTTAAGCTCAGGTGTTTTATACAGTCATTACAAGGGCATGCTTTTTTCTGGTATACAAGCTTTCAATCCCGGTCAATTAATGGGTGGGAGGATCTTCTTCAACGATTCCTTCTTCAATTCATCTCAACTATTCCAAAGACAATAGTTCATGATCTTACGAATTGTAAGAAAATTGATAATGAACGGGTTTCAAATTTCATTTCTCACTGGAAGGGATTAACATATTCCCTAATCTTAGAACTCCCTCAATAATAGTTGTTGGGAATCTGGGTGGAAAATATGCGTGATGAATTACGCACACCGTTGATCCCTGTGAAATACACAGGAGGGTTTCGAGACCTTACATTGATCGCTCAGCAGATTGAAGACTCTCTTATGAAGACTAAGGATAAAACTCCTATAAATACATCAGCTCCATGAATGAGAATGGGTAAAGCAGAGACTGCTACAGTTACTCTTAAACAAGCTCCTGTACCTGCTTCTACTTCAAAACCTTCATCTTATCAAAGGGCTCCACCTCTTGAGCGTCAAAAATAGAGGTTGTATTGTCATTATGATCAAAGAGATCAAAGATGGAAACAATTTGAGGATCTGAAGAACAAGGTTTATTTTTTCTGAAATGAACAGGTTCCTTGTTACTTCATTTCAGCTCTGGAAAATAATTTGGTTCAATTTCCAAGGCCCAAAAGGCCAAATAAGGAAGTAGATGAAGACCATCCCAACTATTTCCCATTTCATTATATGTTGGGGCATCTAATTGAGGAATTTTTTTACTTCAGTGACCTCCTACAAAAGATGGTGGACTTAGGACAGGTCAAATTGAAAGTTTCTTCAGCTCAGGTAGCATGTGTTACTTCTAGAAATCCAAAGGAAGAAGGCGAGTGGAAGGAAGTAAAAAAACAAAAAAAATGAAAAAATATAATGATTGGATGGTTAGAAAAATGATCAAATGAACTCAAGACATTTATCGAATGTAATTGAAGAAACCAATTGTGTATTATTCTATTAATACCATATAAAAACCCTATTCATTAGAGGGAAAATCCTCGAAGAAATGTCATAATTCAAAGAAAGAGGAACAATAAGAAGAAGATGAGATTGTGTCAACGCCCAAGTTGCCATTGACTATGGAAGATTTTATGCCATCTAATTCAAAGCCACAAGCACCGTCCAACCAAACGGAACAACCTAAATTGGATAATCAGGCAGAGTCTTCCTCAGAAGAAGAATTGCTCTTTGGTTCTGTTAACATGATTCACTTAACAGATCCTTATGCCAGCAACAGTTTCGATTTTGATGAGCCTGAGTTCCCTATATCAAACTAAGGAATTAGAGGGAGTCCCAGAGGTCTAGGATATAGAGGAAGATTTGGATATCCTAGAAGCCACTATTCCAATCCTACCCCTGCTAGAACTGTATATGCAATAGAAACTCGTGGCAGAGCCCTTCAGCGGGCTCAACAAGATCAAGAAAATTCTTCCACCATTAGCAGATTCAATCCTGGCACAATTATTCTGGATGATTGGTTAGAGGTTACACCTTCTTCCTCTTATCAAGTAAATAGACCTATTCAGTCTAATATTCCAAAGCCAAGAGTATTTCCAACTCCTACACCAATATAAGATGAATCTACTTTCAAAGCATCAACTTCTAAGGAACCTTCAAAAACAGATGTTCCAGTTGGGAAATGCAAACCTTTGGATCAAAAATATGATGTCTTGAAACATTTTTCCCATGTACCGGACAAGATATCAATTATGGATGCATTGAATATATCATGGGATCTTCGGGAGGCCCTGATTAAGGCTTTGTCAAGTCCTCAGGAATTTGAAACTGAAATTGTTGCGGCTGAAGTCTGCCATGTTGAGAATGGTCCTGCATAATGCCATGTAGTGATATCTTTCACATATAAAGATGAAGATGATGTTGTGCATTGACATATTAGAACTTTTTATTTATCTGGAAAGGTTAAAGTTGTAGACATCTGAAGAGATTTCATTGATAATGGTTCAGGAGTCAACCTCACCCTCATTCGTACACTTCGTCGATTGGGCCTCATATATTCTAATTTATCCCCTTCTACATTGATGTTACAAGGATATGATAAAAATGAACAAGAACCACTGGGTGATATTACAATCAGAACTCACTTTGGAGATCTTGTATCCAATTCATATTTCATGGTTGTTGATCATGATGTAGCCTTCAATGTTTTTCTTGGAAGACCTTGGCTACATCAACATGCGGTTATCCCTTCATCATACCATCAATGCCTCAAATATTGTTTCAATGGTCAAATTGGGACATTGTATGGTGAAAAATACTCATTCAAAACTTGTGAATCCCAATACATTGAGGCAGAATTCTATCACATGGAGGGTAAGGAGAAATCCGCAACAAGGGAGGTTACCAAAGTTAATTCTCCATATGGTTTTGAAAAGATTCCAGTAAACCCATTCACACATGTGAGTACATATTAGGTGTTTCCTATCATTAAAATTGGTAGGATAGACCCAAATCCAAGTACTCTTATGGAAGCTTCCAAAATTTCAACTACGGAAATCAAGCCAGACAACATGGGGGAAAGTGGTGATTCACCAAGAAACAATGAAAGCTCAAATGGATATGTCTTCATTTCATCCGCTGAAATCCAGCAAGTCTATACTTTTCCAACCTGGCCAGAAGATGATATAGCAATGTCATAAGTGAAATATAATGTCGATTCTCAATCTATAATCTCCTCATTATTACATAAGGAAGAACCTTCATCATCAATAGGGTCATAAATGGAAGTTTCTTCCTCAATACATTCAAATTTTAGCATCCCTTCTGATCATGGAAATTCTGCTCCATCATCTACTATGCAAGTAGAATAAGTATAGATAACACATATTGATGAAGAAGAGGAAAATCTCAGAGATGCTCCTATAGCATTTGAAGAGGGTATCTCTATCACTGTGGATGAACTCAGAGAAATAAATCAAGTCATGAAAGAAGATCCAATCCCCACTTTAATTAGTGCGGCCATGACACTTGAAGAGAAGGAAATTTATATTTCATATTTGAAGCAAAATCGAGATATATTTTCTTGGAACTATACATAGATTCCCGAGCATGATCCTGATGTTGCTACTCATCGTTTGGGTTTTCCATAAGAACATCGAGGATTCAAGCAAGCCGTATGAAGAACACACCTATGTTATGCTTCCAAAATTTAAGCTGAAGTGGATAAGCTTATTAAAGCTAACATCGTCAGAGAAGTTCAATATCCCAAATGGTCGGATAATATTGTCCCTATGAAAAACAAAAATGGACCAATTAGAGTTTTCATTGATTTCAGATATCTTAATCGGCATTGTCCTAAGGATGATTTTCTAGTTCCTATTACAGAACTATTAATTGATACAAGAGCTAGATATCAAGAACTTTTCTTCAATGATGGATATTCTAGATATAATCAAATCTGAATGGCTCCAGAAGATGAATATTCTACATCTTTTAGAGCCCCTTAGGGTGTGTTTTTCTATTTGGTAATGCCCTTTGGCCTGAAGAATGAAAGAGAAACATATCAGTGTGCCATGCAACGTATATTCAAACCCTTTTTAGGGATGTTTGTTGAATTTTATGTGAACAATTTGGTGGTTAAATCCAAATAACATTCTAATCACTTGGATGATTTGGAAGTCATATTCCACAAACATTGGCAACATAATTTGAAGATGAACCCCTTAAAATGTGCTATTGGGGTAACCTCAGGAAAATTTCTCAGTTTTTTTGTACATCATCATGGTATCGAAGTCAATCCTAAGAAGAAAAAGTCAATCCTTGGTATGTCAGATCCTTGAAATTTGAAATAATTGAGAGGAATTCAAGGACACTTGGCCTGTATTCGGCGTTTCATCGCCAATTTGGCAGGAAAATGTTTACCCTTCACCAAGTTGATGAAGAAGAGAGTCACATATCAGTGGACTGGATAATGTCAAGAAGCATTAAATATTCTCCAGAAATATCTCTTGAGTCCACTGGTATTAATGCCACCTGTTGAAGGAAGGCCACTTATTCATTATGTGATATCTTTAGAGTGATCATTATGTTCTATCCTTTCCCAAAAGAATAATGTTGGGAATGAAAACAGCCTTTACTATCTCATTCGGGCTATGCTTGAAGTATAAAATAGATATTCTAGTATGGAAAAGTGATTCCAAGCATTAATCTTTGTGGTTCATAAATTGAGACACTACCTGAAACATCTTGAAGTCCATTTGGTATCTCACAATATCCCGCTCAAATTTATCCTTAGTCGTCCAATGATTACAGGACGTCTAGCAAGGTGGGCAGTTATTTTGCAGCAATTTGATATCCAATATGTGTCTCAAAAGGAAATAATGGGCCAAGATCTAGATGATTTCCTTGTTGAACATCCTTCAGTAGAAGATACATCTTCAGATATGAACTTCCTGATGAGGAAGTCTTCTCTATTCAAGATTATCTTAAAAGATGGGAAATGTACTTTGATGGTGCTTCCAGAAGTCCAACAGGGAGGAAAATAGAAGATCCTAAATTCAACAAAGTTGGGTTAGTAATTGTTCTCATTTCTCTAGAAAAGGCAGTGCTTCCCTATTTCTTATCATTGTTGGGAGGCGGCACAAATAATGAAGCAGAATACCAAGCTCTCATCACTGGATTGGATTTAGTGCTTCATGCACAAGTGAATCACATTAAGGTGAAAGGTGATTCAGACCTAGTAATCAAACAAGTCAATGGGGGTTATGACATCAAAAAGGAAGAGTTATTCCCTTTGTATGATTACGTTAGAGAGTTAATGGCAGGGTTTCCTTCAGAACAAACGTTTTCTCATGTCCCGCGATCAGAAAATGCCCAAGTTGATGCACTGGATAATATTGCTATAGCTTTGGAAGATCCAAATCGGGATGAGACAATCATCAGTACTACCCACCATCGTACAATTTCACCTAATGCTCAAACCCGAATAGAGGAAATCAATGAAATTAGTCCCATTTCTGAACTATATGGTCATACTAAAGGATGGATGACACCTAACAGGGAATAACATCAAAATGGAACACTTCCACCTGATAGAGCTGGGAAAGAACAAATTTGGAAGTGTGTGGCCAATTTTACTCTTTATGATAGACCAAATCACCTAGAGAAAATTCTCTACAAAATAGGTTTTGATGGAATTCTCTTCAGATGCATTGATAGTGAAGAGATAATGGATTTCATGAAAGAATTGCACGCAGGAGTCTATAGTGCCCTTCAGTCTGGACATAGACTATCTGATCAAATTATAAGTCTTGGATACTTTTGGCCTTCAATGATACAAGATTGTGTTGATTTCACAAAGAAGTGTCATTATTTCCAAGTACATGCCAACTTCATTCATCAACCCCCAGAGTTTCTTCATACAGCTAAATACTTATGGACATTTACCACGTGGGGAATGGATGTAGTGGGACCTTACCATTCAGATACATCCAAGCAGTTTAAGTACATTCTTACTGTAACTGACTTCTTTTCCAAATGGGCAGAGGAAATACCTCTCAAAGAAGTCAGTTCTAAAAGCATTGTTAGCTTCATCAAGTCTAAAATCATTACCAGATTCGGTGTCCCTCATACCATATTTACAAACAATAGCACCAACTTCTGTTCATCCGAGCTAAGGAAGTTGTATCAAGAATACAACATCAAATCCAACCATTCATCTCGGTAAAATGTAGTGGACAATGGCCAAATAGAAGCCTTCAAAAAGACTCTATCTAACATACTAAAAAAGATAGTGGATAAAGATAAGAAATCATGGCATTATAAACTCTTTCAGTCTTTATGGTCTTATCGGACCACCACCCACACTGCAACACGGTCAAATCCATATTCATTGGTATATGGAATAGAAGTAGTCTTTCCAATTGAGTTTCAATTACCCTCACCCAGGGTAGCCATTTGTGATCAGTCATCTAAAGATGAACAATCTGAAAAGCAATTGGTTGAATTGGAACAATTAGATGAGAAAAGATTGTGCACCTTGCACCACTTGGAAGTCTATCAAAATTGAATAGCACGAGCCATCAAAAAAAATTTCATATTCGTTCATTCATTCGTGGAAATTTGGTATTGGTTCTCAAAACTCTAACGATACTAGGAAAGAAACCTCCCAAGTTGGAGCCAAAATGGGAAGGACCTTTTTCAATACAGAAGGTTTACTCCAATGGAGATTATTCTTTAATCACAATGGATGGAGAACTCATCATTACTCCAACTAATGACAGATTTCTGAATAATTATTTTTTGTAGCAAAAATACTATTATGTCCAGTAAGACGTTAAACTGTATAATCGATGGTCCATGCATATGACCTTAAACTACTCTCACCATCATCTAACATGACGTTAAACTGTGAAAAATTCCATAATACGTCCAACATGATTTTAAAATGTGTCCTCTTTTGTCCTTACTGCATGAAATTAATCTGTAAAATCCCCATTTCATTTAACATGACGTTAAACTACATTGTCCCCATCGTCTTAGCTACAGGACGTTAAACTGTACAACACCCTTATTGACCAACATGACGCAAAACTATGTTCACATCCGACGTGATGTTAAACTGTGTCTATATATTTGTCCTACATGACGTTAAATTGTACTGCTCATTCTTCCTACATAACATAAAACTAAACAAAGTCCCTTAATACGTCCTATATGATTCTAAACTGTATTTTGTCCCTACTACATGACACTAAACTGTACTTCACAAATAGTCCTCACTGCAAGACTTTAAAATGCATAGTCCCTTCATATGTCCTACATGACATTAAACAGTGCATCATTAAGGTTGTTTCTACCTCCTGTTTCTCACACCTAGTGTGACTCACGTGAGCTTAGAGTAAACTTCAACCATATGACCCTCTATGGACCGCTTACCATGTGTACGTCTAGACACTATTGTTAGGTTGTTGTTCTCAAGAACAACCTGATTGCCAATTCATTCTTTAATCAAACTACGCGGACATAGATCCTTGCCTTCTAGGATGGGTAGGTAGGCAACCTCCTAAGGTTCAAGCCCAAAATCAATATCTTCACATCGTTTCACCTTCATCTCATACGATGTTGATTCATGAAATCGCCCCCAGAACAAATATTTTTTTTAAATTGGTTCACCATCGTCCTTGCTATATGACGTTAAACTGTTCACCCTTTTGTCCTGTATGACAATAAACTACAATATTCTTTGACACCCTCACCTGAGAGGGAATCATTATTTACATTGATCTCCAATCATGTTATATTCTAAAGACTACGTGCATACATGACAATGACTGAACCTTTTATCTTGGGTCAAACCATCGTTGCACTAAAGTCCCCTTTCACCCTTCACTTGTACGAACCAAATTGGTAAAAAGGTTATTTCAAGAACTACATGCGTCTTGATTACCATCCTTATGGGATACTTAGGAATGTTCGAGCATCCCTCGAATCCAGCCCCAAGTCTTTGGGAATAACACCAAATTCAACCTAACCCTACATTCCACATTCATTCCTTTGGCTGAAAAGCCCCCCTGTGAAAACATGAATGTGGTATGGAGACCCTGGTCTTCATTCACATAAGGTTTATAAAATACATTGTTTACACCGTATAATGTTCTGATATCTATGACTATAAACTAAGATCTCATACACTTCTATCCCACATGACATTAAACTGTATTTCATGAACTAGGTATGGCTTGATTCCCATCCTTATGGGATACATAGTGAAGTCTAGTACCTCAATTCCGGACCCAACCACAACATGATTATGGTTAGCATTGGTCTGTGTATCTCTTCATGAATTGAACATTGCCTATTTTGATGCGTCATACTCTTAAACATAAATACTTCCAGATCTCATTAATCCTTTTTCTTGACTTCTGGTCACAAAATGTTTGATACCCGAGAGTTCTTTTGCCTGACTATGTCGCACGTGACCTTAGGCGGCCTTGCATAAACATTCTACAAAACAGACTTGTCAGCCAAAAGATTCTATTATTTGACTATGCAGCCAATTCCCTTAGGTGGCCCTGTATAATTCAACCCCTTAATGGGTTTGTCAAATAGTGGTAACTTCATTATTGGGATAAAAATCCTTTTTTTCCTTATTGGTCTTATCAACAATATGTAAGGATCTGTAGAAAATAGCCATCCTTAACATATTTATCCCATACTCATTTTCATGATCTGAAAGTATTCAAGTCTATGGTTGATATTTCTATTCCCTAATTTTGGGTCAGATATTCGCAAGAGTGACATTCATCCAAGTCTTAGACAATCTTGATTGGAAATATCCTCTCCATATTAAAGTACCTCTCTCCATACAGCAGACTCTATGCTTTAGAAAATATGAATCTCCATAAACATTCACTGGATTTTTAGCAGTAGAAAAGTAAATTTCTGAGATTTCTTTTTCCCGCCTATGCAGCACCTATCCATAGGCGGCCTTGCATAAGTAGTCTACATAATGGACCTGTCAGCGAAAATATTCTATTATTTTACTATGCATCCAACGCCCTTAAGTGGCCCTACATAATTCAACCCCCTAACGGGTTTGTTAAATAGTGGTAACTCTATTCATGGTAAATACTTCTTTTAATTCCTTTTAGCCCTTTTTCATATCATTCCTCAGATTGAAAATTTCTTAAGTCATAGTTCACATGTTACCCCCATACATGAATATGGTAATATGTTTTCAGATAAATTATCAAGGAATTGAGTCAATTTTAATCCATTCGGTCAAATCTATTTAGACCGTAAACATTATCCTTTTATGTCCAACGTGCATTACATTAAACTACCTACAAAAGACAAGGGAACTCTGAACAAAAGTCCAAATACCTCTGCAACAGTGAGAAATGAACAGAAGCAATGAAACCGTGGTTAATCAGCAACCTGCGTGATGAGAGGAACCTGCGCGACGATAGCTCAGAAGCGTTCAAATCCGGATTCATTGTGCGAGAATGGAACACCTATTTATAGTCAAAGCCACAACCCTTCATGGAGGGGCCTCCGTGGCTCACACCTGCGCGCCGCTACCTGCGGGCTCAAAACTTGTGCTCTGCCCTTCCTTGGTTTTCTCCTTTACCTCAGAGTCAAATATTCCTTCCATTCAGATCCAACTTTAAGGGGGGGGGGGTATTTTGTGATTCTCATTTCCATCACAGAGTCTAACGAATGAGAAGATAAATACCTTGATCACTGAGTGATTCATCCTTTGAAAAAATGTCAAAAATCAACAAAGGAATCAACATGGATTTCTTTAAGCATGGGCCGCACAAGTTTGAAGCTGGTCATGTGGGAATACCAACACGCCGCATTTTTGGTGCACAGGTGACCTGCGCGACCTATTTGGTTTTTCCCCAAGGTCTTCAAAAGCCTATAAATTCCCATTGTGGGCCCCCCATTTCACGGTCGAAAAATTCAGAAACTCAGATGTCTGCTCTCGGCACCCCGGTCTCTTCCGGAAGCCTTCCGAACACTTCTAAGGTAATTTATTAACTAGAATGGAAGATCTAAAGAGGGGTAATAAGTCCTAAGTGTTGAAATTCATCAACACCTGTGTGCCTAAGTGTCTAACCCTTAAGGGAAATGGTCACACTTATGCGCTGCCATATTCCTTCAACAGAACCTGCACGCCAACCTTTTATTATTCTTTAGGGGTAATACTAAGGGATTGAGCCAAGTATCGCCCAAGTATTATCCTATGGGCTGAACTGTGCGCAAGTACACATGTGTCACGTAGGTGTACCTGCACGACCAGAACCTGCACTCCCAAATAGGACCTACCCGCCAACCTTATTTTGGGTACCCCTCCTATCCATTCAACTCTTTTCTTGAAATCTACATCTCCTCTTCAATATTTAGCCTTCAGAATCGTCTCTAAATCCATTTATGGAATGATTCCTTGGTAGGATTCTTTATCTGAAAGGAATTCTATGGAACATCTCTCAAAAACCTAGTGATTTACATATCTTCATGTCACCAACGTGGGAGATTTCATTCATTAAACCTCATCCTTTAAGATGAGAACATCTTTAACCTGGGCCTTCTTTTTAGGAGTAATACCCAGTTCATGTTCTTTAACCTGGGCCTTCCTTTCATGAGTAAGCCTTAGTTCATGTTCTCTAAACCTGGTCCATATTTTCAGGAGTAATCCCCAGCCAATAGTCCCCTAACATGGGCCTCCTTTTTTAAGAGTAATCCCCAATTCCTGTTTCCCTAATTTGGGTATCCTCTTTATGAGTAATCCCCATGTTCCCAAATGTGAGCATCCTCCTTAGGAGTAAGCCCCAAATCCCAAATTCCCTTATCCTAGGCCTCCTTCACAGGAGTAATCCCCAGTTCTAATTTCTCTTAACCAGTCTTAATTTCATTTGATTTGGGAATCCTTCTTAGGAGTAAAGCCCCAATTCCTCTCCTAATTTGGGAATCTTCCTCAAGTGTAAGCCCCAAGTTAGAGTATCCAAATCACCATAAAAGTGCATATACCTTTATGGAACCTGTTCCCAGACTTCTTCTCTGAAATAAGTCTCAATATTTATCTATTTTGGAAATCATACATACTTAATCCCCATATCATTCCTTGTGACCACATCTTTCATGGAACAAATCGTCCGGTTTTACTGTTACCTCTTGTTTCTCACACTGAGCAGGACTCACAAGAGCTTAGAGTGTAAAAGTAATTATGACATCTTGAGCCATTAACCATGCATAAACCCCAGACTTCTATCTCGAACTATGTGGACTTTGATCTCTTCATTAAAAGTAGAGTAATTAGGAAGCCTTTTCAAGGTTCAAGCCTATCACCCTTTAATTATCATCAGTCCTATATGACGTTAAAATATATCTTAATTCCCCAACTACGCGGATTCTGATTCCTTTTTCTAAACAAGGATATGTTGGTAGCCCATCCATGGGTATGATCCCTACTCTTAAATAATCCATGTACTTATGAATGATAATAAACTTCAAGTGCACCACTGAGTGGTATTAAAACCAGTACGGTTTTCATAATGACCAAGATATCTCTATACAATGTATTGAAGGATACCATTGACTAATAATCTCTAATAAATAAAGATTATTCTCTATCGATGAATAACCTCAAATACATATAAATGATTCTCTAAATCTTATACATATTAATCATTCATTTTCAGATATAAATAAAATCTCATTTTTTTCTTGGTAATGTAATAAGGATTCACGAACATAACCTAAATCTATAAATAGAGTCCCAGAGTAGACAATAATTCCCTCCAAAAAGGTGCGATGAGTCCGACCTCCCATCCTCATTACCAATGAAAATTATTAAGCCTCATAGGTCCACAAATAGTGTGCACCTTCCTTTGGAATGTAGGTCCAAATAGATATAGAATCATTGGGTGTTTCCAGTTCTACGAATAAACTCATTAGAAACCAATTAGAATGTTGGAACCTTAATCAAACAATTTCATCCCCATTTCCAGAGGAAATAGACAACAGCTTATATATCTCAGGGAGGTTCCATCCATCCAAGGGAGAGGTGGTCTTTCTCTATTTATGGATGATGTCATTTCATGTCAAATTTCATGACTCTCAACATAGAAAACATGGATATGGTCGATGTAGCACCTATGTAGAAGAAGAAACTTGTATAGATATTTATACATGGTGGAAAACATGGTAGATGAGTTAAGATACAAATAAGTGGTGGTCGACGTTATAATATTTTAACACTAATTACACATCTATGTGGTCACTTTAATGCTTAGGGAGCTGGTGGTTAAGATCATGGAAAGATGAAAGTTGCAGAGGATTGTGAATTAGAATCTCCAAATAAGTTCCAACTCATGATTAATTCCTTGTCTATTTTAACTATATATTTGATAGAAATAATCAAGAGACAGTCTTATCTTGATGCACCCCTTTTTAATAATTTCTATATTACAATAAAAACTTTTACATTGCAATTAAGATTAGAGATACCTACCATGATAGATGCTACAATCACGGACTTCTTTCGATTGTGTGACATGGATCCTGGGTGAGACTTATTTGTATCATATCCTTTTCTAACCAATATGAGTCCTTATGAAATCATCCTATGAATAAAATTTGTCTATGGGTTCATACATTAATTGATTATTTTAGGAGATTGATATGATGCATCAAATTTCATGCGACAATATTTTACTTTTTTGTAAAGAAAATCCCCTATGTATAGTAGGAAGGGATTATACGTAGGAGGATACAACCGGTTTTACATTTGTTTTATAGTATGTACCTCATAACAGTTGATGTTATAAACTTTTAGTTTAATATATTGGTGGAGGAGTTTTAGGACTACTTTTCTAGTAATGTTTTAGGCTTACCTCCTAACCAGGAAATACACTTTTTCTTAGACATTTACCAAGGGACTACCCTAAAATCATTTCTAGTATATCATATTTATCACATTGAGATTCAATGTTTTAGGTGTATTTGAAGGATTTATATTGAACGATCTTTATTTGAAACATTTAATCTCCCTAGGAAATGATGATGTCATTCGCTGAGAAGGTATATTGAGCTTGAGTCAATGTGTGTATTACTATTTCCTGAATCATATTAATATCAAGAATATGTATCCACTTCAAGGAATCAATGATAGCTTCAACCAGTTGAAAGAGGTGATCATGTTCTCAATGATTGAAGTTAGGATGGATTATCACCATCTTCCAGTTCAAGAGGAGGATATATTTAATAAGTTGTTCTGGTGCACCTATAGTTAGTATGAGTACTTATTGGTTCCATTTAGTATGAAAAAAAAGCATGCAATGTTTATGGGGCTCATGAACTAGATCAATTAGACCATTTATACCAGTTTGTGGATGTATTCATAGATAACCTCCTTATGTACTCAGAATTAAAAGTAGACCTTGTAATAAGTTTGAGTATAATCCTATACATAATCTGGGGGAACACACTTTAAGTGACTCTCTCGAAGTGTCAGTTATGGATTCAAGGTGTACACTTCCTCAGATATTTCAACTTAGAAGAGGGAGTATCATTTAACCCCTTGAATATAGAGGCAGTAATTTCTTGGTACCTGACCAATATTTTGACTGAGCTGTGGAGTTTCATTTTTTATAAGGATATTATCTTAGATTCATGTTATATTTCTCCCAGATCATGGCACACCAAACATATATGACTTTAAAGGGTAGTATTTTTTGTGAAAGGAGAAATACAAGAATGCTTTTCAAAATTTGTGGTATAAATTGATGATTACCGACCTTGAGACATCCAAAGAATTTTGTTGAGTATGTGATATTATGTGATGGATAAGAAAGGAATATTTGAGGATTTTTAATGAATTAGTATGAGGTGATTTCATATAGGTCCCCAAATCGTAGATTTCATGATCAGGACTACATTAATCATAATTTGGTTCTTGTATAAATATTATTCACTATAAATTCATGGAGTCACTATCTTATGAGAGATTGTTTAATTATAAATTATAATTAAAATATCCTCATTTATATATTCTCTTAGAAATTTCTTAACTTGGGGTAAATATGATTATTTTACTTTTTGCATGATTATAACATTGAGTTAATCTATACTCCATGGAAGTGTAATAGGTTATTCGATAATCTTAGAATGGAATCTCAATCAAAGTTATTTAGAGATGAAACAATTCGTTTTTCCATATTATGGTTGTTCTAAGTAGACAAGGATTGTGCAACATACCTCTATTTGATGAATTCTATCCCTCCTCTTCTTCATCATTTTTTGGAGGATGTGCATGGGGTATCAATTTCAAGGAATTTCATGACCAACTATCCACTTGACATACTACTGATTTATTTTCTAAAGGTGTGGAAAACATATTAATTATCTAGAGAAATATAATGGTACTGGTCACAATGTGGTAAGAGGTTCCATGTTAGATTCATACATCACCCCTAGTGAAACACCGATGAGTGGAGAATATTCCACAAGAACATAGTTACCAGTTAATGTGGAAATAAATGAAGCATAGCATACCAGAGTTAATATTTCAATTCCCCACTTATAAACTGGTGCAGTCTTATCATCAGGTACTTGTGGGTTTAACTCAGTCCCTTGAGAATCTATAGTAGAAGTTGGATGGTATATCCAAGAATTTATTAAAGTGAATACCACAATCATCTCGAGTTCACAACACTATCTTGGTGATCATAGATGGAATCACTAATTTTTTCCACTTCATTTTCATTCAAGATTCGAGTTCAGTGGAGAGGCTGGGATGTATGTGCCTACAAGAGATATTCTAGTTTAATGAAGTTTTTTCAATGATTATTTCAATCGTTGACACTCACATCGTGTTTCGATTATAGATATAATTTTAGGAGGATTTAGATAATCCATTTCAGTAGAGCACAAACTTAAACCCCTAAACATACGGTTATACATAGCATAGCATTTAGATTCTAGAGGACATACATTGGGCTTGTTTGTTAGATTTTTTATGTAGTTGGAAGGATAATATAACATTTTTAAAGTATGCATATAATAATAGTTTCCACTCCACCATCAGTATGGAATAATTTTTTGACATTTTATGGGGACTCTTCAGGTAACTATTGCGTTGTTTGGTGCCATGTGAGACATCTATTATGGGCCTAGATTTGGTTCTAGTGAAACTAGATAAGGTGCATCTCATCCAAGAGTAGATGAGGACTGCCCAAAGCCATTAGTGGTCCAATACATACAGACTATAGAAGAATTTATTGTTTGTGTGGGAAACCTTACATTCCTAAATGTGTCATATCAAAAGTTATTATTGTTATTTGGATGAGGTGATAAATTATACATGGCATTAATTAACCCTTTTCAGATACTATGCAGGGGTGGTGAGGTGGTATACCACCTAGCCTCACCACCATAGTTAGAAAAAGTGCATGTTTTATTCCCCATTTTGAAGATGGGTAGATATGTACATCAAACATCATGTAATATCACTAGATTTCAAATTAATGATTATGTTCTATAGGAAACAAGATATGAAACACCATGCTTAAAAAACCCACAAAATATTACTATTTAAATATAAATTTTATAACATATATGTTGAATTGCTGGGTATTAATTGCAGTAACAACATTATAAAATTCCTATAACGTTCATTCACAATAATAGTTTATTGAAAATTTCTTAGTAAAAAATCACTCAGTTTTTAGTAAATTCATTTTATGATTCAAAATTTTATTATCCTAAAAAAAATTATTTCTATTTATGAGATAATGTTTTAATTAATTTCTAGAACATTCAAAAAATATATTTAGTAAAAATATATCCATTTTTTAAAACATCATATAAATATTATCTTTGGGTGATAATTTGGTATTTTTCTAAAATGATTCTCTTTTTATTAAATAATAAAGAATACAAATTTTTGTAAAACATAAATTTATTATAAAATATGAACAAGTAAAAGATATATTTTTCATTAGTTTTAAAATTTCATTATTTACTTTTGATTAAAAAAATTCAATTATGGGACTTTAATTAGTATTTGTTTTAATTTTATTTGAAAAAATTTGATACATAAAATTATTTTTTCTGAAAAATAATTCTCTATCATGTTTTGCACAATAAATTCTAAATTAAAATAGTACAACTATGTCAATTGATTAATAATAAAATTAATTACATATTTTGATTTAGAAGGTACAAATTTGATAAATATGACCCTTATATTTGTTATCATTGTGAATAGAAACCATAGTAAATAATTCTCACCACAATATGGGTAAATCATGAAATTAAGGTTAAAAATAAATTCATAAGAACTAAAAAATACCATAACACATAAATTTTGCCTATTATATGAGTTTGTTTCATCCATTTCCATAATTAAGTTTTAAAATATGGTGTTTTGGTTATATATTTCAGTTATTTATACCTTTATATTATTTTATGAAAATAAGTGTAAAAATTTCTATTCTCTTTGTTTTATTATCTCCAAATTTTTGATATCATTGAAAATAGTGGAAACATTTATTTATAAAAAGTTATTTAAGATATAAATTATATTTTTAAATGGTTATTTATTTATAATTTTTAGCCATGAAATAATTAAATTAAATACTTATGAAATACATACAATTTATTTATTTAATAAAAAAATAATAAATGATTCTAAAAAAATTAAAAGTGATATAATATAAATGAATTATTATGTTATGAAACTTTTCTAGATTAATATTACATGGTAGGAATTTTTAAATGGATTATATTATAATTAAAATACTTTTATGTTTCATTCAATGTAAAATTATTTGAATACTGTAGAAAAATTATATTAATGATATTTTTTATTAAAAGAAATTTTGTTAAATTATATAAATTCATAAAAATAAAGAAGGAAGACAAATAGGAGGATAGATAGTACACAAAATTCTTCCAGTGAACATTTATTATCCAATTATTATCATATAATTAAAATTATAACCCTTCAATATTTAAAAAGTCTCATTACCACGTTTATGGTTTAAATTAGTTAACTAAGGTGCTAATCCAAAATTAAAGGTATTAAACTATGTATAAAACCTATAAAATTTGATTTAATTACTAGTTAAACGTTGTATATTCCTTCTATTAAAATCCATTACATTTATTAATGATTTACCATGTGTTATATAATAATATTTCATGTATTTAAATAAATCACAAAAATTATATTTTATAACAAATATTGTTCTATAAAATGAATTCAATTAAATAATAATTCATATATTCAGCCTGATGGCTTTGATATTGTTTAAAATATTAACCATAGTCCATTAATTGTTATATTTTTATTTTATTGTAACTATATATACAACTAAATCATTAAAAACACTATTAACAAGGTAATCATCAAACTGTATTAACATACGTTCAAACAAAAAAATAATGGAAAAAATAATATAAACATGCCCAAATAATATTTATTGATATCACTTAGAATCATAATCATATTAAATTTGAATAATATTAATTTCAATTGATTATAACATGAATGTTAATTTATATAAATTTTATACATTGAGAAACTTCAAAAGATCCAAAACCCTCTCTAATGAAAGGACACCACCTCTCATTTTGTCTTCAAATTTAAGAAATTTTATTTGAAAAATACCCAAAGTGAGTCAAATTGTCTCATGTAAACCATTCAAGGTCATGGTTCTTTACTAATGTGTTGATTAGAACTTGGGTCAAATCCTCAGTGATCATGCTTTTTTTATAGTCGATTATTTTTTGGATTTGTCTTTTTAATGGGGGTTGTTTGCCGAGATTAATAAAATTGATTAATGAATGATGTATTATTGATTTAATAGTTGCATGAATATTGGGGTGATTTTATTATTGGGGATTTAAGCTTATTATATCATTTATCTTTTCATTATATTTCATTAATATAACAACCACTTCACAGGATGACATGGCCATATTTCCCAACTGCTATAGCTTTAATCCAAGACAAAACATAACTAGGGGTATAATTATAATATGTACCTATTTATAGTAATCTATTTGTGGTTCTAATAGTCCATTTAATAAACATGATAAACAAAACTTGTCATTAGTCTATGAAATTTTATGTTCAACATACACAATGTGAACCTAAAGAATATTCGTCGAGAAAAAGATCCCAATGACTTAATATCCCCAAATTCAGACTCACCCAAATTGTAGGATTACTTTTCCATTGAGATGATTATTAATATGGTAATATTTTTATATGGTTATTCATTAAAAATTGAATTAAATAAATGGGATAATAAAATAGTTGTGCATCGTACACACACACGAACGTTGAAGATAATTAAAAACGGAATTTTGATTGAATGAGGAAAAAAAGAAGGGACAGGGTTTTAAATTTATTTATACTATTTTAAGAGCATTAATATTTAAGAATAGTTTGTGGATTATTGAAAGATATAAATACAAATAAAAACACATAAAAAATCTATTGAAATGAAACTAACATACATGATTAAAAATAAGAACATAAAAGAACATGAAATCAAAGAGAGAAGGATGGGAATATCAAGTGAAAACAAGATTTTGGATGATCCTCCTAAAAATTATCAGGTAAGTTTTCATGACAATATGTCTCACTTTACCCTGAAATTCTAACTCAATGCAAGGAGAGTAGGGGTGTATTTATATCCTAAGGATATATGAAGTTTTCTTTCCAAATATGCTCCTACACTTGAATCACCGATTTGATACTCCATACAGCTAAATCTAGAAAAATAGTCTTCATAGAATTTGAAGTTATGAATGTGCAAATTATATCCTCAAACATTGGTGGCCATTGGACACAAGGATCCAATGTTTATGTCAGTTTTATTAAACAATTTTAATATTTCCATTTCAATCTAGACTTTTTCAAATGCCAAAATGTGAAAAAAAAAATATGCCCTAAAATCCAAATAATTTCTTCAAAAATGATAGAATCCTATATCATAGATATTAAACCAAAAAAATATTTTATTTAATTGATTTCTATATCAGGGGAAAAATATATAATTATTTCCTGGTTTTAATTCTTGGTCTGAATGATGGGATGAGATTCATAGAATAATTTTTGCCCCCTTTTGGTGGTGTTGGGACCTGAATTTTTTTTATCCAAGATTAATTTTATTGTCCCTCGATTTTTGGTGAATAATCAATGATTTTGGAATTATGTATTGATCCTCGAACTAAAATATTTATGGATGGTCTAGTTTCTTCATAGATTATTGGGGCCTTCTTCTGTGAACTATATGAAAATTCAAATGATCGAATTGTTGAATTCTTCCTTCTAATAATATGTTTGAAATCTAATAAGGAATAATAAAACCCATAATAATATGATTTTGATGAATAGGGTTCTATTTATTAATAACATATTAAATTAGCTCTAATGGATTAATTCAAATAACACTGAAAAATTAAATTTACTAGTAAAAGAAGGGTATTTGACACTAATAATACACTTTTAAATGAAAATTACAAAAGGGAGTAGGAAAAAAGATATGAATAATTGCAACAAATAAACTCCTCAAAACATATTATTTTTTATGTTCTCATGTAAAAAATATAAAAACATTAAAAAATCATTCCCACGTGCCAAAAAAATTTTAATTTTGTTTTTCCCAATTAGGGGATGTTTAAACCAAGTCACTCTTATAAATTAAAGTCCACCACAAATTATTATAAAAACAACATTCCAAGAATAATTCATTTTTATTCTCAAATAAAGAAATAGAAAATGTCCACACTCAGAACTCAATCCTCTCTAGACTATAAAAATGTATATTTGGAGGTTCACTCTTTCACCAACCAAAAGTGTAAATCAGATAGTTTGAAAGAGAATTAAGCTTCTATTACCTATCCTAAAGTGGACAATAATCAAGAGGAATTTTTTATGGGTTTTTCATTGGTTATGTGATGGTGGGAAATTAATGTCCAACCATCCAATAGCCCAAATGCGTTCAATTTATTTATTAGAGTAAATACCCCTTTTAAAAGAAAATGGTGGGGAACCCAAACATACTTCCTAACTAAGGACATTACATGACTAAAAGATCAGAAATTTATTTTACAAGAGAGAAGAAATTAGGGTTAAAACACAAACATGGAAAAATAAATGTATAATTTGAAATAATACATGTATTTTTATAGAAATACATATTAACAAAGGAATGATTGTGTGAAGGATGACACAAAAGAGATGAATAAAATTTTAAGGGGATGAAAATATAAAATATATACAAGACACAAACCTTTTATCAATGGCATAATAATATATAATTCATCTATTATTTTTTATTTTCTTTTCATTCGGATTTTTTTCCAAATGTTGAACAAGATGAAAATATCACACTAAACTCCCATCCCATGTTTGATCTCCTCACGACAAAAATTGTAATATTTATAACAAGTCCAAAAGTTGAGAATGAGTGATTGTGGACCCAACCAAGACACAAACCATTTTTTAGGTTATTTATTTATTTATTTCAAACACGTTTCAATAACATGTAGAAAATTACATAAATTAATATCTGTTCCCAAAACTCACTCAATGAAAACCTCTCCACCACACTAAAATAGATTCATGCCCTCAAGAATATGATATCAATTTGAAAATTAAGAAAAGGATACCACAAATGAAATACATTCCCCCTTACAAGAATTTCTATAAATTATGAAATGAAAATCCATGTAAATGATTGGTGGGATAGGGTATTGGGTTAGTAATGTGGATTTAAAATAAACTTTTTTCATAGGCTAGAAGCGGATTTAAAAATGATTATTGATATAATGGTAATAGGAGGCTATTTGGATATTGCGATTCTCATATGGTTTTGAAAATGACTCAATCATGTTAATTCACACTGAAGTAGAAAATTAAACATGAAGGCCCACAAACTCAAGGTTTAATTTTGGGGGTGAAAAAAAACCCAAAATGAAAATATGGTCATAGGTTACCTTGTCTTGAAATATAATTTTATTCCTCATGGTTGTGGAAGTATTATTTTCCAAATAAAAAATTTAGAATTCAATGTTTTTTGGTTTTAACATAATATTCCATATCCAATTTTATGATGAAAATGAAAAAAATATTAATTGAAAGCATGTTTTTTGAATCCCCAAAAAGGTCCGACAAAATTTAAAAGGTGGATTGTGAGTAATTAAAACTCATTTTTTTATTTTTATAGATTGTTTTTGTTTTTTATAAAGGCACTCCCAGAAAAAAGAAAAAGAGTAAATAATAGTTTTGTGAGGAAAGTGTTTAAAAATGATAATGAGAGAGTAATAATATGAGATAGTGAGATAGAGAGAGAGTATATGAGTTAAAGGGGTAGAGAGTCCCCCATCCTAGTTTGTATTTGGTGGATCGTTATCTCCATCCAGTCGATGTGGTTCCTAGGATGTGTGTCCTCTCATTGTGATACTTCAACTGACGTCTGTTAACCATGAATTTATTTTTGGAAGTGGGTTCTTGGACTTTGACAACACCAAATAGGTAAACATTAGTAAAAATGAGTGGGCGTTCCCAAAAAGAATTAATCTCACATGGGTGAAGCTGAAATAAATAATTCAAGAGTTGTACGTTTTCACCTTCATAGTATAGAATTTGCAGGATATGTTTTTCGTGGAGTTCCTTTCAATTTTCTTTATGAATATTGGAATTCTCTTGCGAATTTGGTTAAAGCTTATCAAATTCATTCAATTCCAACAATCTCTCTTCGCTGGATTTTTCATAATAAAAATTCAACTTTTTTACAGCCCAAAAAGCATTATATTGGATTTAAAATTGTAAATGACATTATTTACGAATAAGTTTCCTAAAAGGAGACATCCCAGTGTGTGTTTTTTTGGATGTCCAATAATCCCAAATAGATTCTCTTAGTCTTTCAGGCTAGTCTTTTTTTGTGGGTTTTATAATTCCACCAATCACTCTTTTCAGTTCATTATTTGAAATTTCAGTCATGCCATTTGTTTGAGGGTGATATTATGTTGATGATTTATGTAAAAACCTAATATTTTACAAATGATATTCCATGATCCGTTTGAAAAAATGAGTTTATAAGTCACTTATCAAGGCATGATGTGTTATAAATAGATAGAAAATATTTTTTCTCAAGTACTCACTAACAATATGTGAATCCTAATTCTTAGTGGGTTTTCCCTCAACCCACATATAATCATAGATGAATATAAGAGGAATTTATAAGAATCAATTGTATGGGGTAAATGGTCCCTTGAAATCTATGCCACAAACAACAATGATCTCACAAAAAAATAACGGTTTTTGGGGAATTACATTTCCTTTTAAAATTATGCCAAAATTTTGGCATGTTGGACAAGATATACAGAACTCATTTTAGTCCTTGAAGATTGAAGTCCAGATGAACCTTGAGTCTAGGACTGTTCAGAAGTTCCTTTAAGGTATAAAGTGGCCACCATAATGCATTGATTGAAAAAATTTCTAGCGGGATGAATGTTCATCTTCATCAACACATATCTAAATTACTATTTCAGCCCTAGTTTTCCAATGTTTTTTATCTTCCTAAAATTATAATTTTGAATCAATTTTCATATTCACTTTTATTTCATTTGAAAACATTTCAGGTAAAACACCTTGACCATGTAGTTTACAATTGGGGAATACCATGGTAGTTTTTGAGTGAGAGATGATAGGTGATCAGTTAGAAATTTGGGATCAATTATTTCAAGATGAGTAGATTTATAAATAATACATAGTTTATCATATATAAGGTTTTATATTCCATGTCTATCTTTAATTAAAATGTAAAAATCTTGGATCATAAAAATACATATTATTAGTATCAGATTAGAATAACTTGTATATAATGAGAATCTTAAAGTTTAATGGTCTATAAAAATGATGATTTTGGCAACTAAGATATGGGGAAATAATCTATCCAATTTAAAAAACACAGATAAAAGTTCCTTCTCAATCATATTGTAGTGATATTGACTTTCATCCAATTATTTAGTCATAATAGATGACTTGAAAAATATTTTCTATTCTTTGGCCAAGAACAACTCCAAAAGCCCTCTCATAAGAATCACACATCAATTCAAAGGGTAAGGACAAATAATGATGTTGGATTATTAGGGAGGATGTAAGAAAACATTTGAGTTCAATGAAGGCTCTCTTAAAGGAGTCACCAAAATGGAATCTGACGTCATTTATTAGTAGCCACGTGAGTGGGAGCGAAATCCTACTAAAGTTATGGATGAAACTCTGATAGAAACTGGAATAACCAAGGAATGAATGGATGTCTCAATCAGATATGGGTTCATGAAGTGATTAGATCACTTCAATTTTGGATGGATAGACATCAATACCCTCTTGGGAAACTATGATCCCTAGAACAATTCCATTTTTAACTAGGAAGAGAAATTTTTAATAATTTCGCACAATGATACATTTGATAAACTTTTCAAGGACTAAAGATAGTAAATTCAAGATGGATTTAAATGATTTATCATAAATCATAATGTCACACATGAATATATCCATTAAATTATCAATGAATTCAGAACAGATTATCATCATACACCTCTTGAATGATGTATGAGAATTTAAAAGTCAAAAAGGACTTCTACTTTATGCATATGTTCCACAGGGGAAACTGAAAGTAGTATTTTCATGGTTATAAGGTGCGATTAGGATTTACAAGTTGATGGGGTATCCACTAGAAAATAAATAGTGTGAATTCCCAGTTAATAATTATAGAATTTTATCAAGTAAAGGAATAGGGAGTGGTTTTTTCATGTTTGAACATTCAAATTATGATAATCGATGCACACAAACCATTTATTTTTCACCTAAGTTGTGGAAACCACTCCATGTTCATTTATGACAATATTTATCCCACCATTCATAGGTACCACTTGAATCTGACTAACCCATTTACTCTTAGAAATTGGTTAGATATTACCACCGTGGATATGCATGGTAATCTCTTCCCTAAAAACCTCATGTATGAGTGGATATAGACTTCTTTAAGGTTTTCTGATTGGTTTGGATGATTCCTCAATATGGATGTGATGCATGAAAACTATAGTTTTGATTCATGGAATGTCATATTGGTTCCATCCCAAGACCAATATTTTATTATTACACCTAATGGATTTTGGACTCCTCAGTTTCAGTAAGTGTAGCAGATACAGTTATAGGATTAGAGTGATCATGGAAGAGGAATGCATATTTTAGGGGTGAAAAAATAGGTTTCAGATCAGTTTCATATTTCATTTATGGGTTAGAAAAATCAGTAATGGAGTGATGTCTTTAAATTTATTTTTGATTCATCAGTTTCAATGGTGGATCAGAAGAGATCAAAGTTGATGTACGCTTATAAAGTGTTTTCAAGATCATTTAGATTGATCGACTCTATGAATGAATTTTCCACATCAACTTCCACATTTATGACTTGGTAAATTATGGTGAAAATATAAAAAGGTCCTATATCATTAGAAAATGATGAAAATGATGAAATGGTGGTGAATCCACTATCAGAAGTGTCCTCATAAAAATTAACTGAGAAGGCAGAGTGCTCATCTGGTGGGTATCACATGGATTGAACGATATTAATCTTAACCAGTTGGTCACCAACATACATGGATAGGATGCCATCGTGGAAATCAATCATAGTTATTTTCATTATGACGAATGGTATTCATAATATTATGGGATATCAATAAGAGTTTGGATCACCATCCATGTCAAGGATATATAAATCATTTGGGAATACAAGATCGTAATATCAGAAAAGGATATCCTTAAATTTTCCCTTATGATGGGTTGTTCTTTGATTGTCTAATTAGATGAAAACACCCATTGGGTGAAAGTTATATGGACCAAGTATAGATAATATGGAATTGGTAATGACATTTGTTGATGTTCCTAGGTCTATGAGTGTGTCATCGAAGTTGGAACTCCATTTTTGGCATAGAACATTAAATGTCAGCAGAACATTTCACTTCACTAGTATGGACTGATGGGTTGAAACATTCTCAATGGTATTAAGTAGTCTCTTTTGGGTGCACAAATCCTTATGAAACATGTAATACTTTGGAATTTATTTGATCGCATCTAAGAGGGGTATGTTGAATTCAACACGTCTAAACATGTTGAGCTTTTTAGGATCAGGTTCAAAGGAATTCCTAGGCTTAGAAATGGATTTTGGAAAATGAATTTGGCTTTTTAGGAGAATGGAAAGAGGTGAGAGAGTGTCTTCTAGTTCATTTTCTAGTTTTTATCCTTTTTATATTCTATTTTATCAATTAAGAGATAGTTCGATGACCCATCATATAGCATATAAATTTTATTTCTTGATCTAAGGGAAATTTCACTTACATTACCCTTGGGTTTGGGTAATGGTTGGAATGGGATTTGGGAAGAATTTTGATATTTATACTGCATAAGGTGTGATTCGAGTAGACCAATTTGGGTTTCAATTCATTTGTGTCTATAATGGGTGAAAGAGGAATGATTTTATTAAAGAACTTGCAAAATGATTTTTTGAAGAGGCGCCTTGTCCCATTCTAAGATTACATTGATTTTGGTTCACAGAAATGTTCTTTTATTTGGTTCGGAAATAGGAAGGCTCATTAGGATAATGGAATCTAGGAGGAGAAAATGACTGTTGATCATTTGAGGTTAAGGGAAAAAAGGATATGGTTGTTGGAAGTTACCAACACATTGACCATATTGGTATTGGTTTCGGTTTTGAGGGGGAATTGAGGGGGATGAGAAATGGGATTACTGTACCTCAAGCCTGGGTTAAAGGTAGAAGAAAATGTCTCAGAGTGGGGTTGGTTTTTATTTCTAATGAACATACCTGATTGTTGAGGGTTTTTATTCCTCTAAGAATATGCTGAATTAAGCTCTATTGGACTAGAAGAATAAGATGGATCATCTTGAAGTTGTGGAAATGTGTTATTTGAAAGAGTTGATGAGTTTCATATTCTGTAGTTTTTCATAGGTATAGGGAACATTGATTGTGGAGCAGATGAGGTTGGTGCTTTGAAGGCCACTTCTAGTTGATGAAAAAGACCAGTAAGTTAGCTCATCCACTCAGTCGTCTTTTTGAGCTCTATGTATTGATTCTATTGGACTTGTTTGACATAATCATGTACTCTAGTATAGAATTATTGTGTGATTGTAGCCATATTTATTATGAGACATAATATAAATATAGGATAATTTTAAATAATCACACCACCACTTGAGGAATCAATGAGTGTTCTCTTCATTGTAAATAACCCCTCAAATAAGTATTGGATCAATATTTGGTTAGTTATTTGGTGGTGTGGGTTGGATTCCACATGTTTTTTGAACTTATCCCCATACTAATTTAGTGATTCATCAGAGATTTTATGGATACAACTTATGTCATTTTGAGTAGATGAATTAGGAGTATAGGAAATAATTTTTATAAAAAGAGACAATTCATATTAATCTATTATTTTAAAGAAGCGAGAGGGAGGTGGTACAACCATGTCTTGGCAGAGTCATCTTGGGATAAAGTCAATGCCTTAATTTTGATTTTTTCTACAGAAACACCTTGAGGATTAATAATAGATTACAACACTTGGAACTCATTGAGATAAAGATGATGATCCTCACCGTCAAGCCCTTAGAAATGAGGTAGAAGATGAGTCAAACCCGATTTGAGATTGAAATGAGCCTCAATATTTGGATGTTGAATACCAAAGGGTTGTAAATTTTTATAAGGGGAAACACATTATTTTATATTTTCTTCCTTAGAATTTTCTATATCTAGTTCAAATTGTTGGAAAATGATTGGTTTTGGGTGGATTTGATTATCCTGAATGTTCCTCTTATGTCAGCAAAGAGTTCGCTCGATTTTTTTTGTTAAACAAATCTACTGGACTATTTGGGTGGATATGGGGCAGAACAAATGTTTAGAAAAGATTATAAAGGTGGGGTTTTCTTAGTGTTTTTTTCCCATTTATGATTTTTATGAGAAGATAGGTTTTTCACTGTGTGTTTTTTATGAAATTTTTTTGGTTACAGTTTTTACTTTTTTTGATGTAAAAAAAACAAAAACTAGTGACAACTTAAGCCACCATCCTTGGAAACAATTCCATTTGAAGCATGACTATTTATCAACTAATGACCATTGAATGGTATGGTTCTTCTCTCATGTGTATAAAAAAACTCGGGTCGAATCTATGGAGATTATACTTTTTTATAGATGATTATTTTTTTTATTTTTCTTTTTAATGGGTATTATTTGAAATGATTAATTAAATTGATTAATCTAAGATGATTGATTTGTTTAAAAAAATTATAAATATTGAGGTGAGTTAATTATTGGGGATTAAATATTATGATATCATTTATCTTTGTTTTATAATTAATTAAATTAACACTAAGTTCACAAGATGACTTTGGTGTGAATTACCAAGTGTTAAAGAATTAATCCAAGACCAAACTTATCTAGGGGTCTCATAATAACCATGAATTGTTTATGGTGTTGTTTTTTTTTTGTTCCATTTATCCATTTAACCCACATGTAAAACCAAACATTTCATTATTCCATGACATTTTACATTAAAAATGCCCAATTTTAACCTTACACTACAAAAAATGGCTTATACCAACAGAAATTTATTGACAGATAATATATCTGTCGGTAAGAATGAGAATTTCTTAAAGATATTAAGTTTATTGGTATTAATATTTAATACCAACACTTATTTTTACCAAAAAATATATTTGATTGTATTTATTTTTTAATACCAACATATCATTTACAAACAGGTGAATCTATTTCTTTGTCTTACTAATACCAACATTTTTTACAAACACAAGAATTTTTTATTAATAACGACTATTACAAAAAAATATTGTACCATTAATAAAAAATGCTACAAATAACATTATAATAAAAAAATATTTTATCAATAAAAAATTAATAGAAACATTGTTTGTATAAATATAAATATATATATATATATATATATATTATTTTTACGGCCAAAGTAATTTTTTATTTCGTGATATTCTGTTAAAAACATATCATAACTGATTATAATTTTATTCTTTCTCAAAATATTATATGTGTTTATAATTTTAAATATTATTTATTTAGAAAATATTTTAAGTAATTTTTATAAAAAATAACTACCCTAACTATTCTTCAATCTAATCGCTGCCCACGCACTAGTCCTAGGTTCGGCGTCGCCTCCCGTCGCCCCACCTCACATCCCATCCTACCCTATTCCGAACTCACCTCCCATCATCCCACCTCGCATATCATCGACCCTATCTCCGCATGCATCACACTACCTCCTCATTCCTCTATTCACTTTCATTTGGTGGTGTTCTTCTTCTATTTGTGATGGTGTACGGGTCCAGTCTCGTATAATTATTTCAGTTTTTCTTCGATTTCTTTTGATGTTTTCACTTTAGCGATTATTAACCATCATTTCAGATTAAAACCCAACTGATTTGATCTTCCCTCTCTTTGATTGAATTTTTGGTATGTCGATTTAATATTAAGACAGTTTCAATTTACCTGTTTTGTATCTGGTTTCAGCGGTAAGATCTAAAAGATAGTCTATGTTAAGGGTGTCTTCAGTTTTCATCTTCGGTGGCCTTGCTAGATCATAAAGGCGGTCCTCCCAGCCCCAATCGGTGTTAGTATTTCCATCTTTATCTTTCCTAAACTAAAATGATTGAATCTGATGTCAATTTTGTTTTTTTGTAGGTACTTCAATGAGAAAAATCAGTTTGAGTACAATTTAAATAGAGAAGGATGGATGGTTCATCATTTTCTAGAGGATAACACCATCCCATTCTAGGAAAGTACATTCTTCATTCGTTTTTTATTTTGAATTGAACTTATCATTAATTTTGTTACCTGTTGGAACCCCCTTTTTTATGATGGCTATGTGTTAGTGCCTAATATTTGAGTCTAAAGGCATGCTGGTGTTTTTTGGAATTTTTTTTCTTTGGGTTTGATGAAAATCATATTGAATATTAATTGGTTAAAATCAGGTATGCTGAAATACTTACCTGTATACTTTTAGAGCACACTTACAAGAAAATTTAATATGATTTGTATGGTAATGAAAATTTGTTTCATGATGAATCCATGCTTTTGGATACACTACATCATAGATTTTTTATTTTATATTACCAGGGAAGAGAGCCCAGCCCAAAAAAACAAATTCCAAGAATAGAAAAATTAATATAACACTAAACAAGGCCCTAATAATACCTAGGAATCCCTAAACTTATGGGGTGGTTCACTAGAACAAGCAAAAAAGAAGTTGAAATTACCTGAAATATGTCATCTTCTTGGGGAAACCATCATCCTTCCATTAAAAATGATCTACTTCTTTTACCATCTAGAGTGAGCATAAAGCAGGAAGAGAAGAGACACATGCAAAGAATGTATTAGGATTCCCTATAAAACACATGAATGACTTGAGATGTAACGAAACCAGAAATGTGCCATTGTTCATCAAGGATTAGATGCCCTCCTATGCCCTCCAAATGCCCACACCTATAAATTTGTCTCCCAAATTCCTGTACATAAGTCACTTTCATCAACTGACAACCCTTAACATCTTATGTCGCTCCTGTGGGTGTTTTGGGGAAATCTCAAGTTCAAGACCATAATTGCGAGTAAAACATCCAACACATAAAATTCACCATTCGAATATCTAGCAAAAAAAATCCACAATGATATTGAGAATGCAATGGTGTGGCACGGGGGACATCAGTGTCATCACATTGCTGATAATATTCTTGAAGCAGGTGCCTAGTCCTAATGTCAAATATCTTGCAGGTTCCATTATTTGAGTCAGTTCCAAATCTATACCAATCAGGAATGAACTTTACAGAATTCAAATCTCCTTTATGTTCATGAAATTTAGGGACTTCCCATCTTGAAACTCAAGTGTCCCACAATTGGGTAGTAGTATCACAAGAACCAGAAACAGAACTGGTTATAAGGAAGGAGTCATCATCAGGAAAATATTGGCATCATGAAACATAACCCTTATGCACACTTAGCATTTTAGATAATGATAAATTTACATCCATTTCAGTTCAAGAATTATGGTTGAAGATGGATCATACACTGCTAAGTCCACCATAGGAAACTGACTGACCACCAAGAGAAAAAGCACACATCATGACCCACGCACAGGTTGGCTTTATGTTATGATTTTTCTAGATCATTAGAATATTCCAAATTATTAATCAACCATCCTGAGAAGCACAGGAAATTCAATTCCTATCTGGAGTCTAGTCTAATGAATAAACCTTCCATATATTCTCATGTAGGGTTCTACATCAAACAAGTTTCGTCGGTTCAAAGCTAACCCTAGTTATTCCCTGCAGCCCCGTGTATGTAGAGACATCATTGGCGAGAAGTTGAAATCACTTTTACTAAAACCGGTCATTGATATTGTTTATCATCTTTATAGAATCCAGATGTCATTACCTGGTCTCCTCTACTGGAATCTTTGAAAAAACACCAATAGGCTGCCATTAAAATCATTGGCACTGTTAATCTAGGCTCAATTTCAAGGCATGTTCTCTAGATTATCTCAGAGTTCTCCGAACCCAATTTTCAGTTGATCTGCAATTGAGGCGATAGACACCAGCAGCTCCGCTTGTTTGATATACTCATGAGATATAATTATAACATGTAATATATCCTTATATTATTTTCTTAAATGTTGATGTGTTTATCGTTTATAGATTCATTTGTTCTAAAATCGATGCCAAACTGATTGAAAAACTGTTAAAATTTCCATAAAAATTATGCTTACGGTTTGGTGAATCCGGTACAACATCAAAGATCATTATTGCTTCACCTCGTGATTTATGCTTGTGGTTTTAGTAATCTCGATGATGAAATTAATTCTTTGAATCATCTTTTACATAGATTTGAATGGACCAACAGAGTTTAACTTTAGAAAATTGAAATAGGGATGTTACTATTGGAATTAATTCAATGGAAGTACAACAACCGAGTGCTTTGATGAATGCTGAAATTTTCAGGAGAGTAAACTATTCATATTGTTTTAATGTAGTTTTTAGAGATTATATGGTTAAAATGAATGCTGTTTTTATCACACTTTTTTCATGCTGGTTAACTTAGTGAAGTTTCTGGTAAAAAATTTCTAGTTGGTTCTTTCTTGATTTTCATGCTAGTTTGTTTGTATTCTTTTCTTACTGGTTTTGTGTTTATGTGTGGTGAGATAGTAGTTTGTATTATTTGATTTTTTGTTATGTATTTTTATAGTTGTACAAAAATATGCTTTTTGACTCAACTATCTGAGTTGTTGGTATTCTGGTTGTGTTCTGTCTTAAGGGATACTTCACATGCTTTTGCAAACTCGTACTTTTCTAACTTCACCACTGAGGTACCCATCCTATTTTCAAATTCATAGTCGGACTATTTTTAACGATGCCAATATGAAACTATCCTTGGATCCTTTGTTGAAAAATTTATGAAATATTTGAAGTATCGCTAGTTACGCACACATCGACACATCTTCATAGCGCCCCACTGGCTGGATGTCGCAGACCAATTCCCTTTGATAGAGGAGATCGTCGAGGAGCATAAGAAGTACATGAGCATATATGTCGAGAGGTTCTTGGTGAAAATGATGTAGGTATATTAGAAGTCAGGTATGTTGGGTCATGTTGTCAAGATGTTCAACGAAATGATGTATCGGCACATAGTGAAGTCCTGCAATTCTCTCCTATCTTTCTCTCTTGTGATGAAAAATTTCAATGATGTCCAGCAGATATTCCGTGAGGTATTCAATAAGCACTCCCATAAAATTGGATCTATCATCCTAAAACATAATTTTAGAGGGGCATTGGAAGATGGGGTCGTTTGATTTTGGGGGTTTTTGTGATGGGGGAGATGGACAAGAATGAATTGGAGCCAACAAATGAGACATTCAGATTGATTCTAGATATATAGGAATGGAAGGTTCTCAGAGGTGGAGGATGATTGGAAGCTGATGGGAATGTGGGGCCTTTCCCCTTCCACAAGGAATTACCATGACAAAATTAATGTATTGGTTTCTCAGAAGAGAATCTCTGATGTAGTGGTGGAATTTGAATAACTGAAGCGTAAAGGTGTCAAGACTGGCCTTCATACCTATAATGCTTTGATGAAAGGGTTTTGTGATGATGGGATCATTGTTGAAGAAAAGAAGTGGTACAAGGAGATAATATCACATTATTGTGGACTTAATAAGGGGACATTCCCGAGGTTTGTTCCTTTTTTATGTGACATGGGTGAGTATTGGTACTCATTTAAGCTTTTCAATGCAGTGGACTCCCAGAACTGCCTTCCTGATTCGGATGCATTGCAGCGTGCGGTGGATGGAATGGTTAAACAATCGTGGGTTGAGAAGGAAAGGTTGTTTGTTGAGTTGGGCAGACATTTTGTTCATGAACTCAAATTGCCTCTAAAGGATCAATGATGTTGTCCTATTTCCACTACGTGTGATCTTCCATTGGTAATTGAAACGATCTAGTTCAAATAGGGCTTGGCCTTGGAAATGTTATAGCTAGGGACGTTCAAATTGGTTCCCACATGCTTTCTCACTGTTGAACTTGGAGGCCATGAGATATTTGGAATTTGGGGTTTCATTCAAGGAGGATTAAGCAGTGAAGTTCTTGGTGGTTCATTAGATATGGCTGCTGAGAATAGAGAATTGAGCTTCAGAGGGGTTCAGATTATCATTTTAGGTTGCAGGTCACCGTTATTTGTAGTTTTTATCCCATGCTGGAGTTGGGTAATCTGGGTATTTGTATTTTTCATGTGTTCATTGATTTTGAGCCAAGGAAGAGCCAGTATTTCATGTTCTTGTGCTATGATCAATAGAATATTAGCCATAGGATATGTTTTTGGAGGCCTGTGTGAGGATCCCTTGGTTCAGTGAATGTTTACTATAGTGACTCGGGTGAATATTTGAGATATTATTCACTATGCGTTCAATATTGAATGGTCGTACTGTAGCCGGATGTTTGGAGGCCTGAAGCTGATGATTTTTTACACAGCTGGTCGTGTTGTTAATGCCAAAGTTATATTATGTTGAATCGGAATGTTTGTTTAAGAGGTGAATCTGTCTCGGTCTTATGAACCAAATTAAAGTTGAAATCAAATAAAGTGAATATGGACCTGAAACATGACAGTAGTGGAAGCTAAAAGTCAACATATATTAATTCTAGGCATACTCAAGCTGTTAGTCAAGGTAAATTCAAGCTATTTCTTACTGCATTATTAAATAGGTTGAGGACCTTTTTTATATACTTCCCAACCATGGACCTGTTGGACAACTGTTTTCTTTGGTTATCTCCCTCTGTTCATTGCTTCATTAAATAAAAGTGATGCTCTTGTGATATTCTTTTATTGGTTTTGATGTTGTTGTTCATCTACACATGTTCTGTCAAAGTTCCAAAGTAAAAACTCCTGAAAACACTTGCTGAGTTATACTTATTTTAGTTTCTTGCTGTTAAATATCTCTTGTGTTGTTTGTTTTGAATAATGTATATTTTTATTTTTTAGAAATAATGTATCTTATGACTATGATATCATCTTCTTTACCTCTCATATGTTAAATTCATATACAATGGAATGATATCAAAAAATTAGTGTGATGTTATAGGAACCTTTATTCATGATTGAAATTTCAGGTTCTTGATAATAAGGCTTGAGAATAATGACTTTAGATTGAATCTTTTTGTTCCGGGATTGCTAGATGAATAAGTTAGCTCTCTTTGAAACTGAATTCCCTCATAATTGTAGTGAAAGTTTATATCCATTTAGCATGGTGATATACATAATAAATGATTTTATTGTTAATTTGAGAGATTAACAAAGAGGAATATTTTCTATGCAATGAAGGGTGACTTTAATGGATTAACAAGTTAGGTATGTTCATTTTAATTCACTTTGGTCATTCTAACTCAATTTTGTTTAGTGTCTTGATTTCATCGTGTCATTGATTTCATCCACATACATATCATATATTAATTAACTTTCTTTTAATCATTATTCCATTATATTTTTCTCCATGGTGGTGCTTATAGGTCATGCATGGGAATTTTACAGGTCTCCAAGTTGCGACGAAATAAATTTTCTAGTTTGAGAAGAACAATTGATGATGATTTAGGTGAGTGAAGGGTCGAATTTCTAGATTCTATACCTTCAACTGTAATATTTTTTATTTTTATTTTTTTTCTCTTGATTTTTTTAGTTTCAATTATTATTTGTGATACTCACATATTTTTATTCTCATTTCTTACAACCATTTGGTCAAAGAAATTAAATTACTTATGCATATTTCTTGTTTTTGTTTTTTTATATGTTCTTCTATTGGTGATTATTTATGATGATTAACTCATCTTGCATGAATATGAATGAATTATCTGGAATATATATTGATAATGGAATTTAACCCTGTACAAGTTTGTTCATGTAAGATGAGGAAAATCTTATGTTGCAGCTTCAAATTTTCTTCTGTGAGTGAGGGCATCTCTAGATCATTTTCCCATGTATATGACCGAGGAACAAATCCTTCATCCTGGCATAAGCTGCAGTCCCATTGAATGGTCAGTGATGAACGGAGTCTATAGTGATTCCTCCATCGTCACTCCTTGTGATGCATGTCCCTCACAAAAAGGAAAAGGGAAAGAAGATCCAAACCAACATGTGTTGCCTGTCCCCCACAAAATGGTAGAGGGAAAGAAGATCCAAACCAGTTAGAGGAACATTGGAAGGAGCTTCTAGTGCCTAATCTCTACAACCTTCCTAATGTTCCTCCCTCTATTGTAGAGTCCAACTTTTCCACGCATTTTTCTCCCGATTTTATCAATCTCGGACACAAATTGTAGGTTTATCGACATTCTAATAGATTGGGCATTATTGGATTGTCTCCCACCCATATTGTTCTTATGAATAAAGATGTCACTGCTGTAGATTTCAATGTTGGCCGGTTTGATTGTAGTACGATTAAGGTGACTAGGAAGCGCGAGAAGAATTTCCCGAGTCTTGGAACCCAACTCAGCCTTATGTAAAGACTACTCTTTTGATGATTAATTCACAATGAGATGTTATGTGAAGGTATTGTCACAATAAGTGAATTATGGATTAGTGAAGTGCCCTGAATTGCTTAGTACAGTGGTAGATCGAGAAGGTTGTGTTGCAATTACGATGCCTAAGCCTGCATATTAGTTGAAGATTAATGTGTCATTTCTTGGCCTTGCCAAGTACTAAAGGTTGAGAGGGCTTGTGACACAGAATGAACCCAGCACCAGGTTTTCTTGAACTAATCACCTCACCCAGTAGTTTTTTGGATAGGTAAGATTTGGTTTTGATCTTATTTTTCAATCTGTTTTTTACCTTTTCACAAATTAATCACCTCCCAACCATGTGTATCTCACATACGTTCATAACATAAATCGATTATGTTTCACATTTTTAATATATTGTCCTATATTATTGGAGAATCAATACTTGCATGGGTAGAATGTCATAGTGGTGGTGTTGTGGCATGGAATAGGTATGAACGGAAGATGCAGCCATGGAGACTCATGGGTGGGGCTTTCACGATATGGAAGAGGCTCTACGCCAATAACTGTCAAGGGAAGTGCTACCCCTATATCACCACTTCCTTAAGTAGCGCTGATAAAGGGGGGATTTATCAGCGCTTTTACCGAGCATTGATAAATGTTGAGTTTCAAAAAAAAATATTTTTTCATGAAAAGTTTTATTTTGTTATATAAGTATATTTATATTGATATAAATACAATATATATTTTTCAAATATGTTATAGATACGTATAAATAGACTATTACATTTAATATAAAAGAAATTTAGTGAAAATGGCTTCAAAATATTTTTAAAAAATATTATTAATTAATAATTTTCCAATTATTATAGATATCAAATCATTTAATAACAATTTGAGGACACAAAAAATAAAAAGCAATTCATAAAAGATCTAAAATATGTTGAAAATGTAACTCAATCTTCAAACATCCATGAATTTTGATCCGAGTGTCTGTTTGAGCTCTACAGCATATCAAATCGTAGCCTGTGATGATCTCTACGCGCTAGTGACTTTGGCAAAGCCTCTGTCACATTTTTCGTGCCCAAAAAATGTCAAGAATGCCTCCAAATATGAGTTTTTAGTCGGGATACCCATATTTGTTTACATTCAAACAAGTATAACTTCGGATTCTAATGTCCGTTAGGCATGTACCACATATCATATAGAAGATTGTTTCATTTTCTTCGATTTGACTGGTTGTGGCGTTGAAACAGAATTCTAGATTATATGTTATGGTCGTTTTAACATTCAATGGATTTTCAAATACATATATATATATATATGTATTTATTCGTAAATATATATCTGTCTGTGTGGGTGTGGGTGTGTATGTGTGTGTCTTTGTTTTGTTTATATGCATATATGTATGTATTTATTTATTTACTTACTTATAAACACACATCAAAAAAATATTTTTTCTTAAATGTATTTAAAACTAATCTTATAAGTACATTCTATGGCTATTCAAAAGCACATATATATGTGTTTATTCGTAAATATATATGTGTTTGTGTGTGTGTCTGTGTGTCTCTGTGTGTGTCTGTGTGTTTTTTATATCTATCTATGTATGTATTTATTTATTTATTTATTTATAAACACACATAAAAACATATTTTTTCATAAATGTATTTAAAACGAATCTTATAAGTATAGATTAATATATAAATAATTATACGTATAATAAATTATAACTATATATATATATTAATATATGAATTAATATATCAATATACTAATATATGAATAAATATATTTTTATTAATATGAATCTATATCAAAATATTAATAAATATAACTATATATATAGATATATCATTAAATAGAGAACAAAATGAAATGGCATAGTGGTAAAGGTGAGGCCACGAAAGGGTGAAGGTCTCGTGTTCGAGTTTGGGTGGAAGCGAAGGGGGTGCGCGTGTATGGGGGATGCACGGGAAGGGGGGTGTGGGCGTATTGGGGATGCAAGGGAAGGGCAGTGTGCGGGAGGCCTCCTCCCGAATGTTTTTTAAATTTTTTCTAAAATATTTTGACCTTTATCAGCGCTAAAAAAAGCGCTGATAAAGGCCCCTTTTATCAGCCCTAAAAAGTGCTGATAAAGGGGCCTTTTATCAGCGCTTTTTTAGCGGTGATAAACGTGGCCTTTTTCAGGGCTTTTCGGAGCGCTGATAAAAGGGACCCCCTTATATGAGCACTGAGCTTTACAGCACTTTTTTAGCGCTTTTAAAACCCTTTTTTAGCACTGATATAGGCCGTTTTTGTAGTAGTGAGGCATGGAGAGCCTGTCATGGTGGAAAATATTATGTTTCACATTCAAATTTCCTACTATGGTGGCATCAATACATGCAAGGGGAAGGAGGAGCCTGTCGGGGTGGGCGCTGTTGCGGCATGAAATATGAATGAGTAGAAGATGTTGCAATGGAGACTCATGGGTGGGGTTGTCACGACCTGGAAGAGGCATGGAGAGCATGACATGGTGAAGAGGAAGATAATTACTGCTTGCATGGACCCTTCTCTATTGTAAACCTTGGATTGAAAAATGATGTTTGAGAGTTTGGAGTTTCATGTAATGTTTCCTGGAGTTCTAATACTTTTAAATATATTTGAAACATGTTTCTTACACCTTCATTTCAAGTTTGAAAATGTCCATATAATCTAATTTTATAATGAATATATAATAAATATAATATATATAATTATATCAATAAATATAATTGAGAATTTTTGCAATAAATACTGGGAGCAACACATATAATATTTTATTCAAAATATAATTTATAAATAAATATTAATTGTTGATATTTCTTTTAATAAATGGAATTATGAATGAAAATAATATTAAAAACAGAGAAATTTTTCATATTAAACTATTTTTAAACAATTTGACCAACATATATATTATCTGTTGGTATTAGTATAATTCCAACAGAACAATTTTTTCCATTGCAATAAAATTTAGCGACAGAGTTTTTACCAACAATTTAGTAACAGGACAATTTTTGTTGGTAAAACTTTTTACCAACAGAAAATACACATTTACCAACAGATATACCCCTATTGAAAAAAGCTAATTATTTTGTAGTGTAAGGAATATATATCAAGAAAAACATCTCAATCAATTATTATCCACAAATTATGACTCACATAAATGGTATATTTACTCAAATATTTAGATGTTTATTAATCTAGTAATATGTGTCAATGGAAATTAATTATAAATATAATGAAATAAATTGGAAAAGAAAATATTCTTGTATCAAACACACAAATGAAAGATGATGAGAATTCAAAATGGATGTTTGATTGAATGAGATTGAAAATCAACAGAAGGGGTATCAACATGATTTAAACTATTTACTAAAATTATTATTTAATAAAAGAGGGTGGATGATTAAAAAATATTAAGAATAATAAACATTCCTTAATAATATATTGAAATTAAAACAAACATAAATGATTAAAATTTAGAGGAACACAAAAGAGCATGAAAAAAATAGAGGTGGAAGGGTCTCTCACGTAAAAAACATGATTTTGGAATATGCTTACAGGAAATTGTGAGGGACATGGTCATGAAAATATATCCTCATTTTCTCTCTGAAATGATATCTCCATGCAAGGAGAGTAGGGTGTGTATTTATAGCCTAATGAGGCAAACAGTTTTCTTTCCAAATATTCCCCTATACTGGGATCACCAATTTGATTCTCCAGATAGCCGAATCCAAAGAAATAATCTTCTTAAATGTTTTAGATATGAATGTGTAAGGTATACCCTCAAATGTTGGTGTCCATTGGACATATGAATCCAATTTTTTGGAAGTTTAATTAAACTATTTTAGTCTATCTGTTTCAATCCATAATTTTTCGAAGGGAAAAATGTGAATTTTTCTTTAAATAGGAACATGTCCTCAAATCCTAAAATTTATTCTAAATAAACTCCTTGTATATCTTTTCATTCACACTACAAAATATAATCTCTAATTTAATTCTATATCAATATAAAATTAAACAAAGGGATGTTGGTTTTAGTTCCCAGACATTATGGTTTGTTGGAATGCATAGAATCGTTGGGCCCCTTTTGGGGGGATTCAGGCCTTCAAATTTTTACCAATATGCATTGTATTGTCCCTAGAATATTTTATAGAATATAAAATTTTATACTTATGTATTTAGTAAATAAATTCAATCTTCATTGATGCAATAGTTTCTTCACAAATTCTTTAGTTCATCTTATGTGGACTATATGACCATTCAAATGGAAGAATTGTCCAACGATTCCTTATAATGATTAGTAGTACATTTAAAAAGGACGCCTAAGAAGGAAAAAGAAAATTTGGATAACTGAGGTGAGAGTTATAAATAAAATTGAAATGTTACTTGATTGTATTAATTCAAATAATTCTCAAAAATAATATTTAGTAGTAAAACATGGGTATTTCACACTAATTATGCACTTTTACATGAAAATTAGTAAAGGGAGAATAAAAAAGTTTGGAGTAAATGAATGACATCAATAACCTCACAAACTCCATAATATAACCTCTACACTCATTATAGTGGTTTTATTATGCATAATACACACCTTACAGGGCTTAAGGTTTAAATAAAATGTGATTGTTTAAAGAAGAGGTATAATTTTAAACTAAATGATTTAGTTTTATTTATACTTACACCTACTTAAAATATTTTTAAACAGTGATGATATAATATAATAAGTATACCACATATAATTATATTTTATTATGTTATTTCAATAACCTATATATATCTTGTTTTTCCAAAAAATGGTATATGAAACCACAGTTTTTGTGTACGGCGGACTACCACCTCATTAAACGATGAAGATTGTTTTACACAACTGCTTATCATGGTTTTATATGATCATGAATTCAATGTAACTATATGATATTATTAAAATATTTATCATCATGGTAATTTAATATATTATATATTTTCATACCATTCTATTTATTGAAAAATTATAACATCGTTCATGCATACACAAGGATTACTACATCCAAGAAGCGATGTGATTAGTTTTTTCATCTCCACATCACATAATAATCATATATAAGTGTATATATATATATTATCGTATTTTTGATATTATTATCATTTTATAAATGTAAAATAATAATTTTATTCTTTTGAAAATGATATTAAACAAATTAAAATGTTTCTGATGTGAACTTATGACTTTTCATCAACAAGATTGTAAAAAAGTTCATTTTCCATAACCATCATTCATGATTAATAGTAAAAGTATAATTTATGTATATAAATTATAATTATTTAATAATTATTATTCAATATATAGTGTAATGATGGCCTTTTTTACCCTATTCAACCTACTGAATTCATTTTGGATATATGATCTAGATTGCGTCAAAAGGTACAACGTGAACTTAATTGATTATGTAATTGATAATAAAATGAAAAAAGGAATAATTATTTTGAGAAATGTTCTCAGTAAATTAAGATATTAATATTTGTTTTTTATTTTGTAATAAAATGAACAAACACGATGAGTCATACTCAAGTTAAGTGACACGTTAATTAAAAATCCTCATTTCAAATGTTTTAAATATTTATTTTATAATTATTTTTATTCCATGTATATATTAATAAAAAAAATTATGGATGTATTTATATGGGAATAAATGAATTATAATAAAAATTCAATGTCACTTTTTAGTTTCTTCTAATTTTCTCCAAAATGAATATTTTATTTGTTTTGTATGAAACATTTCTGCTGAAAGTAAAAAATATTTTTAAAAAAAAATACAGTATCAATGAATTTTACCTCTACCACAAACAATAATTGTTTTTTATTACATAATAAGTTTATCATTTTATTCAAATAAAAACCCTCTTACCCTTTATTTAATGATTTTTATTTTTGAAAATATGGTTTTAAATTAATTTGATATATCAGTATCATGAAATACATTCTCATGGGTACAACGAATTTTATTTTTGTTTAAATATTTCATGCATTTTTATTATTTTATGGTTCATGTGTATTATTTAAGAAAATAGGTTCTTATGTTATAAATTAAGGATGGATGTTCTTGTTATATGTCTCTAATGTATTTGTTAAGGGGAAGAAGTTATCTGATTAGGGTTCTCTTAATAGATTATTGGAATTTACTAGGGAGATTATTCCATTTATAACTATCAAGGTTATTAGATTTTAAAAAATAAAGTTCCTTCCAATTTTAACCATGAGTGTTATTTAATTTTAACCATAAAGGTTATTTAATTTGGGACCATATAGGTTATTCACAATGTATCCCGAATGTTTTTTCAATTTTTAGGAGTGATTATAACAGTTATATGAAAATGATGCCTTAATTTAGGTATGATTTATATATTCATACTAAGGGGTATTAGGGAAATATTACGATTTCAAAAATATGGTGATGTTTACATTTTTAAAGTAAGGAATATGGCACTTCTTGAGGATAAAACTTATAAAAAAATTTAAAAAAAATTCTAGATTTTTCCAGATTTCTAGGAAACCTTTACGAGTTTTATTTTTTCATTTAATATTTCTTATGAAATATTCTAGGAAGATATTTGGGGACTTATGTTGATTTATTGGGTGGGAAAAGTTTCATGTTGAACACAATTTTTATTCTGAGGTAAGGAAAAAATTTATAATTATTCATGGAGTAATGGATTTTCTAGTTGTTTTATATAACTTAATGAGTTTTTTAGCTATTCCCTTCTTTTAAAATGTCATTCATAGGAATTGATGGATGATTAGAGATAAGTATGATATCAATATGGACATTGTGAATATATTCCATGAAAATAAAATACGTTTCTTTTTAAAAAAATTGTATTATGGGGAAACAACATACTGATTATAAGTATTAACTTTTAATATATGGGATTAATACGTATGATGTATGGCCTCATTATCTAAATATGTAAACTGTAAAGATCCTCTAAATTAATTAATGTGAATTATCTTATAGAAATTCAATTTAAAAATTAAATTATGGCTGGATCCTTACACATCATATATATTCAATAGTGGTGAGCTAGGCTGTGGGGATTAATATATATTCTTAGAGTACCCAATTACCAAAGATGATTAGATGGAAACAATCCTTCATGGGTGAGTGATTACCATATTTCTTATTTTTTTGACAGAGTGAGAATCTTCAAGAGATGACCTTGGAGCAGGAAAACCATATGTGAGCTTAATACTCTATCTTTTTGTGTACTCATTTAATTGTTTAGATGAAAATCCATGTATGGGGGGATAATGTAACAATATATTTTTGAAATGTCACACGTTTTAATATTTCAAATTATATTTTCATAGTTATGTGTTGGATCGCCTTGGAATTTATGCCCCCATAGAGCCTCGGTATAGATATATTTAAAAAATTACAAATAATATCTCACACATGTGTAGTTGTTTTTAAAATAATGGAATATCTCTTACAATATTTATCGACTATGAAAACTAAAAAATCTATTAAATTATGAATATGGGTTCTACACAAGGCATTCCATAATCATTGTATATGTTAGGTGATTCATTAATTTGTATTTGGGGGTGAAATAATAGGAAAATGAATTAATTAAATTAAATATATTTTGTTAAAGTTATGTAACCTAATTCCCATTTACATAATCATGGATATAGAAAAACAATATAGTTATATTCATAACCCTATAGATTTGATGAAATGGCCATAGATGAGGTAAATTAGAGACGATGATGAGATCCTTGATCAAAAATTTGGTATACTATGGGTATTTTCATCATCAATGGAATTCAGGGATGTCACCATTGAAAATATTATAGAATAACTATTCATTTATTATTGATCTACAACTATGTTAGGAAAAAAAATTCAATTTGTTTATCCACTTTGAGGACTTTTTAGTTATGAATAAAAATTATTTCTTTTGGAAATTAATTTACCCATCACATATGATAGTTTATCGTTATTACAATTAAATTATTATAACTAAAAATTATTTGATTATTATTTTCTGCAATTTTTTTTGATTTATCCCTAAAAGTATGGAGGCTAACCCAAATAATGTCAAATTTTCCTTTCTCTGTTATTTATATATTTATTTTTCACCCTTTAATATTTGAATGTTCATTATTGATATTTTATTTTACAGATGAATCGATTATACGTAGTCACTAAAATTTATGTAATATATATTTTGAATTATTGATCATTTTTTTGGATTTTTTAATGGTATTTAATTAATTACCGGATTTGTTAGGGTGGTGATGGTGATTTGAATATTTTTTAATAGTGTAGTTTTGATGAGTTGTTCTATGTAGGTGCATTGAGATAGTGATTCTAAGAAATTCCTAAACAATGTGTGTCCAAAATATTTCCACTAAAGAGGATGTACGCAAGTCAACTCATATCCATGATTTTTAGTACATTACATGAGAAATATGAGGGGGTAGGGCACTATGGGTGAAGAGGATTAAATGTTTTATAATTTATGGGAAATACTAATATATGCACCCTATAGTTTGAAAAAAACACTCTATGTGGACTCCCTATTATAGTGGATAGGTTTCACACATGAACATAAATATCACATTGAAGTGTGATAAATTGAAATATTATTTGAACCTTAAACTAGAATCCCAACATGTACCATGGGGTACATGGAAATGGACACGGTAATTGTGCAGGGGCCTAACCGTAGTTCAAAGGCATGGTCTAGAATAAGTGGGTACAAGTATGGGTAGGACTAGATAGAACATGATATGTTTTGTGTCCATTATACATATCATGGACCCCAACTATGGTAGGTTGGAGCCCTAGATACCCTCAGTCTAGTTTCAATATTGGTTTGGGTAAATTCCCTTAGACCATACCTGAGTGGTAAAAATGTGGTATCCAGTCCTGAGCATAGGATTCATGATACCCTCTATGGGTCAGTTCTAGATATATTGGGGTATTCATAAATGTTTCATGGGTAGTGATCAACTATTACTCATCCCTTGGTTTGGTAAGGTATATTTTTTCTAACATCTGGTGCATTTGATCACCTTCTTGGTGGGTTATTTTGAATTGTGTTAGGTATCCCACACATGCATATGTAATCATCCAAAATATATGTATCTATGCCTTATGAGTTCCATCATAAACATAAACATGGAAGGTTTTTATGAGTGTGACCTTTCCATTAATTTTCATCAGTGTTAGTGAGACTCATGGAATGAGTTCCATTAGGTAAATGTGACTTTTGAGCCTTGGTCGAATCCTAGGATATCTATGAGGATGTAACCTTACATTGAGTCTTAATGTCTATCTATTATCATAACTAGACTTTTTTCATTTTATTTAGGTTTACTAACTTTATTTTATTTTTGATATAACTATCATTTATTAATTGTATAGTGATTTTGGGGTGTCCTACTGGATATGTTTTTACTCACCCTGAATGGGATCTTCCCACACATGTTGGTTATTATGAAAATAATGAATCTTTTTATTGATTCCAAGGAGGACTAATAGAAGGTGAAGCCTAGTTTCTCTAGATGCAACGTATATGGTTCTAAGAGTTTAATCATTACAGTAATCCCCTTTTGTTAGAGGGATGGAATTCATTTACATTTATAGTGGGATTTTATTTTTACTTTTTGTTATCATTCTCTTCACATACTGTAATGTGGGATTATTTGTTATAAAAGCATATATAGTATTAGTTTTTCTCTCTCTTTTTCACTATTCTAGCATATGAAAATTTTTTCATGGGTATATGAAATATAGTCTAAGGCCTTCCACATGTGTGATATGTCAATATGGATCTAGTCTCAACCCTTGTTCTTTTGGAGGAGGACTTTAGGTGTCACACATGGCCTACTGCAAGTATGGATGGCCTCAATGGGCCATATCGTGATAATTTATTATAGAATCTATATTCATTTCAACTAATCATACTTTCACACACCTATTTTGGATAAAGTAGTATCATGAAAATATTTGAGCTGATTTAAACACACATATCACAATAAATTGAATTATCTCAAGTGGTATAAATCATTAAAAATAATGTATCTCATAATTTTATGATTATAACTAGGAAGAAAAAATATCTGTTTATGAAGGATAATATTGATCAAGGTTCATTGAAATTTGATTATGGGTCTTCTCATTGTCAAATAAAAATATCACGACGAAGGAAATTTCCTAATAAGGTTTTGAGAAACATCATTTGGCTCTTCAATTTCAACCATATCCATCAACATGAGTGATTTATAGAATGTACGCCCATGTTCATATGGTAATTATCATTCCATTTATTATTTTCAACAGTGGTTTTATGATCTATTTGATGGAAACATTTTTTTTACCTCATGCATTGAATGAATGAGTTATTATTTGTTCCTTATATTATTCAAATTAGTTCTCTTTGGTTTTCTGGATAATGGTAGAGACATATTATTAGGTATAATTCAATGGGAGATATAATAAATCAGATGATAATTTTTTACAAAAGTATTGAAAAGGGGGAATAATGGTTTGCAATACCCTGCAACACCCTAAGAGGGAAGCGGTGAGTCAAGGAGTCAACATTTTATTTTAGTGAGACTGATCATGTCCCAATGAAGGTAGAAACCTGTTAAACATGTATGATGGAATAATGAAACTATTAAACAAACATATTTAGAAATAGAAACACATTATTATAGTTCTAATTATTTACCTGAAAATGACTTGTCCAAGGATCATATGTAGATGGTGTGGGATTGATTCCCAAATCTACTAAACTTTTCTTGATTTAAGGATTTTGAAATATAAGGAAGGGTTACTCCATTACAATGAAATGGAAATTACAGAAAATTTAGGGAGAGAACACTACCTCCCTAAGATTACATCCATCAACTCCCCCTTGCTCATGATCTTGGGTGAAGCCATACTCAGTTTGTCAATTGAAGGTCACTTGAATATATTGTAAATATAAGTCATTATCCCTAATTAGAAAAGGTCTTTTCTTGAAACTTTATAACGAATTAATGAAATTTAATTCGTTGTTCACTCAAACCAGATGTTCCGCCCCTATTTTTCATGTAAGTACCTTTTGTGAAACTCACTCCTTCAAGAGACCATAAGTTTTTTGAATATCATTTAAATTTTTGAATGCACCATACTTTCGTGATTCTACCAAACTTTTATAATATCCCAACATTCATGGAACTCCAAAATATCATGAAACTCTTGACCTTGACTTCGTTTTCTCAAATTCTGTATAATCAATTATTTCTTAATCATTATTTTCTAAAATTCTCTGTTCATAGAAACTTCCTAATTTACAAAAGAATTATCTTCATGTAAGACCTTCATAAAACTAAAGTTATTAAACCATTTTCCAAACTCAATCCATATCTCTTATGATGAGTGGACACCTCTTTATAAACATGGCCTACTTTGTAAATATTTTATTTTCACCGTGTCCTTTTTTTCAAACCTCTTCATTTATGTTCATGAGCCTCCTTTTCTTCTCAAAGCTTTAGTGAAATTTTATCATTTGTGAAACTTCTTGTAATCCCATAACATATTTTCCTTCCATTGCATCTCATCCATTATTCATGGAAACACTTTTGAAAAAAATACAATAATTACAACACTAGATTCTTTCATGAAACTCCACATCTTAATCGAGATCGATCCTTCAATGAATCCAAGAATTTACCATATTTCAATGAATATGTAATGGAAACCCATATTTCATGAAGCATTTCCCTTCCTCTAGATTTTGAGCACAAATTATTTAGAGGGAACTAGTAAATAATTCCACCATAAAAAATAAATCCACATGAACCGAAAGATAACTTTTCTTGAGAACTCGTTGATCGGCCCAATGTGGAATGACAGTAAACCTAAAATACAATCAGTTTCCAGTTGTGAAAAACCTTAGTTCAGAAAATTATCCCTTACTATGTTTTTTGGAAATCTATAGATAAATTCAATTAATCACTAGAATCAAACAAAATCATAGTTGGCTTGTAATAACTCATCCATCACTCAATGTCTATGTGAAACACTCTTGGAGAGGAATACAAGAGAGCTGAAATAGGATTTCATGCCTCGGGAGACCACAACCCTATCCTAAAATCCTAAAATTAATTGAATTTCATTACCCAAATTTGGAAATAAACCTAATGAAACTATATCGGATCCTTATTATAAAAAAACCCCTGGATTGTTTCTCCCTCATAAAACTATTTCAAATTGTTATAGGATTAAGTTATATCTCATCGCGATATATTTTCTATGAGGGTGTTGATCCATATTTTTCATAACCTCAATCATTCTCTTCATTTCATAATGTATCACCATTGGTTGTTTCAACTCATCACCTATATTTATAATTTTATTCTTAATCAATAATATAAATATTGATGACTTTGTTACACAGATAAACTATATGTTATCTATACTAAGATAAGTGGTTTATTTTTTCTCGCTCAACCATCCCACAACTTTTTTTCCAATTAATAATGCATCCTCTATCCCCCACACACCCCCTGTGGAATTTTGATCCACCACATATTCAACACAGTGAACATCCAAAAATCCTGATAATCCATTATCTCTTCATAATATAATGTATAATCCCAACTTGATATTACCCTGAATATATTTAATGATTTTCTACCTACTGATAAATTATCTTAATTTTGAGTACTATGGATGTGAACCATCAAACATGTTGAAAAAATGATATATGTTCTTGTTTCAATCAAATATAACAATTATCCAATGATCAACTTATGCAAGGTGGGATCAACAGATTTCCCATCCATCTGCTTTACAATTTGTTTCCTGATCACAATCAGAGACAACATTGGTTTATATTATTATATATTTAAATTCCAAAAAATATCCCTTCAATGCTTTTTCTGAGAAATAAAGGTTTATACATTCTTTTGAACCACCTGTATCCCTGAATATTTCATGAGTTCATGAATTATTTTCATTTAAAATTATAATTTCATGTGATTATAAAATTATATCACTGATTCGTGATTTATTAAAAAAAATATAATTTCATCCACATACACAAGGACTATAAAATTATCACCATATCAATATTTCACATAGATATTATGGTCGAAACATACTCTTTTAAACTTTATCTTCATCATATAGCCATCCAACCTAGAATACCATGTTTGTGTTTCCCAATTTACACTGTAAAGATCTTTCATTAATAAAAAAACCATTATTTCATTATTAAAAATCAAAAATCCCATCGGTTGTTCAATATATGATTATTCTTCATGAACTCTATTAACAAATATTATCCTGACATCCATTACATAGACATTGTGCCCTCTTTATTCCACCATGGCTTAGAAGATCCAAATTGGCTCCTGTTGAGCTACTAGAGAAAACAATTCTTCAATATAAATTCCTTAAATCTATGAAATGAATTTACGAACTAGGAAATTATTATTTTTGAACATAATTCCTAGTTCATCAATTTTTGTATGATCCACATTCTTCCACTCCCATTATGGTTTTTGGGCTCTTAACAAGATCCCAAGTCTGGTTTTTGGAAATCATATCTAGTTATTAATTCATGACCATAACCCATGATCCACCATTTATTTATTATTAAAATGATGTTGGTTCCGCAATTCATAATAGAGAAGATTGTGCTTCACTCCTAATTATCCATGTCTGTGTAGGTGTGTTCGAATCACATTTAATGTTGGATTTATCAAAATATACTATTCTATTTATCCTGTGAGGTGTTATTAATGTTTCATCTATAATGGTTTAATTATACTTTTGAATCATCATCATTTTGGGAACCCTTATGGTTGGGAAAGACTTCCACAAATTCTGAATTTTAATATGTCACTTTCCACTTTATTTTTCATCTTCAATCAAATCAACATATGGTATCCTCGAAAAATAAATTGTTTCTTCTATAATGATCTGGACATTATTTCTCTCCATAAACTAACTCATATTATTATGGTTGTATTTGAAGGCATTACTCTTCATTGAGTATCAAATGAACATTTCCTCATCTATAATATCAACATACATTCCATGATTTCCTTATTTTATTCAGATGAACCATTTAGTTATAAAGACACTAATATTATTCGGTGAGGTATTATTTCTATTCTATATCTCATATGGTATTTTTTCTCCCCAATACATATACCTATTTGATTTTTAGTGTACACATCACATTTAACAACATATTTCTAGAAAAAAAATATGAAATACAACTCTCAATCATTAGAGTTCATTCCATATTATTCACCTATATTTTTCTACATTTGACCTCCCCATTTTTTTGACAAGTTCTCACTGAAGAAACCTCATAATTGATACCGTTATTTATGTTGTCATTGTCCCACTCAATTGATGTGTATTGTAATCCATTGTAATATCACAACATCTTGATTTTGTAGCCAGTTTTATTATCAATTCCTCATAGATATGTCTTCATATTGTCAATTACTTTTCATTTTCACTACATAAACATAATACATGTCATTATACTGTAATCATAAATAAAAATAATGAATTACCTATCTCTCTATTTTCTAGTAACATTTATTGGAACACACTCATATATGAAGATGAGATCAAACAGATTTGATGCCTTTTTTTCATAGCAGTTAAAAATGTTGGAGCAACATTACAAAAAAGAAAGCATCACATGTATTTTATTGATAATAATTTAGATTGGGAACTTCAAAAACAACATTTATCATGGATATTTTCTCCACTATATGCTTCCTTTTGTGACCCAGCCTCTTATTCCACAAGTTTTTTTCCTCATTAATTTTTAAGAAACTATATTTTCTTTACTTTCAACCGGGTATAAATTACGATTTATCCTACAACCTTTCATGGGAGAATTTTTTATGTTTTTTTTTGATAGTGCGCCCCTTTTGATTAAATGTCACAACCAAATTTGAGTCATGTTGTTAACTCACAATTAGAAGATTTTGACACAATACATCCCTATAGAGAGAATGTTTTTCATTATCTTGCCATTTTATAATTATATATTTCCACTACCTTTTATTTTTAAGGGACCATCGTGATCGAATATCAATATTCCATCAACCCTTTCCTTAAAATTTTTCATCAAAATTTTATTTCCAATCATGTGGGATGAGAATCAGCAATCAAGAATCTAGGTGTTACTATTTTTTGTAATTTTGAGTGCACTTTCTTCCAGGATGTCTTTATAAATTTTCATTATTTCCTTCCAAGAGATACCTAAATTGGTGAAAGAAAGAAAATGCCCTCTCCAATATCCTTTCAATATGAATGGTAGATGCATACTCTTATGCTTCTTCTAAAGGATGATACATTTTTTTAAGGGTAATTATTCCTGGTTGACAAGTAAGGACTTGTATCAGAGTTATGTAGTTGTTTTTAACACCATTCCTCTACCTGTAATGATTATCTTTATGTGAAATGTTACTATAGTGAAAAAAATAACCATAGAAATTATTTATTAAATTTTATGAAGGATATGATCTCATTCTTTTTTATTGAATTACATGTTCTTCCCCGTCTTGAAATATTCTTGCCTCATCGTAGTAATACATAGTATGGCATAGAGATCTAAATAATTGACCCTTCATAAGAGAAAATGTCTCGGTGCTACAGAACTATGTTTCACTCAATCCAAAATATCTTGATCTAAAAAAACATCCATAAATTAATTTATACTTCATTTCCCATGATTTTGATTCAGTTTCAATATTACTCCTTAAAAAAGGACTTTTCAGTCATGTCACTCAACTACATTACCCCTTTAGTTGAGTCTCAATATAAGTTCTTTGATGAATTTTTTCAGGTCTGAAATCCTATTTTTAAAATCCAATACCTCTTCATAGATTTATAAAGTTGTTAATATATTCTTATGCCTCTCCTTAAAGTCCTTAAATCTCTACTTCATGTTTATCCAGATACTCTGATATGTTTTTTAACAAAGATCCCATCATTTGATTTTTGTTTATTTGAATGTAAACCTCATCAAGAGCACCACCACATTCTACCTCAACATCTATAACACCATTCAAGTATTTTTATGCATCTTTTATATGATATATATTATCAAATCACGTACTCATGAAGTCTTCAATATCATATTTTACCTCTAGTTCTACATCCTCAAAAAATTATTATTATCTTCTTTTTATTTGAAGATGAAACTCTTTCACTTTAATATATTTCATGATTTGAATTCTCCATTTTTGGGGAACCTCCTCTAAGTCATCTACATGATTTTTTATTCACCTTATACAACAAAGAATTTTCTTGGTCAACAATAATAAATGTTCTATTCCATAACAAACTTAAAAAATACAGAGGAGTCTTTCCTTCAAATGACCATTTTCCTCTCATAATTTTTTTTGCAAAAAGAGAATGTATTTTTTCATCCACATCACTTAGATAATCACTAACATTTCACATTCCATGATTATCCATTTATTTGAATGTTATTTCCTTCTATAAATATATTTTTGTAACTTATGGTTTGACTGTAATTTCATAAGATGCCATACTACTTAAAATATCATGAAGAGAAAGCATATACATATCTCATTCCATAAGGTATGACACATTTGTATTTTACATAGGTGGGATCCTGTAATGGACCTAACCTCTCTAGTCCATTATATTAATAGAATCTGGTGTTTGAGGTGTTATTGTAGTTCAAGGTGACTAATTCCAATAGTTTACCAAATTTATAGTTTTCCAATAGTGAGACATTCCAATGGTAATTCATTCCAATTGTGATTCATTCTATTATTTTTTGAAAATATTAGTTCTCCAGTGGTGACTCATGGAGCTCAATCTCAGTGGTGAGGCACTGGAAGTGAGTTACTGGCAGTGAATTTCCAAATGGTGAATCACTTAATGGTCACTCATCCTATAGTGACATTTTTAATGGTACCTCACCGAATAATTACTCAACCAGCAATGACTCTCTAAACGATGACTCATCGAATGGTGTCTCCTTTAGAAATGACACGCTGAATGGTGACTCATCGAACAGTCACTCATCAAGTAGTGAGTTGTTGAATGGTGACTCATCGAACAATCACACTTCTAGAAGTGGCGTGCCAAATACTGACTTATAGAATGGTCCCTCATTTAGTAGCAGCTCGTCGAACAGTGACTCACTGAATGGTGACTCGACAAACGGTGACTCACGGAATGATGACTCACTGAGCGGTGACTTATCCAGTGTCAAGCCATTATTGGTGAGACATTTCCAATAGTTGTTCATATTTCTAGAGTTTTACTGTTCTTCTTTTTTTTCCCTTTTGACGCACTTTTTTATTTAAAATGTGTTTAATACCATATTTAAGTGATTTTAAATCCATTATAAGGTATATAAAGAATATATTTATTTTTATAAAAAAATTGATATGTTTAACTGGTTAAAATTTAATGGAAATTTTATGATGTTTCATATCTCATGAGTTACAAATCTAATCCTTCAATGGCAGAGAAATTCCATTAGTTCATTACTTTTCCTTCTTCTTGACATGGTAGGTTATGAATTCATCTCCCCATAGGTGCCCTATTGTTAGGGGTTTAAATTAGAATGAGTTCCCCCTGAAGTAGATTCCTCTTATACACACCCCTATCTCGGTGTAGAGACTCTAAAAAAGGATTTTTCCATACATGTAGGTTTCCTTCATCCCACATAATTGTGAATCATGAATGTGGGTGCATTAATATTTCCCTTGTGAGGATAGTTGAATCAAAATTAATTAAATATACTTGAATTGGTTTTTGATCAATATATAGGTGATGGGGAAAAGTGATGTATTATTATCTCATTATTTGTTTTGGTTATTACAGTGATTTGTAAGGGCTAACTAGCCACTGAAAATCAAGGCTATTGGGGTTATTTATTTGTGCACTAGTCTATGGGATGTGGAATACATGAATTTTAGGTTGTTCTTGATGTCATTTATTATTATTTGGTTGACCATGTACATTCAGTAAAAATAAATAGATTCCCCGAGATTGTATGGTTAATGTGATAACTCCCTAAATTAAATGATATTGAATAATGAATTCCCTGATAATTTGAAAAGTTTTTTTTTCTCTATTATGTGTAGATATGTGTCTATGGAAATGATTGTGTGTTGTGGGTGGGATATGATGATATGATGGGTAGAACATGATTGTGTTGTGATGTGTGTGGGAAAGTGGATGAGATGTTTTTGTGAAGTGTGGTTGTGATTGATGTAATGGTACTGTGGTAAAATAGTTCTGCAATAATGGATATGGTTTAGATTTTCAACAATAATGAAAAGGGGGATGTGGATGTAAATTAGTGATGATTTGGGATTACTGGTAATAGATAGAGGGGTTGTTTTGTGGTGATACTTTCTGAGCATTGTTTATTGTATTATAGGAAATATTTCAAGTTTATTAGTAAGTATGAAACTAAAGTGGAATATATGATCATGGGAAGAATCTTGAAAAATCATTTATTTGAAATGGAATGTGTAATGTGAAAATATAAAGTAAAAATGATAATATGATAGAATTTAGTGAACACATTTGTTGTTAATATGTGATTATTCAATATTGTTGAAATCTGTAAAGAAGCTAAATGTGGACTAAAAGCGTAATGTGACATGTGGATTATTATTTACTAGTATGGTATAGTTCTTATTCTATGTGGTTGGATATATTATATCTACCCATGTATTAATGGAAATAATACTACTTTTTAATGATTAAAAATGGTCATGTTTAATGAAGAAATTGATTATGGGGTGTTTTGTTTAACTGGTTAATGATTATATATAAACTAATGGGATGGAAACATGGAACAAATTATCATTCTATATGAAATGACATTTCATAATAATGTTTATAACATAAATTAAAGGGGAAGATAAAGTTTAATTTATTGAAAATATAAAAACTCTAGAATATGGATTAAGTATTGAAACAAAATTGTATATTGTGGTTTTTCTGTTTTTATACATTTAGAGGTGGAATCGATTGTGGATATTCTATGATATGGTTAGTTCTTCTCATAAGCACATACAATGATATTGTCTGTTGTAACTCTATATTTATATAAAATGTACTTTCTATTTATTTTTATATGCACCCACCCGAGTTGATCACTATGCACCGAACACCCCAATCGTCACGGGGGAGGGCTTCATTCCCAAATATTATTGTGTAAGGATAGATGGTTGGTCACTTGCTCTTCCTTGCTCCCTCTTATAGGTGGAGGTATCCCAATATACTTTGGTAATGTTATGGTTTGTGAGGGCTAGGTGTGTGTGGGTGAGTTGGGATTTCCCAGGTATCTTTAGGATGAGAATATTTGTATTTTCCCATGTGTATTTTCGATGAGATGTATTGTTCCTTCCTAGATGTGTTTGAGATGTGATGTGGTATGTGGACCAAGTGTCTACAAGCAGGATGTGATGTGTTATGGGCCACAAGTGTTTTCGGGTGAGATATGATGTGGATCGGGGCCCTAGTGATGGGATGTGGTGTGGTTGTGTGGACCTGGTGTGTACAGGTGGGTTGTGATGTGGTGTGTTTGGAAGAGGTGGCAGTGCCAAGATATCTTCTATTATGTTGTGATCACAGGTTATCAATCCAAAATAGGTGTGTATTACCCTGTCATAGTTGTGCTTCACATTATATTATATTACTTGGTTTTAACTGTTTGTTGGACATGTCGTGGTAGGGTTGGAACTATTAGTATAACATTGTTGGTTATTTTTGGTTTTTCTATTTTCTCATGGGTATATTAGTATTCTCCTTTCATATATGCATGATAGACTATGGTTTTCCTAATGAGTATACCTATATTCTCACCCTATGTATATAATATCTTTTTTCAGATTCACAGGGGGACTTTATGGACCGTGTTGTACATTTGAAGTTCGGACCTTTGGAGTCGATGTTATGTCATTACCTTAGATTGTTTTCTTTTGAACTTTTTTTGAATACTTTTATATTTTTTATTTTTTATTTATAAATTCATTATATTGTGATTTGGATTTATTTTATTATATGTCCGAGAGTTTTATTTGGATTATTCATCTTATCTCCAGATCTTGTTTCTTTAAAAAAGGGAATTTTCTCCCATTTTGTGAGACTTGTTTACCCATGTTACTGGTCAACACCCTCGAGCCTACATAAGGCGGGACTCGGGGTTCATTATCTCCCTTTATTCATATACAACCGATGATGGGTATCTTTAGAGGTAGGGGGTCAGGACTGAATGGTATCAGAGCTAATGGTTAAGAGATATGATGGGGTTCGAAGTTTGTCACAGTGAGGATTGCATGGGTTAGTCAGGAAATAGTGTCAGGTAACCATGGTTTGTGATATAGTCTAGGGAGACTGGGTATAACATGGGATTTTTGGCCCCCCATTCTCTAGTGCATGGACTCTTATCCTACAAAACAATCATGTGATGCTACGCATCTTGTAGGGTAGAGACCTTCGAGAGGTACATGAATAATAATGACTTTTGTTCTTATTTGAATTGGTTGATTTTGTAATGTTAAAATTAATTAAATGAATCATGAAATATTATATGTGTTTATTTAAATTTTCCAATGATTTTATTGATAGAAATTTCATTAATTTTTTTCTTAATGATTCATATAACCTAGAGGAAACAGTAATATGATGGTTAGTTGGATTGAATTATTTGTTTGAAACCTTCTTGACATTTGTTTATATTGTTTCCTTTCCTCTTATAACATGATTCGTAATACATTGGATTTATCTTCCTTTGTTATAAATATATAACATCCCGTCTATTTTTGGTAATGTTTTAAATAGTGAGATAGACATTCTTAGTGTATTTTTTTAAGATCAACTATTTAATTTTCGAAACCCTCATGAAGCATAAAACCTCAAAGTGGATTTCACACTGTCATTATAAAAATAATTACATTGAAACCATGTTTGTATGTATTCAAGTTTCCATGTGAGCTAATATTTCTTTTGTCGCTTTTCATTGATAATTTTTCCTAAGCATTTCCTATTGACATTTTTTAAAATATGTCTTTATATATTTAAATTTTGAAATATATGAACATTCCTATCTTAATTATTGATAATTATTCTAAATTTGAAATCCTTTATGAGAATAACTTTCTTCTTATTTTCCCTCTATTAATGTTATAGAATATTGATATTACCATATCTTGTAATCATGTGTTAAGATATAAATCCATATGACTTTTATTTTTAAATTTTGGAAGATGGTACACATTATTTGTGGTAACGTTTTGAAGCATAGAATTTTATATCTGATTAAACTTAGCATTTAGTAATTTTTTATGGTAATCATTCCTACATTTTAAGTCGTTGGTGTGGCAACATGAGAAATTCTAGAATGAGAGACATGCACATTTATCATGTTTAATACATTACATTTAAATATTTAAGTAGAATCATGTTGACCTTATTTTAGTATGTAAGAATTTTTAATTGAATGATGAAATGATTAATTAATGTTTATTGTTACCATGATAAAGCATAAAATATAATAATACAAAGCTTGTAATTTTTTATTTCATATTAAGAGAGGATGATTTATTTTGATGATTCTATAATATTTTTCTATATGTAATACAATATTTGTGTATGATAAATAATGTTAGGACATATAATGTATAATTTTTCAAATGATGTTGGAAGTGTGTTTCCTTAATAATAATATGAACCCACATTGTCTTGTTTAATCATATTAAACAAGGGGTGAGATATAACATTTTGTATCTTTTGTATTTAACATGGGTGTATGATAGAGATATTTAAATTATATTCATGATGTTTCAATAAAAATAACCTTGAAATTTTGAGTGTTGTTTGTGGATGAATTTTTATCATTTCATTGATGTGTTGATATGAATTTCTGAAAATAGCAGTTGTTAGAAACCTTATGTTGTGAATTTTGTAGATAATGAGTCTCATGATATTAATTTTTGTTTAAACTCACCTTGTATTAATATAATAATCACTTATATATGTATTATGAACCAATTCCCCAATAAAAAGTTAAAACTATGTTAAAGTACCCATTATAAATAATTAGATGAAGTAATATAAACCCCTAGAAAATTATGGAAGATGTTAGGTGTGTCTATTATGTGTGATTGTTCTTACTCTCATTCCTTCTGTGACATGTGGTTAAAAACCATCAATTATATGAAGGGTGAATATTGATCCCAAACTGAAGCACGTTAACATATGAATGATTATAACCATGAGGTAGATTCAGTTCTATCCAACTAGGATTATATCTCTATATGGGATAGGTAATTCCATGATTTGTATGCTTTAGTATTTATGTGTGCTGATAGCAGTGATCCTTTATTGGGGAAATGTGTGGGATGAGATGTATTAGGTTTTTATGAGAAAATTGTATTTTACTATGGATGGTAAGGTGATGCGATGTTGTGGCTGTGTAAAATGTCTGGTGGAAATATTTATTGTTTGGGATGTTTGGTCTATGGTTGTGTTGTAAAATAGTATAGATATGTATTGGGGGAGATGTGTGCTTATTTTTTTTCATAATGTTGATTTTTTCGGTAGTATTGTTATATATTTGTAATGATGGAATCCCTCTCATCTCATGAAATAGGTAAATCACATAAAGTTTGTAATAAAATAAAATGGTTTTTTGAAAGATCGTAAAATAAATAAATATGGTCTTTCCTCCCATACCAATATCATTTTTTATAAAAGAAGTGATGAAAATATTTTACTAACACCATGTTGGTTGGGTTTATGTGTTTGATTTTATTTTGAGAGTACATGTTATGATTAGAAAAATACTGATATAGGGAAACTCTTTTCCTTCACCTAGAAGCTTTATATTATGAAATTTTTAAAACTTTACAGGTGAGTCAGTGCCACACAAAGCGGACAATATTTGGTGTGGTGTATGAGTACCTTCGATTTCAATGCTTATGGTAGCTCTTTCTATATCAATATATGAATTAGTATTTAAAGGTGAATACCATTTTAAAATCCTAAAAACAATGACACGAAACTATGAAAAATAATAATGTGAAATATTTTACCCCTTGTGGTTTTTTCATAATTATGTTACTAGTAATTAATAATTTGATAGAAAACCTGGAAGACATTTAAACATCGATAATTTGAAACATTTAAAACTCATGTCATGTTTGGGATGGAGGCCATTTTTTAATTCATACTTTTAAAATTAGATGTTAAATTGAATTAATAATAACTTGTTAAAGGTCATGATAGAGTTTTGATAGTATAATATAATAAATTTTGTGAACGAATGAACCCTTCCAATTTATGTAAGTGGAATTCGGAATTATATTAGTGAAAAGTGTATTTAAATAATTTATTGAAGGTGTTTTCACAAAGAATATTTTGATAACTTCTATACAATAATAAGGTTTCAAAATTGGGATCTAACATAAGGTGGTTTTCATATTCTACTAAATTTTATTTTATAATTTTTAGGAAATTTATTTAATATGCTTATTTTTTAACATAACATTCTTCGAAATAAAATTTTGAGACACATGTCTGAATATTACTAGATCATTTGAAAACTCATGATTATATTTTAATCCCCTTAACCAAAATGATTTAATAAAGTGTCGTAAATAGCATGTCAATGTTAGTAAATTGTTATTAGATCATGGTAATCTATTTCTTCATGATATGTTAAGCATGATAAGATTTCAATGATTTCAATTTAAATTTTAATGTTTAAAAAATTAGGGGAATGAATGTATAAATATTCATTCAAAGGCATGTCTAAGGGAATTCATTGAATTTAAAGGTATGATAATGTTTTCTCCTATATAAAATCTATTCCATCTGTATAAAATAACAATACGATTTTTTTGAAATTTGGTACCTTCCACAGGGTTATTGTTTTTATTTGATGGTTATATATTTATAAGTAGATTTTTTATACCAGTATACATGATTGTGTTTGAGTTTGAGAGGTATCTCCCTTGGGAAATTGTTTTTAAATGTGTTGTGTAGATTTTAATATCTTTCCCTAGTGAATTTGGTGTTCAAAATATAAAAAACATGATAAGTATCTCAAGGGAGAGTTGTATGGACCCTTACCATCCTTCCAACTTGGTTGGTTTTGAATTCTCAGGGGAAAGAAAAGTTTGAGTGGTATTTGATGTAATGGATCAAACCTCTCTAGTCTATTATATTGTGAGAATATAGTGTTTGAGTTGTTTTGGGAGGTCAAGGTGACTAATTCAAATATTTTTCCAAATTTAATGTTTTTCAATGGTGTGACATTCCAATGGAAATTCATTCCAACAGTGACACATTTATTGAGTTTTCTGGAATTCTAGTTCTCAAACTATGACTCCTAGTGGTGACTCCCAGTGGTGACTCCTAATAGTGATTCACTGACAGTGAGTTGCTACTAGTGACTCATTGAATGGTGACTCACTAAACAGTCACTCATCTCGTAGTTACATGTTCGAATGATGACTTGCCAAACCGTTACTCGTCTAACGGTGACTCGCGGAATGGTGACCATCTGAACAATAACTCTTTAAATAGTGACTCACTGAATGGTGACCCACCAAATAGTCATTTTTCCAGTGGTGACTCAACAAATGGCCACTCACTGAATGGTCACTCATCTAGTAGTGACTCGCCGACTGGCGACACACCAAATAGTGAATTGCTGAATGGTGACTCACAAAGTAGTGACTCACTGAGTGGTGCCTTGTCCAGTAGTGAGTCAAGAACAATGAGCTCAGATAAATGAGACATTTCCTATCATTTTTCAAATTTCCATAATTTTTCAATTTTACATGTTTTCCATTTAGACGTATTTTTTATGTAAAATGAGTTTAATACCATATTTAAGTGGGTTTGAGAACGTTTTGTGGGATATAAATAATATCTTTGATTTTTATTAAATATGGAGGCTTTTAAATGGTTAAATCTTGTGGTTTAATGTGATCTTCTTTAATGGAAATTCTAAACCGTTTCAAATCTCATGAGTTTCAAATATAATCCTTCAAATATGAAGACCAAACCGTAGTTCATTACTTTTACTTTAAATTGACTTGATATGTTACAAAATCTTAAACCCATAGGAGTCCTAGAATGAGGATCTGAAATTTTTTCGATCCCCCCTCACTGAATCGTTTCCTCCTACACACACCCTCAGTTTCAGTGCAATGAATCTTGAAAAAAGGATTATTCCTTACAAGTTGGTTTCCTTCATCTCTATTAAATGTGTATCATGCGGGTGGGGGCTCTAAGGTTTCCTTTATGAATATAGTTGAATCCAAATGAAATAAAGGTAATTGAATTGGATTAAGATCTATATTCAGGGGATGGGGAAAAGTGATGTATGAACTTTTTGTTATATTTTTTGGTTGTTATTGTGATTTTTATGGGCTAACTTCAAACTAAAAACCTGGTTTTCGGGGGGACCTTGTTTGAGCACTCTTTTTTTTGCTATATAATACATGCATGTTATGTGTATTTTTATGTCACTTATTATATAATTAGTTAACCATGTGAATTCTATTAAAATAAATGGATACTCCATGATTATATGGTTTTTGTGATAACTCCCTAAATTTGGTGAAATTGAATTAGGGATACCCTGCTAAATGCGAAATTATGTATTGATATGATACTTTTTGTAATGTGTTTGTTGACATGATTGTGTATTATGGGTTGGCTCTGGTGATATGATAGAATGAATATTATAATTTTGTTATGCGTGTAGGGGAATCAGATGAGATGTGGTTGTGATGTCGGGTTGTGATTATTGCAATGGTACATAAGTATGATAGGTTTGTAATGATGGTTATGATATGAATGTGTAATAAGGCTCTAAAAGGGGATGTGGCTGTAAATATGTGATGAATAGTGATTATTGGTAACATTGTCATGGGTTTTTGTGTGGTGATACTTTTTTTCATTGGTTATTGTATTGTATGAATTAATTATAGTTTCTTGGAAAGTGTAGAACTAAAGTGGAATATTCATTCTTGGGAAGAATTTAGAAAAATGGTTTATTCGAAATTAAATGTGGAATGTGAATAGGTAATGAATAAATGATAACATGTTGAAATTTAATGACCTATTTTATTATTAATATGGAATTATTTGATATTTGTAAAATTTGTAAAGTAGCTAAATGAGGACTAAAAGTATAATGTGACTTTTGTATTATGTCTTGTTAGTATAGTGTTGTGATTATGTTATGTGGTTTGTTCTATTATATCTACTAAATTATTAATGGAATTAATACTGCATGTTAATGATTTAAAATGGGAATGTTAAATGAGGAAAATAATGATGGGGTTTGTTATTTAACTGGTTTATGATTATATATGAACTAATGGGTTGTAAACATGAAAAAAGTTGTCATTCTAATTTAAATGAGTATTCTAAAGAATTTTGATAACACAAATCAAAGAGGCTGATAAAGTTGATTTTATTTATAAAATATAAACCCTTGAGTATGGATTAATGAATGAAAATGAATTGGGATTTTTTATTTGATCATGTGTTTTTATGCATTTAGAGGTGGTAGTGGTTGTTTGGATTCTATGTGATGGTTAGTTTTTATTATTAACCCATAGGATGGGTTTGTGTTCCATAACTCTATATGCATATACAATATATGTTATCCTGAATTATATACACAATCCACCCAAGTTTATCACTATGTTTCAAATACCCCCATCGTCACGAGGAAGGCTGTATTTTACAAACATCTTGTTTGGAGTACAGATAGATGGCCACCCTCGCTTTCCTACCCCCGCTTATATGTTGTGGTATCCAAAGATTCATTGTGAAGGTTTTGGTTTTTGGGGCCTATGTGTGTTTGGGAGATTTTTGTTTTCCTCTGTTTTTTCAGGTTTAGGTGAGTTGTATTCTCCAAGGTGTCTTTGGGATGAAATGTGTTTTTCTTTCCAGGGTGTTTTCAGGATGTGATGTGGTATGTTGTGTAAGTGTTTGTGGGTGGGATGTGATGTGTCATGGGACCAGGTGTCTAAGGTTGAGATGCGGTGTGGCTCATGTGCCCAATGAAGGGATGAGGTGTGGTTGTGAGGCCCAGGTGTGTGCTGCTGGGTTGTGAAGTGGTGTGTTTAGAAGAGGTGGGAGAACCAGGATGTTTTTCATTAGGGTGTGAGAGTTCCTAATTAGTGGTAAAGTGGTTCGGGTTAACCAGTCATTGATGTAAATTACATTATATTTTATCACATGGTTTAGGATATTTGGTGAGTGAGCCTTGGTGAGGTTAGGATGGTTAGTATACCTTAAAAGTCATTGTTTGGTTTTCTTGTATTCTCATGGATTTATTAGTGTACTCCATTCATATGTGTGTAAGAGTTATTGGGTTTTCTTCTTAGTATACCTGTATACTCATCCTACATATATAAAAACTATTTTTATGTTTCAGGGAGGACTTCATGGACCATGTTATAAATCTATATTTCGGACCTTTGAATCTTTTGTTGTGTCGTTTCCTTAGCTTTTATTATTTTTGTCATTCCTTATGAGACATTTATATATATCTGTTTTTATGTATACATGCATTGTGACATGGTTTGGATTTATTTTATAATATTTCATGGTGTTTTGTGGATGATTATTTGATCTTGATATTGTTTCTTTATAAAGGGTAATGCCTCTCATTTTTTAGACGTGTATACCCTCGGTGTTGGTCACCACCCTGGGGCCTAATGGAGGCGGGATTCACTGACCATTATCTCCCTTTCTTCATTTCCAGCCAAAGTGGGGTATCTTTGGTTGGAGGGGTTCATGAAAGATCCATTATAGGATTTTATTCATAATGTCAACAACCTTAATTTCTTTACCAAGTCCTCAAATACCTACAACGGTAATGTGATTTAAGAAACAATATATATTTTCACCTGGATTCATTTCCAAATTTTCAAACTAATTGTGAAAAACATGATGTTTGTCTTCCGTCACTTTTTTATTGCCTTCGTAAACATTTTATTGTTTCTCCCACATAGTCTTTTATATTATACAACTCATCACATTAAAATATATATTATTATGTAGTTCTATAGTAAATGAACATTTACATTTGGAATCTATATCAAGAATCATCCTATACATTTTTGTCATAAAATTATGTGTTGCATTAGTGACTCAAATCCCTTGAACTGTGGGATAGAGGACTTACATACCAAGTGATCACATATGAGATATCATTGGATTCTTCCAAACTGGGAATATTCTTCCATTAAAAATGGTAACTCTCATAACATTCAAATTATTCTCCCAAAAGAAAATAATAGTTGATAGATTTAACACCGATAATATATACCATATGATACAACTTATAAGAATTTAGAACATCCTATTAGTGGAGGGCTGAATCAATGTTTAAATTTTTTAATTCAATGGCACTGATCTTGACCCTCCATTGGTAGGAACTTGTTAAACATATCATATGGAATTGTGTAATTATTAAACACCTATTTGCACAAATAGAAACAAAACACATTAGTTCTTCTTGGTTCACCACTAAGGGATATACCAATAAGCATAAATTGAATGTGACTCAGTCATACATGAATCCACTAAGCTTCAATATATTTTTGGGTTATAATATATCATACACAGCTACTTCGTTCCAAGAAAATTACTTTTAAATGAATTTTAGGGATTAAAAACTACCTCCTACATATCCCATCCATCCAATCCTCATTACTCACTAACTTAAGAGATTTCATACTCATTTTATTAACATAATGGTCACATAAATATATTTTAACTTATGTCTTTGTCCCTAATTATTAGGAGACTCTACATGTAGAGACCCGAAGCTTAACGTACATGGACATTACATTACTTTTGCGGAATACTTAGTACATAACAAAAACACACACACACAAGGATCGTAATAGTTTAGTGTCTTTGGAAACTCGGAATATAATCTTCTAATCATGGTGAAAGATCTTCAACATCTCCCATAAAGATCATCCTTTTTTTACCTAAAACCTTCCATTATATCCTGGGGAAAAGAAAACATAAAAGGGTGAGCTCAAATTCTGAGTAAGGGTAAACAAAAGAAATATCAATCACATCATATACATATGAACATAACTTTTGGAAATCTAAACCTGCAAAAGATATCACAATTTCATAACATTGGATAAATCATAGTAGTGAAATGTTATCCCAATAATCATAAATTAAAACATGAAACTTTGTGGCATACACACATAATCATATATAATCATTTCTTATTAGTCAAGACTCATTTCCAAGACTATCTTAGTGGACAAAGTCCATTTCTGAACTGAGTTCACTCCTCATTTCAGTCCTATTTCACTGAACTGGTTTAACCTGCCATTCCAGCCATGTCTATCTCATGAGATATAAAATCTTTACCCAATGCATTTGAGGGAGATATAGGTCCCACCCATCTCATAATGATACCATTCTTATGTGTGCCACAAAATCATAAATCATACATCATTGCAAAACCCATGTAATAAAAATGGGAATCTTAAACATCGTGACATCATAAAAAAATTCATATAAGATAAAGGAATTCATAAAAAAAATTCCATCACAACATAATCAAATAAATTTAATAATAGGGATAAAAACAGAACCCTATATTATCTTAGATAGAAAATAATTTTGATAAAACACTTGAACTCCATTCTTGAGGAAAATATCCTTTATACTTCAAAAAAACATTTTTCCTTTCTTAACATGTCATACAATTTTAAACTAAAAGAATTTGATTAAAAATAAACTTGAAAACTTGTAAAGGAAGATTTTTGGAAATAATGTTTTAAAAATCCATTCATGTCGTATAAGTTAAAAAAACATTCTTCTCATCCTTTTGTCGGAAAAGTCAAGAAGTACCTCGTACGAAAAACGACAAAAGATTCCTTTCATATATTTTACTAAAAACTCACTGAAGGGTAAAATTGGATTTAAACAATTTTAGGTGGATGGAAATAATATTACATATTGAGGAAACCTGGATGTGGATGATAAAATACACCCCACTAAATTTCAAAGTATAAACAATCTTGGATAAAAATGAGATTGTGATATTTCCCTTACCTTAAGTCTGATTTGCTCTGTAAGTGTCCTAACCTCCTGTATAAGGATTTAAATAATGTCATTGACTTATTCCAAAATCATACTCATTGTTATTATATCATATATGGTTCACTTATGACTTTATTTTACCCGTTCTTTTGTAAATTCCATGTTAAAGAGCATTTTGGGTAAAATCGTTTCATTTGTCGTCCGTGTTTTGACTTTTAATTATTCATATGAATACTTAGATCATGATTACATAATTCCATAATATAAAACATGATTTATTTGTAATATATATTCAGAATATACATATATATAATATATTAGTAAATGGAAAGAAATACACCGTTTATGGAGATGGTAGGCCGTACGTACGCATGAACGCTGTTTTCGTTTCCTTATTGAGTTGAATGGAATTAAGTAGATGTCATAAATATATATACACATAAATCCAGTATCATTATTATTTCATATATTTAATGATTACTTATTTTATAATCATTCATGAATGGTTAACGTGGAGAATGAATCTCATCGCGTCGTGGAGACAGTAGTCCGTACGTACACACGAGTGATGATATCGTTCTCATGATCGTGGAATTGTATTCAAGTGTATTTATACTATTTCATAATCAATATCAATTTACAATAATCATATATAGTTATTATTTACACCGTTATACCCATCCAAGTAAGGTGGTGGTGGAAAATAGATTACACCACGGCGTGGAGACGGTATTTCGTACGTACGCACACGCGGTGATTTCGTTTTCCGTAGGATGGATAGATTGTGAAATAGGGTTGTTTCATACTTATAATAACATATCAGAATATTAGTTATACTGATTTTATTACTTAATAATGAAATAACCTAAGAAGAAGAAGTGGAAAAAGAAATAAAGTTGAAAGAATCGGTAACAGACATTACCTCTTCTTTGAAGCGCCTCTTTGAGATCTCCTTTTACGGCACTAAAATTGGTCTTTGAGGAAGAACAAAACCTCTAGGATGTTGTTATGGATGTGGAGAAGAGAATTTTTCAGGTTTTGGCCGATCTTGAAGGATCAATGTGGTGTGAGGAAGAGAGGGAGGAGGTGCAATTTTATAAGGGAGGAGAGGGGCACCTTTGGAATAACTAAACATATTGTTTTATTATAAAGCCAAATTAGGTTTTAAATAGCTCAAAATTGTTTTATTTATAAACTAAGTTGGGTATGGTTCTAAATCCTCTCATACAATAGAATTTAGACAAGTTTAGGTTCCTATTATAACCTTATCATTTAGATTTAACATTAAGTAAAATAATTTTACTTTTACCGTGTCTTCTTGTGTTCTTATACTATAAGGTTAATAAAGTTACTATAAGAAGCCAAAAGAACCCCAAAGTTGTTTTTTATTAATATATATAACCTTATATTAGTCATTTGACCGAACCTTAGATTTTTAGGAATAAAATAACAATTACTAATATAATATTTGTTTTAAAAACTATTTTATGTCAATTTTGACACTATTTAGTAATTGATTATTTAAAAAATCATAAAAGAATGATTTGTTCGAAAAAAGTTAATTAAATCAATAATAACATGTCATATTAACCTAAACAATTATTTTAATTCATAAAAAGTCTCAAATTATATTTATTTGGGTATTTATAATATCCATTATGTCAATATTTCATTAATAAGATAATTACTGCCTCATCTTTGTGTCATAAATAAATTAAATTATTTAATGTCTAAAGATTACAAATAAAATACCATTATGTATGAAATCCTTTTAGAGTTCTAATGAATATTTATAGTCTAATTTATCTTATGTAGAACCCTATATTAAAAATTATATACTTATTAAACTTTGATTTTAACTATTTTAACCCTTCTTTAAATAAATTAATAATAAATGTCCTAATCTAATCCAAGTGGGCCTAAATGGTCATATTTTATTCCTAAGGTTTTTTTTGGTCGAATTAAACTTATCATATAGAATTAGGACATGTGTTAGGGTAATAATAATATCATTTTTACCCTTAATTACCTTATTTACTTTTAACCGTGGTAAAAAAAATAATAAGTTCTTATTCACCAAAAATTATTCTCATCTCATTGAACCACATTTTACTTACTGAAATCAACCGTGTCTCTTGGATTTTTTAAATTTCACTCACAGAAGCGGTAAAATTAAGTTTTATGAAAAATTCATTTTTTTAACTACCACTTAGTGGTTTCACTATTCATCAAAAATTGAAAGTTTCCAGAAAAATAACAAAAATTAGGCCTAACCTATATTAGATATTATGAACTGAAAAATGATGTCTATTTTACCAAATTAAAAACATATCAGTTTCATTACTTAATTTAAAAATTAATTCCTGTCGTCAAAACAAATAGCGTGTTCTTAAGAGATAATAACTATCAAAAGATTGACACTTGTTTATGTGTGGTTTAAATGTGAAATTACATCCAATGACCAACATTGTATTAAATTGTAAAAATATATTCTAAATATACTTTAAAACCACTCAAATTAATAATTTATCACTATTAATTATTTCGATTAAAAAGGTTGTTTTTAATTAAAATTTAGTATTTTCACTATTCATCAAAAAATGAAAGTTATCCGAAAAATACCAAAATTTCACCCCAAGCTAATTTAGATATTCCGAATCCAAAAATGAAGTCCATTTTGAAAACTAAAATTTACAAAATTTCAAAAAGTGGTTATTACTATTCATAACGGCTAGTTTTAGTAATATTTTAATAGCATATTGTTGTTTAGTGAAACTCGTTATTGCGTACTACACACGCTATCGAGGAAGGATGCGATTGCGTGTAATGAAAGGCAAGTCAAGGATGCATGTTATGCAATATCCTTTTAGTGTAGCGTACAACACAAGACATTAATGAAATTAAAATGAATATTTTTCATAAAATCTCGTGGTGTTACATTCTACCCCCCTTAAAATGAATTTCACTCTCGAAATTTTCGGGGTTATAAATTGTTTACTCCTCGAAAGTTTATTTAATAGAAACCCACATAGTAAAAAGGAATACCAAAACCAATATTTAAAAACAAAAGTATGAAACGTAACGGTTACCCAAATAAACTAATCACTCGGTTTCCACATAGGTGAAAATATGGATATGGAAGAGAAATCTAACCATCATGTTCTGATGGAGAGTGGTAGAGAACATGGATATGGAAAATCCAGCAATCAAAAAGCCATAAATTTGTGACGATCTAAGGTACCATCTGATTCATCAGATATAAGAGAACTAGGACAACATTTTTGGTTTTCAAGATCATTTCCCTAAAGTTGATGAAATTGGAATTAGAAGAAATACTTTTGTGATTTTGGTATAGTCTCACCATTGGTCATTATTTGGACAATTTCCACTTCATCTCTTAAAGAAATGAAGTTGAATTTGTCATTCATGATGTGTTAGCAGATCATGTGATAGAATGATGGGTCATTCCAACTGTCTCAAACAAAAGGTTAGAAATGTTATCAAAACTTATATAAGTCCATCTATAGTGAGATTAATCATATATGGTTACTAAAATGGACATATACTTCATATATCATACTTCATAATATAATAAAACTAGTTTCTACTAAACAGGGACTTCCTGTAGGCCAGTGGTAGGTGATAAAGGCCAGTCGCACTTCGGTTGTGGGTTCGATCCCCACAGCCTTGTCCGATGCGATGGGTTGTTGCCCGTCCTGCAGGTTGTCCTTTTTCTAAAACTACATTACTATAACATCCCATAAATAATATCAAAAAAAGTTCTATCCTTAAACAATACTAACTTATGTCCAACATAATCCATTCCAATCTTTAGGCTTATCTAAAATACTTCGGTCCAAGCTCATAGTATAAAGAAAATGATTACATGAAATGTCACATAACAATCACGTGAATGCCATCATTTATCCCCCATATATCATAAGATATATCTTTTGGTCAAATTACAAACATGTGAATACCTTAATCATGTATTCTCTTGAAGAATGAATACCCATTAATTGAACCATAGTGAAAACATGAATGCAGTCAAAAGATAACTCTTTCCACATACCAAAATCCAAAAATTCTATATACTCAAACAATGATATAACCTTATCCTTAAATCAGTCATGAGCTCATGAATACGATCCAACATTTCATTTTCTCGTTTTCCTTTTATTATGCGCATATCATCTTTTTTTTTCAAAAATATCTCAATCACATTCTATGGTTACTGGTACCATTGAAAATCACAATAGACCAATACATAAATATTCCAATATTCCACGATACTATATACAACATTATTTTGGAATCCCATTACATAAACACTTAATCATTCCACCACATCGTTGTCATATTCAACATCGCCAATAGTGATCGCATGTGACTTCCCTTTGTCCTTTGCCTTAAGTGGTTGCTCATGTCGATCATCACTAACCCTTGGATTAGGGAATTTATTAGCATAATGCCCCATTTCCTTGCACTTGAAGCATTGAAGTGTTGGTGGTGCGTTCTCTGCAGTCTTTTCTTTATTCACATCATTAGAAACCCTTTTTCCATTACTTCGACACTCAGCTGCTCAATGACCTTCTTTTCCACACATAAAACATTTTCTAGTCCCTTTAGGACAATCTCCACCATGCATCTTTCCACACTTTGAGCATAAGGAAACATTCTTCTTTTTTTCACCATTATTCTGAGATTTCTCCTTGAACTCCATCTTTCATTTCTTGTCAAAACTATGAGATGGATAGATAACACCAACTTCTATTTCTACCTTGATAGCACAACGCACAATTTCTTCATAGCTACTGAAGTCTCTTATAGCTAATGCCCTACGAAGATTTGGTTTTAAGCCACTGAAGAATCAATCAACTTTACTTTCAGGTTGGATGATAAATCCAGATGCATACCTTGCAAGCCTTGTAAAATTCACTTCGTATATACCAACTGATTCATCATCCTTTTTCTTTAGTTCAAGAAACTCCTTCTCCATCTTTGTTCGAAGAGTACGAGGGAAGTACTTATTGAAAAATAAGTTCTTGAACTCGTCCCATTCCATGGACTCAATTTCATCTCTTGGCCTCATATTCTTGATAAGATTCCACCATTGATCAGCATCACCTTCCAAACGATACACTGCTAAGATGACTTTATCATGTTCAGAACATTGAAGAACTAAAAATATCGTTTCAGTAGTACTGATCCATTGTTCAGCAACAAGTGGATCAGAAGACCCACTGAAATAAGGGGGATGTTTCCTCATGAAGGACTCAAAAGAACATTGTTCCCTTCTCTACTCATTTGGAAGTCCAGAATGATTCATAGATTGTGTAAGTATTGTAGAGACCCGTAGCCTGACGTACATGTACATTACATTACTTTTGCGGAATACTTAGTACATAACAAAAACACACAAACAAGGACCGTAATAGTTTAGTGTCTTTGGAAACTTGGAACGTAATCTTCTAATCGTGGTGAAAGATCTTCAATATCTCCCATAAAGATCTTCCTTTTTTTTACCTAAAACCTTTCTTTATATCCTGGGGAAAATAAAACATAAAAGGGTGAGCTCAAATGCTCAGTAAGGGTAAACAAAAGAAATATCAATCACATCATATTCATAAGAACATAACATTTTGGAAATCATAACCTGCAAAAGAGAGCATAATTTCATAATCATGGGATAAATCATGGAAGTGAAATGTAATCACAATAATCATAACTTAAAACATGAAACTTTGTGGCATTCACACATAATCATAGAGAATCATTTCTTGTTAGTCAAGACTCATTTCCAAGACTATCTTAGTGGACTAAGTCCCTTTCTGAATCGAGTAACCCTCGTTTCAGTCCTGTTTCACTGAACCGGTATAACCTACCATTCCAGCCATGTCTATCTCATGAGATATAAAATCTTTACCCAATGAATTGGAGGGAGATATAGGTCCCACCCATCTCATAATGATACCATTCTTATGTGTGCCACAAATTCATAAATCATACATTATTGCATAACCCATGTAATAAAAATGGGATTCTTAAACAACATGACATCATAAAACAATTCATATAAGATAAAGGAATTCATAAAAATAATTCCATCACAACATGATAAAATCAATGTAATAATAGGGATAAAAACAGAACCCTTTATTATCTTAGATGGAAAATTATTTTGATAAAACACTTGAACTCCATTCTTGAGGAAAATATCCTTTCTTCTTCAAAAACATTTTTCCTTTCATAACATGTCATACAACTTTAAAATAAAAGAAGTTGATTAAAAATAAACTTGAAAACTCGTAAAGTAAGCTTCTTGGAAATAATGTTTTAAAAATCCATTCATGCCATATAAGTTAAAAAAACATTCTTCGCGTACTTTTGTCGGAAAAGTCAAAAAAGTACCTCGTACGAAAAACGACAAAAGATTCCTTTCATGTCTTTTACTAAAAACTCACCGAAGGGTAAAATAGGATTTAAAAATTTGTAGGTGAATGGAAATAATATTACATATTGAGGAAACATGGATTTGTATGATAAAATACACCCCAGTAAATTCCAAAGTATAAACAATCTCGGATAAAAATGAGATTGTGATATTTCCCTTACCTTAGGTCCGATTTGCTTCGTATGTGTCCGAACCTCCTGTATAATGATTTAAATAATGTCATTGACTTATTAAAGAGTCATATTCATTGTTATGATATCATATATGGTTCACTTATGACTTTATATTACCCGTTCTTTTGTAAATTCTATGTTAAAGAAGCGTTTTGGGTAAAATCGTTTCATTTATCGTAGGTGTTTTGACTTGTTGTTCTTGACATTATTATTACTTATATCATGATTTAGTTACTCCCAGAATATAAAATATGATTTATATATCATATATATTCAGTATATATATATATATATAATAGATAGATAAATGAAATGAAAAACACCGTTCATGGAGACGGTAGTCCGTACGTACGCATGAACGTTGTTTTCCTTTCCTTATTGTCTTGAATGGAAGTAAGTAGATGAAATACATATATATATATATACATAAATCCAGTATCTTTATAATGTCATATATTTCATTATTATTTCTTATATATACTTTATAATCATTTTTAAATGGTTAACATGGAGAATGAATCTCATCACGTCGTGGAGACGGTAGTCCGTACGTACGCATGAGCGATGATATCATTTCCATAAATATTGAATTGAATTGGAGTGGATTATACAATATATCAGAATAAATATTATGTTGTAATAACTATGTATAGTTATTCTTTACACCATTATACCCATCCATGTAAGGTGGTGGTGGAAAATAGATTACACCACGGCGTGGAGATGGTATTCCGTACGTACGCACGCGTGGTGATTTCTTTTTCCGTAGGATGGATAGATGGTGAAATAGGGTTGTTTCATACTTATAATAACATATCAGTATATGAGTGATACTGATGTTATTACTTCATAATGAAACAACCTAAGAAGAATAAGTGGAAGAAGAAATAAAGATGAAAGAATTGGTAACGGTAATTACCTCTTCTTTGAAGTGCCTCTTTGAGACCTCCTCTTAGGGCACTAAAATTGGTCTTTGAGGAAGACCAGAACCTCTAGGATGTTTCTAGGGAAGTGGAGAAGAGATTTTGTCTGTGGTTGGCCGAGCTTGAGTGCTCAAATTGGTGTGAGGAGGAGGGGGATGAGGTGTCCTTTTATAAGGGAGGAGAGGGGCACCTTAGGAATACCTCAAAATATTATTTTATATTAAAGTCAAAATCGGTTTATAATGGTTCCAAAGGATCTTATTTCAAAGCTAAAGTGGGGATGGGTCGAAATTTTATCAACCAATAGGATTTAGACAAGTTTAGGTTATTATTTAAACCTTATCAATTAGATTTAACTCTAAGTTAAATAATTTAACTTTTACCGTGTCTTTTTGTTTTCTTACACTATATGGTTAATACACTTACTATAACATGAAAAACGAACCCCAAATTGTTTATTATTAATATATATATCCTTACCTAAGTCATTTGGCCGAACCATAGATTTTTAGGAATAAAATAACAATTAATAATATTTTATTTTATTTAAAAACTATTTTGTGTCAATTTTGACACTATTTGATATATGATTTTTGTGAAAGTCATAAAAGAATTATATGTTCGAACCAAGTTGATTAAATCAACACTAATATATCACCGTAACCTAGAAAATTAGTTTAATTCATAAAAAGTTTAAAATTACATTTATTTGAGCATTTATAACATCAATTATGTTAACATTTCCTTAAAAGGGTAATTACTGCATCATCGTTGTGTCATAAATAAATTAATCTATTTAAAGTCTAAAAATTAAAAATAAAATATCATTATGTTGGAAATATTTTTATCTTTCTAATGAATATTTATAGTCAAATTTATATTATGTATAACCCCATATTAAAAATGTTTTAGTTATTAAACTTTGATTTTAACTATTTTAACTATTCATTAAATAAAATAATATTAAATGTCATAATCTAATCCAAGTGGACCTAAATGGTCATATTATATTCATAAGGTTGTTTTTGGTCGAATTACACTTATCCAATAGAATTAGGACATGTGTTAGGGTAATAGTAATATCATATTTACCCTTAGTTACCCTATTTACTATTAACCGTGGTAAAAAAAAGTAAAAAGTTACTTTTCACCAAAAATTATTTTCATCTCATTGAACCAGATTTTAGTCCTTGATATTAAACGTGTCTGTCGGATTTTCAAAATTCCATTCACAGAAGCGGTAAAATTAAGTTTTATGCAAAATTCAGTTTTTAACCTACCACTTAGTGGTTTCACTATTCATCAAAAATTGAATGTTTTCAGAAAAATACAAAAAATTAGGCCTAAGCTATATTTGATATTATGAACTCAAAAATGATTTCTATTTTACCAAATTCAAAACATATCAGTTGCATTAATTAATTTAAAAATTAATTCCCGTCGTCTAAACAAAAGGCGTGTTTTTAAGAGATAATAACTATCAAAAGATTGACACTTGTTTATAACTGGTTTAAATGTGAAATTACATCCAATGACCAAAATTGTATTGAATTGTAAAAATATATTCTAAAAATACTTTAAAACCACTCAAATTAATAATTTATCACTATTAATTATTTCGATTGAAAAATTTGTTTTTAATTAAAATTTAGTAATTTTCACTATTCATCAGAATATGAAAGTTATCTGAAAAGTACCAAAATTTCAACTTAGGCTAAATTCGATACTCCGAATCCATAAATGAAGTCCATTTTGAAAAATAAAATTTACAAAATTTCAAAAAGTGGTTATTACTATTCATAACGGCTAGTTTTAATAATATCTTAATAGCATATCGTTGTTTAGCGAAACTTGGTGTTGCGTACAACACACGCTATCGTGGAAGGTCGCGATTGCGTGTAATTCAATCCAGGTCAAAGATGTGTGTTGTGAAAGCTCCTTTTGGTGTATCGTATAACACAAGACATTAATGAAATTAAAAAGAATATTTTTTATAAAATCTCAGGGTGTTACATTCTACCCCCCTTAAAATGAATTTCGCCCTCGAAATTCGTCGGGGTTATAAATGGTTTACTACTTGAAAGTTTCTTTAATAGAAACCCACATCGTAAAAAGGAATACCAAAAGAAATCTTTAAAAAGAAAAGTATGAAACGTAACGGTTACCCAAATAAACCAATCACTGGGTTTCCACATAGGTGAAAATATGGATGTGGAAGAGAAATCTAACCATCATGTTCTGATGGAGAGTGGTAGAGAACATGGCTATGGAAAAGCCAGCAATCACAAAGCCAAAAATTTGTGACGATCTAAGGTACCATCTGATTCATCAGATATAAGATCACTAGGACAAAATTTTTGGTTTTCAAGACCGTTTCCCTAAAGTTTAAGAATTTGAATTAGAATAAATACTTACTTTATTTTGGTACAATCTCACTGTTGTTCGTGCCTTGAACAATTTCCACTTCATCTCTTAAATAAATGAAGTTGAATTTGTTATTCGTGAAGTGTTAGCAGATCCTGTGATAGAATGACGGGTCATTCCATCTATCTCAAACAAAAGGTTAGCAAAAATTATATACATAAGTCAATCTATAGTGAGATTAATCATATATGGTTCCTAAAATGGACTTATACTTCATATATCATACTGCTTAATATAATAAAACTAGTTTCTACTAAATAGGGACTTCCTGTAGGTCAGTGGTAGGAGATAAAGGCCAGTCGCACTTCGGTTGTGGGTTCGATTCCCACAGCCTTGTCCGAAGCGATGGGTTGTCGCCCATCCTGCAGGTTGTCCTTTTTCTAAAACTACATTACTATAACATCACATAAATAATATCAAAAAAAAGTTCTATAATTAAACAATACTAACTTATGGTTAACATAATCCATTACAATCTTTAGTCTTATCTAAAATACTTCGGTCCAAGGTCATAGTATAAAGAAAACGATAACTTGAAATGTCATCAACCAAGCATGTGAATACCATCATTTATCCCCCATATATCTTGTCGGTCACATTCCAATCATGTGAATTCCTTAATCATGTATTCTCTTGAAGAATGAATACCCATTGAACCTTAGTGAAAACATTAATGCAGTTAAAAGTTAACACTTTCCATATACCAAAATCCAAAAATTCTATATACTCAAACCATGATATAACCTTCTCCTTATATCAGTCATGAGCTCATGAATACTATCAAACATTCAATTTTCTCCTTATCCCTTCATTATGCGCATATCATCTACATTCCAAAAATATCTGAATAACCTTTCATGGATACTGGTAACATTAATCAGACAACAGTGTAACAATCCTTACATGTCTCTTTATTCCATAGTACCATGAGATTACTTATACAACATTACACATGATAAACATGTAATCATTCCACTACATTCTTAAACCATTGACCGAGCTTCAACAATTCTTTCATCTCACATATCATTTGTAGTCTCTTCATCATCATCCACATAAATACTTCCCATACGACCATACTGATTATCTTCATGAGACTTTCCCTTAGGGCATTGGTTTGCATAATGCCCGTACATTCCACATTTAAAACATTTAATTATTGATGATGTCGTAGCAATACCATTATCCTCATCCATGTTGTTAACTGAACCTTTTCCTTTGCATTTACTTTCTTTGTGTCCTTATTTTCCACACCCAAAGAATCTTCCAGTTCCTTTGAAACATTCTCCTTGATGCCTCTTCCCACATGATTTACATAGGGGAAATTGAACTTTCTTTCCTCTATGATCATCATGAAACTTCATCTTTCTCTTATTAGCCGAGTCAGGAAACTTACCAAATTTTACATTATTGATCATATTATGAGATTGCTGATTCGGCATAATAATGATGTTTGGACTTCCAAATCCCATTTCATTATGAAGAATATCATTCTATTGTCCATCATATCCTCCATTATCGTGAATCATCTCGTTTCCAGCCATTTTCTAAAACCCAAAAAAGAATAGTGTGAGAGGCAAAAATCATGCTAGGGAAAACAACATAATAAAGGGGGAGTACCCTCAATATCTAACATCTTATGTTAAATTCTATGATCGTTACCGTAGTTCTAGGACTGTATCCTATACGTATACTTATCCTTAGGGACATCCCTAGACATACCTTATAAATATCTCTAGGGATCTCACTAAAGTTCTCGCATCCTAGTTTCCAAAGGTTGACTAAACCTTTCCTCTGATACCAACTGTAGAGAAAATAAAACATAAAAGGGTGAGGTCAAATTCTCAGTAAGGGTAAACAAAAGAAATATCAATCACATCATATTCATAAGAACATAACATTTTGGAAATCATAACCTGCAAAAGAGAGCATAATTTCATAATCATGGGATAAATCATGGAAGTGAAATGTAATCACAATAATCATAACTTAAAACATGAAACTTTGTGGCATTCACACATAATAATAGAGAATCATTTCTTGTTGGTCAAGACTCACTGCCAAGACTATCTTAGTGGACAAAGTCCCTTTCTGAATCGAGTAACCCTCCTTTCAGTCCTGTTTCACTGAACCGGTATAACCTACCATTCCAGCCATGTTTATCTCATGAGATATAAAATCTTTACCCAATGCATTGGAGGGAGATATAGGTCCCACCCATCTCATAATGATACCATTCTTATGTGTGCCACAAATTCATAAATCATACATCATTGCATAACCCATGTAATAAAAATGGGATTCTTAAACAACATGACATCATAAAACAATTCATATAAGATAAAGGAATTCATAAAAATAATTCCATCACAACATGATAAAATCAATGTAATAATAGGGATAAAAACAGAACCCTTTATTATCTTAGATGGAAAATTATTTTGATAAAACACTTGAACTCCATTCTTGAGGAAAATATCCTTTCTTCTTCAAAAACATGTTTCCTTTCATAACATGTCATACGACTTTAAAATAAAAGAAGTTGATTAAAAATAAACTTGAAAACTCGTAAAGTAAGCTTCTTGGAAATAATGTTTTAAAAATCCATTCATGCCATATAAGTTAAAAAAACATTCTTCGCGTACTTTTGTCGGAAAAGTCAAAAAAGTACCTCGTACGAAAAACGACAAAAGATTCCTTTCATGTCTTTTACTAAAAACTCACTGAAGGGTAAAATAGGATTTAAACATTTGTAGGTGAATGGAAATAATATTACATATTGAGGAAACATGGATGTGGATGATAAAATACACCCCAGTAAATACCAAAGTACAAACAATCTCGGATAAAAATGAGATTGTGATATTTCCCTTACCTTAGGTCCGATTTGCTTCGTATGTGTCTGAACCTCCTGTATAATGATTTAAATAATGTCATTGACTTATTACAGAGTCATATTCATTGTTATGATATCATATATGGTTCACTTATGACTTTATATTACCCGTTCTTTTGTAAATTCCATGTTAAAGAAGCGTTTTGGGTAAAATCGTTTCATTTATCGTAGGTGTTTTGACTTGTTTTTCTTGACATTATTATTACTTATATCATGATTTACTTACTCCCAGAATATAAAATATGATTTATATATCATATATATTCAGTATATATATATATATATAATAGATAGATAAATGAAATGAAAAACACCGTTCATGGAGACGGTAGTCCATACGTACGCATGAACGTTGTTTTCCTTTCCTTATTGTCTTGAATGGAAGTAAGTAGATGACATACATATATATATATATATACATAAATACAGTAGCTTTATAATGTCATATATTTCATTATTATCTCTTATATATACTTTATAATCATTCTTAAATGGTTAACATTGAGAGAATGAATCTCATCGCGTCGTGGAAACGGTATTCCGTACGTACGCACGAGCGCTGATATCATTTCCATAAATATTGAATTGAATTGGAGTGGATTATACAATATATCAGAATCAATATTATGTTGTAATAACTATGTATAGTTATTCTTTTCACCATTATACCCATCCATGTAAGGTGGTGGTGGAAAATATATTACACCACGGCGTGGAGACGGTATTCCGTACGTACGCATGCGCGGTGATTTCTTTTTCCGTGGGATGGATAGATGGTGAAATAGGGTTGTTTCATACTTATAATAACATATCAGTATATGAGTGATACTGATGTTATTACTTCATAATGAAACAACCTAAGAAGAAGAAGTGGAAGAAGAAATAAAGATGAAAGAATTGGTAACGGTAATTACCTCTTCTTTGAAGCGCCTCTTTGAGACCTCCTCTTAGGGCACTAAAATTGGTCTTTGAGGAAAACCATAACCTCTAGGATGTTTCTAGGGAAGTAGAGAAGAGATTTTGGCAGGGGTTGGCCGAGCTTGAGTGCTCAAATTGGTGTGAGGAGGAGGGGGAGGAGGTGTCCTTTTATAAGGGAGGAGAGGGGCACCTTAGGAATACCTCAAAATATTATTTTATATTAAAGTCAAAATCGGTTTATAATGGTTCCAAAGGGTCTTATTTCGAATCTAAAGTGGGGATGGGTCGAAATCCTATCAACCAATAGGATTTAGACAAGTTTAGGTTATTATTTTAACCTTATCAATTAGATTTAACTCTAAGTTAAATAATTTAACTTTTACCGTGTCTTTTTTTTTCTTACACTATATGGTTAATACACTTACTATAACATGCCAAACGAACCCCAAATTGTTTATTATTAATATATATATCCTTATCTAAGTAATTTGGCTGAACCTTAGATTTTTAGGAATAAAATAACAATTAATAATATTTTATTTTATTTAAAAACTATTTTGTGTCAATTTTGACACTATTTGATATATGTTTTTTGTGAAAGTCATAACAGAATTATATGTTCGAACCATGTTGATTAAATCAACACTAATATATCACAGTAACCTAGAAAATTAGTGGAATTCATAAAAAGTCTAAAATTACATTTATTTGAGCATTTATAACATCAATTATGTTAACATTTCCTTAAAAGGGTAATTACTGCATCATCGTTGTATCATAAATAAATTAATTTATTTAAAGTCTAAAAATTAAAAATAAAATAAAATTATGTAGGAAATCTTTTTATCTTTATAATGATTACTTATAGTCGAATTTATCTTATGTATAACCCCATATTAAAAATGTTTTAGTTATTAAACTTTGATTTTAACTATTTTAACTATTCATTAAATAAAATAATATTAAATGTCATAATCTAATACAAGTGGACCTAAATGGTCATATAATATTCATAAGGTTGTTTTTGGTCGAATTACACTTATCCAATAGAATTAGGACATGTGTTAGGGTAATAGTAATATCATATTTACCCTTAGTTACCCTATTTACTATTAACCGTGGTAAAAAAAAGTAAAAAGTTGATATTCACCAAAAATTATTTTCATCTCATTGAACCAGATATTAGTCCTTGATATTAACCGTGTCTGTCGGATTTTCAAAATTCCATTCACAGAAGCAGTAAAATTAAGTTTTATGCAAAATTCAGTTTTTAACCTACCACTTAGTGGTTTCACTATTCATCAAAAATTGAAAGTTTTCAGAAAAATACCATAAATTAGGCCTAAGCTATATTTGATATTATGAACTCAAAAATGATTTCTATTTTACCAAATTCAAAACATATCAGTTGCATTAATTAATTTAAAAATTAATTCCCGTCGTCTAAACAAAAGGCGTGTTTTTAAGAGATAATAACTATCAAAAGATTGACACTTGTTTATAACTGGTTTAAATGTGAAATTACATCCAATGACCAAAATTGTATTGAATTGTAAAAATATATTCTAAATATACTTTAAAACCACTCAAATTAATAATTTATCACTATTAATTATTTCGATTGAAAAAGTTGTTTTTAATTAAAATTTAGTAATTTTCACTATTCATCAGAATATGAAAGTTATCTGAAAAGTACCAAAATTTCACCTTAGGCTAAATTCGATACTCCGAATCCATAAATGAAGTCCAGTTTGAAAAATAAAATTTACAAAATTTCAAAAAGTGGTTATTACTATTCATAACGGCTAGTTTTAATAATATCTTAATAGCATATCGTTGTTTAGCGAAACTTGGTGTTGCGTACAACACACGCTATCGTGGAAGGTCGCGATTGCGTGTAATTCAAGCCAGGTCAAAGATGTGTGTTGTGAAAGCTCCTTTTGGTGTAGCATATAACACAAGACATTAATGAAATTAAAAAGAATATTTTTTATAAAATCTCAGGGTGTTACAAGTATAGCAATAAGATTTTTCACTCCATCTCCCATAACATTTGTTTGTTCAAGAGGAAAATCATTGCATTGTCCATTACATTGATCAACACGGTTCCTTCGGGTTCCAGCCATCATCTAAAACCCAAAAAGAATAGTGTGAGAGGAAAAAATCACGCTAGGGAAAACAATATAATAAAGGGGGAGTAACTTCAATATCTAACATCTTGGGTTACCATAATTCTAGTACTATAACCTAAACTTATACTTAACCTTAGGGACATCCCTAGACATACCTTAGAAATATCTCTAGGGATCTCACTAAATTTCTCGCATCCTAGTTTCCAAGGGATGACTAAACCTTTCCTCTGATACCAACTGTAGAGACCCAAAGCTTAACGTACATGGAAATTACATTACTTTTGCGGAATACTTAGTGCATATCAAAAACACACACACACAAGGACCGTAATAGTTTAGTGTCTTTGGAAACTCAGAATATAATCTTCTAATCATGGTGAAAGATCTTCAACATCTCCCATAAAGATCTTCCTTTTTTTACCTAAAACCGTTCTTTATATCCTGGGGAAAAGAAAACATAAAAGGGTGAGCTCAAATGCTCATTAAGGGTAAACAAAAGAAATATCAATCACATCATATACATAAGAACATAACTTTTGGAAATCTTAACCTGCAACAGATATCACAATTTCATAACATGGGATAAATCATAGTAGTGAAATGTAATCCCAATAATCATAACATAAAACATGAAACTTTCTGGAATACATAATAATCACAGAGAATGATTTCTTATTAGTCAAGACTCATTTCCAAGACTATCTTAGTGGACAAAGTCCATTTCTGAACCGAGTTCACTCCTCGTTTCAGTCCTGTTTCACTGAACCGGTTTAACCTGCCATTCCAGCCATGTCTATCTCATGAGATATAAAATCTTTACCCAATAAATTGGAGGGAGATATATGTCCCACCCATCTCATAATGATACCATTATTATGTGTGCCACAAAATCATAAATCATACATCATTGCAAAACCAATGTAATAAAAATGGGAATCTTAAACATCGTGACATAATAAAACAATTCATATAAGATAAAGGAATTCATAAATATACTAGGAAAGCTCAGCCAGGGACAAAGTCCCTGACCATTTATTAAAGAAAAGGAAAAAGTATAGTAAAAGCAGGTTTAGGAGAACCGGAAACCTTACAACCAAACAACTGATCCCCCAAGCACAAACGACATCCGAAATTCAAAAATCAAAAACCACGAACCCTGATCCTTCCTCGAGAAGCGTTTCACGTGACAGCCATTACACAGCCAGCGAAAAATCTGGAACCACACACATCTCCACCACGTGCATCCACCACTGCAGGTCGCCGACGAGACCATCAAGCATCATCGTCGGAAAAACCATCACAGAACACAACCAAAAATCATCACCGTCACAAAACCAGCATCGCCGGTGAGAGTCAATAATCAACCTCGACTTCGTAGAATCAAACACCAAAACCAGAGTGCTGACCGAGATGGGCATTGTCTACGCGGTTCCACATAGCGGAACCCCCCCACAATACAATCCCGCAGAAACCCAACCACAAGAAAATCATCATCACCACCACAGAAAAAAGAAAATAGATCCAAAAATCATCAAGAAGAAACGAAACCACCCAAGGAGGACCCAGTCCGTCGCCATTCATACCGACATAGCACACACAGAAACAGATCCACAAACCAGCATCATCACCAAAACCCGTACAAAGAATAAAAGATGAATCAAAACCCACCACCACCTTCCGAAACGCAACTAGTGGCCAGATCTGCCCAAAGCACAAGCTCCTGACACCGAACACGACGGAAACCCCAAAACGCAGCACAGATCCCGCATCCTGGGGCATCATCACGCCTCCAAGACAAAGAGGATGAGCGACGATGCAAATGCCGAGGATGATGACGAGTCCGCGCAAGCAGAGGGCAGCCGCACCCTGGGGCATCATACAATTTTAAACTAAAAAAATTTGATTAAAAATAAATATGAAAACTTGTAAAGGAAGCTTCTTGGAAATAATGTTTTAAAAATCCATTCATGTCGTATAAGTTAAAAAAACATTCTTCTCGTCCTTTGGTCGGAAAAGTCAAAAAGTACCTCATACGAAAAACGACAAAAGATACCTTTCATGTCTTTTACAAAAAACACACCGAAGGGTAAAATTGGATTTAATGAATTGTAGGTGGATGGAAATAATATTACATATTGAGGAAACCTGGATGTGGATGATAAAATACACCCCAGTAAATTTCAAATTATAAACAGCCTCGGATAAAAATGAGATTGTGATATTTCCCTTACCTTAGGTCCGATTAGCTTCGTAAGTGTCTGAAACTCCAGTATAATGATTTCAATAATGTCATTTACTTATTCCAGAATCATACTCATTGTTATGATATCATATATGGTTCACTTATGACTCTATTTTACCTGTTCTTTTGTAAATTCCATGTTAAAGAGGGTTTTGGGTAAAATCGTTTCATTTGTCGTCCGTGTTTTGACTTGTAATTATTCATATGATTACTTAGATCATGATTACTTAATTCCAGAATATAAAACATGATTTATATATAATATATATTCAGAATATACATACATATAATAGATCAGTAAATGGAAAGAAATACACCGTTCATGGAGACGGTAGGCCGTACGTACGCATGAACGATGTTTTCGTTTCCTTATTGAGTTGAATGGAATTAAGTAGATGACATAAATATATATACACATAAATCTAGTATCATTATTATGTCATATATTTCATGATTACTTATTTTATAATCATTCATGAATGGTTAACGTGGAGAATGAATCTCATCGCGTCGTGGAGATGGTAGTCCGTACGTACGCACGAGCGATGATATCGTTCTCATGATCGTGGAATTGTATTAAAGTGTATGTATACTATTTCAGAATCAATATCACTTTACAATAATCATATATAGTTATTATGTACACCATTATACCCATCCAAGTAAGGTGGTGGTGGAAAATAGATTACACCATGGTGTCGAGACGGTATTTCGTACGTACGCACGCGCGGTGATTTTGTTTTCCGTAGGATGGATAATTGGTGAAATAGGGTTGCTTCATACTTATAATAACATATCATTATATTAGTGACACTGATGTTATTAATTCATAATGAAAAATCCTAATAATAAGAATTGGAAGAAGAAATAAAGTTGAATGAATTGGTAACAGACATTACCTCTTCTTTGAAGCACCTCTTTGAGATCTCCTTTTAGGGCACTAAAATTGGTCTTTGAGGAAGACCAGAACCTCTAGTATGTTGCTATGGAAGTGGAGAAGAGAATTTTTCAGGGTTTGGCCGAGCTTGAAGGCTCAATGTGGTGTGAGGAAGAGAGGGGGGAGGTGCCCTTTTATAAGGGAGGAGAGGGGCACCTTTGGAATAACTAAAAATATTATTTTATTATAAAGCCAAATTCGGTTTTAAATAGCTCCAAATTAATTTATTTCGAAGCTAAGGTAGGTATGTGTCGAAATTATATCATCCAATAGAATTTAGACAAGTTTAGGTTCCTATTCTAACCTTATCATTTAGATTTAAAATTAAGTAAAATAATTTTACTTTTACCGTGTCTTCTTGTGTTGTTATACTATAAGGTTAAAAAACATACTATAAGCAGCCAAACGAACCCCAAGTTATTTATTATTAATATATATAACCTATATAAGTCATTTGTACAAACCTTAGATTTTTAGGAATAAAATAACAATTACTAATATAATATTTGTTTTAAAAACTATTTTATGTCAATTTTGACACTATTTAGTAATTGATATTTGTGAAAATCATAATAGAATGATTAGTTCGAAAAAATTTATTTAAATCAATTATAACTTGTCATATTAACCTATAAAATTAGTGGAATTTATAAAAAGTCTCAAATTATAGTTATTTGGGTATTTGTACATCAATTATGTCAATATTTCATTAATAAGATAATTACTGCATCATCTTTGTGTCATAAATAAATTAAATTATTTAATGTATAAAAATTAAAAATAAAATTCCATTATGTATGAAATCTTTTTATCTTTCTAATGAATATTTATAGTCTAATTTATCTTATGTATAACCCGATATTAAAAATGATATATTTATTAAACATTGATTTTAACTATTTTAACCCTTCTTTAAATAAATTAAAAATAAATGTCATAATCTAATCCAAGTGGGCCTAAATGGTCATATTTTATTCCTAAGGTTGTTTTTGGTCGAATAAAACTTATCCAATAGAATTAGGACATGTGTTAGTGTAATAATAAAATCATTTTTACCCTTAATTACCCTATTTACTTTTAACCGTGGTAAATAAAAGTAAAATGTTACTATTCACCAAAAATTATTTTCATCTAATTTAACCACATTTTACTTACTAACATCAACCGTGTCTCTCGGAATTTTGAAATTCCACTCACAGAAGTGGTAAAATTAAGTTTTATGAAAAATTCATTTTTTTAACTACCACTTAGTGGTTTCACTATTCATCAAAAATTGAAAGTTTCCAGAAAAATACCAAAAATTAGGCCTAAGATATATATGATATTATGAACTGAAAAATGATTTCTATTTTACCAAATTAAAAACATATCAGTTGCATTTCTTAATTTAAAAATTAATTCCCCTCATCAAAACAAATAGCGTGTTCTTAAGAGATAATAACTATCAAAAGATTGAAACTTGCTTATATCTGGTTTAAATGTGAAATTACATCCAATGGCCAACATTGTATTAAATTGTAAAAATATTTTTTAAATATACTTTCAAACCACTCAAATTAATAATTTATCACTATTAATTATTTCGATTAAAAAGGTTGTTTTTAATTAAAATTTAGCAATTTTCACTATTCATCAGAAAATGAAAGTTATCCGAAAAGTACCAAAATTTCACCCTAAGATAATTTCGATATTCCGAATCCAAAAATGAAGTCAATTTTGAAAACTAAAATTTACAAAATTTCAAAAAGTGGTCATTACTATTCATAATGGCTAGTTTTAATAATATTTTAATAGCATATTGTTGTTTAGTGAAACTCGTTATTGCGTACTACACACGCTATCGAGGAAGGTCGTGATTGCGTGTAATGCAAGGCAAGTAAAGGATGCGTGTTGTGAAAGCTCCTTTTAGTGTAGCGTACAACACAAGACATTAATGAAATTAAAAGGAATATTTTTCAAAAAAATTCGGGGTGTTACACTACAAGCACCATATCCTTGAATTGGTGAATAGTAATGTACTATTCAGTCTGACAAGATGTTCAAATCCTAATGTTTTCATAAGTTTATTTTTTGAGAATTCACCATTCAGGAAGCCACCTTAATGTTTCAAAGATATTTCATCTTTCATGAAGCTACATACTTTCATAATGCTCCTCGCCTTCTCAAATCTCTAGGATTTCAAGGAACTCCAAACTATCACAAAAATTTCATCCTTTTTGAAACTATTATTTATAAAATTTCAATAAATCAATTACTTATTAACCACTATCTTCATGAATTTTGTTTTTGTTGAAATTTCTTGATTCAAAAATGAATTTTCTTTGAGAAATATCTCTACAAAGTTAGAGTGATTTCCAATTTTTAAAACAATTTTCATGTCTCATATGATGAGTGGACCCCTATTTATAGAGATAACCATCTTTTTGAAGCTTTCAAGAACACCATAGACTTTTCACAAACCTACTAAATCTTATTCACAAAGTTCATTTTCTTCATAAAGCATCAGTGAAATATTTCCATTCATGAAAATTCTTGTAATCATGTAACATATTGTATTTACAATTTTCCTCATCCATTCTACGCAAAATATATTTCATGATCCTAAAATCCTTCATAATACTATATTCATTCAAGAAACACCACGTCTTCTTGAATCTAAAACCTCATTCAGGAAATCCAATGTTGGTTGAAGAAACAAAAAATATAATCTCTTTACAACTATGAAAAACCACTTATGAAAAAATGATTTGGATTTAGGGAGAATACATGGACATAAAATAATAGGTAGGTTATTAAATGAAATCAATATTATATGTGTTTTTATAGTTGAAATTAAATGTTGTATCAATATCACTACTAGAAAAAAAAGTGATGTCAAAGTACGATGATTATAAAGTGTTTCGTTAATAAAATTTCCTTTTATATATTTTTAACCATGAATATCATGACTCATATGGGATTAGAATAGGTGATAAGTAAATTATTTATTACTATTTCATATATATATCGATGATAGTGAAAGGATGGTGTTTTGAGCTGGTTTTCAAAATATGAAGTGTTTTCAACCTTCTCAAATGTGGATATTCTTAAAAAATCCATATAGAGTTCATTGGGTTGTGTTTGATGAAACATATTGGTTGAAATAATCTAAACGAATTAGTTTATTTTTGAAGAATCATTGTATAAAATTATGGAAATCATCTTGGATGTTTGGAGTGAATTTAGTTAAAAATTGGATAATCACATTATGATTCAATGTTCTCATATCATGGTTTACAAAAAAAATTATAAAAATTATTTCTGTGGGAGATGTGGAAAATTTGGTCCTTTTATAGAATATAAAATAGGAAGAGTCACTATCTCTTGGGGAGTGATTTAACATCTAATGGTCCATCACAAAATGGAAAATAAAAAATTGTTACAATAAATTTAAGTATTAGAAAAAATAGACAACATGTTCAATAGAAAAAATACCACATCATTTAAATTCTTATATAATTAATTAATTAAAAGATACTTTTAAATGAAACCCATGTTCAATAAAATGAAAAATTAAACTAAAATAAAAAATAAATTCAAGTATGGATGGTCCTTTTACATGGCTCAAAATCATATTGAAACTGATCTAAGATTTTTTTGACATTATCCATCTAATAATATCTCTTTCAATTTCCAAAAATATCATATATATATATAATATTAATGAACATGAGGTGCATTTGTAAAATGAGTGAGAATAAATCCTCATAGAATCCCCCACCAAACTAAACTTACTTTGAATCTAAATTGGATCATATAAAAAATTGGTAAGAATGTAAATTATTTTTCAATATAATTTAGAAATAGCAATTAATGTATTATGTTATAACCAATACATGTAAATATCCTCATTCCTACTCCAACGGATGTTAGTGTTATCTATTATATGAACCACGAAATAAAGTATTTAAACACATTACCCAAGAATTTATTATTCAAAATACATGTAATATCGTAATTTTTTTGGCTTATCAAAAACCAAATCTCACATATCATTCTCTCATTTCAAATCCTACCCCATCTCTCTATGAATGTATCCAAAATAATGGAACATTCACAATAATATATTTTTGTAAAAATATCTCAAGATCAACATTTATTTCATTAAAACTGGAATCATTCCAAGTTTATCCTATCAAACAATTCTAGAAAAGTATAAATAAAAATGAAAACACTTTTAATTACTATCACATGATAATACATTATTTAAAAAATTGAGAATTCTCATTACAACTGAAAATATATAGTTAAGAAACATCGGTCCACATTACATAAGTCATCATTAACCAAGAATTTGACCATATTTTTCCCACTTTACAATAATGTAAACGTATTTTTCATCATAAATGAATTATTATTTAATTCAAAATATCCTTAATTTAAATATCCAAATCATGTGAACATTTCCTCTAATTATTTAATAATTGTTTTCCCAAATAAAAATGTACTTGAATATAAAATATGTTTTTTTCAGCGCTAAATCCCAAGACAAACACAAATAATGTCAAATATTTAATTGAACCCAATTCACCCAAATTAATAAAAAAACTGTATGAATTTATATTATAGTAAACATCACTTTAATAAAACTGAGAAGAACTAAAACATATATTTTATCCAATAACACGCCATTATTAACTTCTTATATCATAATGCAATCAAATATAAGGATTATTATATAATTTTACACAATAAATTAATTATATACCATCTGAAATTTATTATATCCATACCTAAAATAAGTTCTCCATATATAAATCCATGTGAAATTCTTTCTAAATAATTCTTATAAATTAATTAAATATTAGTTTTTAATAAATAATTACATTATAAGAGAATTAATATTTTTAAATAAAATCACATAATCAAGCACTAAAGAGTGAAGAGGTCACCTATGTCAAAATTTGTTAGAAACTATGAACCATAAGGCTTATCATCAATGATAAGTGTTTCTACTAATCTCTAATAAATAACTCTAACAATAGGAACAACTTTTATAATTTTTTCCTAGAATTATCCTCTTTCATACCTACAAACTGCCACACAATGTGCACACATGGTTCAAAATTTTCCAAGAAACTATTCTCACTATAATTAATAATACACACCAGTAACTCTATTAAATATGAATCTGAATCCAAATCAATATTATTACACTAATTTCCATTAGATATACCAATTTTATATTTTTATAAATGGTATACATGAAATAAATCATCCATAGTGAAAAACGATAGATGTAATACAAATTGACTAGAAACCTCCCCAGCCCCATCTATAATTTCAAAAGGTTGTGGAAACTATAGTGATAACATCCATTTATATTTCAATCATCAGTGTCCCAACCGAGTTGATACATGAGAATAAAGATGATCTATGACATCAAACTGAATATGATGGAATATTCAACCATTTTATGACTTCTTCCAACTGTAATCCATAGACAATATATTCCTAATCATTTTCACCAGATCATAATTCTCTTATACAAAAAAATGGATTCATGGATTTTGTCCAACACAAGTTTGATTGGAGTGTTACACTATATAATGCCTAAAACATTTCAATCAAAAGATATTCTTCGTAGTTTCTGTCATAATAATCCCTAGCAATGCCACAAGACCTTCCCACGCATCACCATAATCAAGAATATATACTCAAGTAATATAATCAATATTCTGATTGTTGATCTTATATTGTTCATCCATCTAGTGATTATAATCCACACTCAAATTCACCTAAGTACCCAAATCAATTTAAAATACTTTCCATAATCTATAGGTAAATATTTTATCATGATTAGATAAAATATTTTTTTGGGTATCCCTTGAAGTCTCACAATATCATGAATATAAATCTTTTAACGTTCATAAAATATCAGATTATCACATATCAAAATAAAATGTTAAAATTTAGTCAATTGATAAACAAAAACTGATAATTCATCCTAACCTTTCTGGGATCTTAGGAAACATATCATTAATACCAATGTAATATCATCTATTTTCCAATATAGAATAAGAAATATATGTATCGTACATCAAGAATATTTTATGCTTATCTTTCACCCATAGATAAGTGAAACATCTCAAAATTAATCCATTCATGTCACATTTCATACCATTCCACTAAAATAGTCAAAAAGGAAACAGTAGATATTGGTTATACTGGAATGAACTTCCCATAAAGAAATATTAAAGTATCTCATCACTTGACCTCCCAAAGACATCAGAAACAAATACACCCATGGATATAGAAAAGGGAATAACCACAAATATTCCACATGGGTAATTTATTTCTATTACATATTCTATCATGAAAACCCTACTATTCCGAATATAAACTCAAAACCACTTTCACAAACACCATCAAATGTGAGGTGAAAATCAAGGGTGCTAAGATAATAAAATACTCATCCTTAGATACATCATGATCAAACTCAAATTAAAGTGACAAAATCTATGATTGAACATTTGAATCACAAACTACATCCCCATGATACAGCCTTCTGAAACCATATTTAATGGATTTTAATTTTGCAGGAGTATGTATCAACTCAAAATAAAAATAATGAATATATTCCCCCATATTATATGTAATATTTTGAAATCCAATTAATAAATTTTATACTTCAAGATTTTATGATAGGTTTATACCATAAATTTTAATGACTCATATTTCCCAAGTAATATTTTTGGATATTATATGGAATGTTATCTAGAATATGTGATGATATTACATGTGATTATAAGGCTCGTTGAGCCCAAAATAAATGTTTGAAATATATTAAAGATATAAAATATCACCCATGGACAGTTTTCATAAAAATGTGGAATAAATCCGGAATGGGGGCCCATGTCAGAAATATGAGGGATTTGTTGATTTTAGAATGTAGGTTTTACCATAGGAACGACATAACTTTTGTAAAAATGGGGTGTATATGAAAATGTCCTCACAGTCATAAAATAAAAAAAATTAAATAATCCATTTATTGATTTAATTTTATTGGAATTTTCCACAAGATACCTCTATTTATTACGCCATTATACCCGATTTTTTGGGTTAGCATCCTTACCCTTCAAATCGAGAGGAACCGCTAAAAAGACCATTGGAAGAAATATTATATAAAAACAACAGATAGGGAAAAAATTTAGGATCCTTGGACTAATGGAGTTCATGAATTTCATCAACAATATATTTGAGGAACTGTATTTAATTAATGATCAATCCAAACACTATTTAAGATATTGATTTTTTTTATAGTTATTTCATTTATCACGGTCGACAATAGACCAAATCCATGAACAAAATGGATTCACACATCGATGGAATAATTAATAAATATAAATTACTTTGTTACTTCTGATTATGTTCCTATAATTTTGGATATTTCATCAAAAAATGACCTAGGTTGAATGAAAAAAGGTCGATGAACATTCCTCATATCTTTTTTCTTGTGGATTTCATTCATAATTTCATTGCATGTACATCATGGGAAATTTATTTAGCTCTTGGTTCGATGGATAACCGGTATTTGATCATTATGTGAACATTATTTATTTCAAAAGGTCAATACCATGGGTTTTCTTCATGATCGAGTGTTTGATGGAGGTGTGATGATGGTAGAGGACGATCAAAGGTGCATTGGAATAGATTGAAGGATTATGTTTCTCTTGGTTTTGGATCATAGTGATTGATGGATCAGAAAATGTGATTTCTAAGTAGATCTAAACCTGTTTACTGGTGTTCGATGATGGAAATGGCCCAATGACTATGGATATTTGATTTTTGGTTAGGGTAGTGGCTCCATACACGTTGTATTACATAGAAGATGAACCAAGGATTTAGGAATATATGAGTTACACAACATGTAATCTAGCATTGCACACCATGTGGAAAATCTAGTATGGTTTTACTCATTCCACATAGATAAAAATATCACACACTTTGTGACACTATTACATGTCAGGTGACATGTGTTAGGCAGCATAGCGTGTAACTCGGAGGTTACAAGGGCATGGGCAGGCAGAGTACAAGGACATGGCTTGAGTAAATGGGTATGTTCTGGTGAACACAGGCATGGGAAGTGTTTTTTGTGACCTATACATGCCATTTTAAATCACTTAATCTCTGTTTATATTTCTTTTTACATGTTTCATGGGGAATTACCACATGGTAAAACCTGGTGTTGGTTGTACACTCTGTGTACCCCCTTTGAGGGTGTTCACTGCCCATTAATTCTCTAGTATAGACCAGTCTTGGTTGAGTGTGTACCAATGGTCCATTTCATTGAGTTTATTGTGTGTTATTACATCCACATATCTGGATTGTGATCCACTCTATAGAATGAGTCTATGATAGAGTTTTTCGTGTCCCTTCATGATGTTAGAGTGTGATCTTCTATCATCTTTTACCCTGGGTTGGTTTTGTAGTGTTTTTGTGACATCCTTGTATAGGTTGTTGATCCTCTATCTAGAAGGTTGTATCGTTAGGGTTTATAGGTATCATTGGAATATTTTACCCTATGTAGTGTATTAATCTAGATTGGTTTTGTGTTGTCCCCCAGTGGTCCTCGATGTGATCACTTATCTAAGTACCTGGGGATTCTAAGACAAGGGTGGCTTCTTTGATGGGTCCCAATGATCCTAAACTCTTAGATGACTGCCTCTAGTGATGTCATGTCTTATGAATTGTATTCTCTTGGACGAATCATTTCTTTGAGTAGAATCATTTGGTAGGTAGTCATTTGTGACCGTCTGGTGGCGTAGTTTCCTTCCTGAGTATATCTGGGTTTCTCTTGTTTCTATGGAGTACTATATTACTTACACAATAAGAAAAGTTTTTATTCTTCTTATTTAGTTTTTTGGGGTTTCTTATTAGGTATTTCTATACCAACCCCTATATAGGATTTACCTCAATGTCTTGTGTATTATTTAGATGATGTCCCTATCGATAGTGTACTAGGAGTATAGAGTCTGGGTCAAGTATAGATTGAGCATGACAGACTGAGGTATTTTCCCTCTTCATTCATTTCATCATTTTCCTCTCCTTTGGAGATGGTTGGTCACTCCCCAATTTTGGTTAGGCCATTATTTTTTTCCCTTTTATCTCTCACTACATTACTATTTTAGAATTATTAGGAAATTATAGATGTATGTGTGAATTAGTTTTAGTTTCATTACATTTGAGTATTTCTTCAGATTGGAGATGTGTGAATTTGTATAGGTACATTAAGAAAATGCGTAAAATTTTTGGGATATGACTACTGGGTTCTAGTCTCCATCCCCTATCATATTGTAGGTAGGCTTGGGGTATACAAGGGTCAGACCCCATGGGGGTCGGTTCATGATATTGTGGTATCAGAGGTAGTCAGTTGTACCATAGGATTGGAGTCAGTGAGATTGGTTTTGTGAAATAGTGTTATGTGTTTCAATTTTGGATTTTAGTCTATGTACTTATGTGTTGGTGTGGGGTCTGACAAATCCATACACTAGGAACCTGACCAGTTACCTTTCGACAAGGTACATATACACATTTTTTGCATAGATACATTGGTACATGCATCCTATATGAATGGTTTAGGGTTTTAGATGTCTTTATTATGTCAGATCTCTATATAGTCTCTTTGAACATGGTACATCTTGTTTATTTTAGGATTCCACTATGAAGAAAGCCTGCCAGGATTTCACTCTGTGATCTTGAATATGACCCATCATGTGATGATTCTTCAATACAGATGAATTTACCATAGATATAACCTTTGTGTTGTTTACTAACTATACCACCACCCATTGATTAATATCTAGTACTCGTAGTGATAGTTGAGGATGTATTTAGACTTATTATAGTGAATGAGTTTTATGGGTAGTGACGCCAACACTTTGGGGTGATCCAAAATATCTGGTGTAAAAGGACTTGATAAAGGCACTCACATGAGTTTTATTTCCTATGAGGATGGCTTCAGAACAGATGGTGGTCCTCCTGGAGTGTATTCTTTAGGAATCTGTTGGTGAATTGTAGATTTTAGTGACTCAACCACAATCTGAGATAGCTATCTCATGGTTATAACAAGTCATAGAGTCAGCAGAGGAGGGATCTTAGAATGGATCGAATTAGCTGAGGGAGAGGTTTTGTTTCTCATAACATGATCAGGATCATCTGGCTCAAGATTTTCTGACCTATCGTATAGCTAATCAATAAATGGTCAGGGAACACTATGGATAAGATTAAGGTAGGATTAGGGTTGTTCACATTGCAAGTTGATGTGGATGAGGGGATGTCATAACATCATGAGTTGGTTTGATGTTCGACCCATTACCACCACCATCACCAGGTGGTCCATGCAAGGCTTAGGGAGCTGGTGGTCTAGGATGCGGCCTGTCGCAGGCTATAGTTCCCTATGACACCAGGGATCCATGGATGATATGAGGTACGAAATATGTTTTGTCTAACTTATATGTAATATTTATAGACATATTTTTCATTCATTTCTTTCATTCCGCTTCTCAATTTTGATTCATTGATTATCCAGTTGAGCCTTTTGCTCAACCCATGCAGTTAGAGACTCTGAAAGTCGGTGATCTAGTGACTCTGAACTTATTATGATAGTGTTATTTGAATATTGGATGTGAGATCTTTTTATATGATATCCTTGTAGCAGTGATGATGGATTATTATTTCATATTATTTATGGTTTGGAAATCCATAGTTCAAGCCAAGATTGACTATTTTATGTGGAGAACGTGATGTATCCATATTGATGGGATGATTTTTTCCATTGTGGGTGAAAAGGAATACATGGACAAGAAGGATGATATATGGAATATGAGTGATTCAGATTAATCATTAGTTGTCAATAATTACCGTTGTATCAATGGATTTTATGGGATACAATATCCTAAGGTATTCTTAGGTTATGAGGATGTATTTTCTTAGTATGTGTCTGGATTACCTCCCCACCATGAGCTAGAATTCCACATTGAATTACACCCTAATATAGCCATGATATCTACACCATCATATCATATGGATCCTACAGAGCTTCATGAGCTATTTTTGTAGTTGGAGGACTTATAAGAGAAGGGATTTTGGTGACCCATTGTTTCTCTCGAGGCTACCCCTGTATTGTTCATGATGAAGGTGGATCGTAGATTCATGTTATGTGTGCACTACTGATTATTGATCTAGGTGTTTTTGAAGAATTAATATCCCGTAATAAGGGTAAATTACTGATGAAGACAATATTTTCAGATATTTTATACTTTAATTCAATGTTTTAAAACCCACTATCATGTTATTTAATGATAAATTGTCGCATTTTTGTTTTTAGATAAATTTTGTGCGTTATTTCTATATGGCGTAATTTTGGGATTTAATTATTTTATTGTTATTTTGTAATTCGGCCATAATATTTTCTAAACAAAATCAAATTGTAGAATCCTTATTTTGTAGGATTCCAAATATCATGGGGATCATTTAATCCTTCTGGATTCAATGCTCAATCATTCATTTGGAGTCTGAAATATAGCTCACAAATCTGGCCTTGAAAACTGTGTAAAAATCTGGGCACTTATATTATTGAGATTATATATCCATGTGGGACAGGACAATATAGCTTAAATTTGGCATGAAGATAGAAAAAAATTTGGGGATGAACTTTTATAGAGTATTCGATGAAGTATTCAACTTTACTAAATGTCATAATAGTGTGTAAAGTTGGAAAAGTGGAATATGGAAAGTCAACTGACCACATAAGGTGTTTCAGAATAAAACCACATATACATTCTACGCACATCTCCATTGAATCTGATCTTTTGAGTATTTATGAGTGAAAAAATGTAAGAATCTTTATGAATAAAAAATTCCAATATTTGGCTATTTAATTAGGATAAAGTGTGGATCAATCAAGTTGACAGATTGGGAGGCAAATTTTCTCACCCATTTTCTCTATAAATTGTCATCTCTTCTACCTCTTACAATATAGATATCTTCAAGGGGGCATGGTGGAGTTTGGTATCTATAATAGTTTGTTATATTTTAATTATATTTTACCTTAGTTATTCTTATTATTCTGTTCATTTCTCTTCTCTTTCATTTTCTATTTTGTGTTCCCCCATAATAATCTCTCTAATATCTATACAAATGGAGAAATTACTCTCGTTGTTGTATGAAGGGGGAGTGGTGGTCCTTGAGTTCATTGTTCTTAAATTTTTCTATTTATTTTATTCTGGAAATTTCAATAGTACTGAAATGGTTTTGTGGTAGGGTTCACCCCACTTTTATTGTTAATTATTTCATCTTCTTATTTTAAATCTTTCCTCCTCATCATCATAATATTGTATCCAGGGTGGAGTAGCATTGTGGTCATGATGCGAGTGAGTTTTTTCTTGCATGTTGAGGGTTGGTGCAGGATAATGACAATTCATAGAAAGGTGATGAGTGATAGGGTTGATCTCAACATTGTGTATAGTATGGAGAATAAATATTTTTAAAGAACATTGATTTTACCACCATGATCTCCCATGACCGACAAGGATTCTTCACTATCTTCTTTGTGTATTATTTCATTCCTACGCATTTTTAATTTTATTATTAATATATATTATATTTTATGTATTTTTAGAATCAATCCCCCATTTATATTAGTATATAATTAGTTTTATATAATTTAGTTTATAAACAGTGACAATAGAAATTTGGTGTGTTGTGCCCGGCCTCTTTGAGATTGACCCTAGGTTGTGCCACTATGGTAAACTCTTAGGTAATAAATATTTGTTGGTGAGGGATATATGAAAAACCCCTGTCATTAATTTGGTGCCATTTATGGTGAGGACAATCTCTTACTCACATTATTTTTAAAAAAATCATAAAATTCAGAAACCAAAAAATTTGAACATCATTTCATATCATTATTTTCTTGGTTCAATAATGGAATTTCAAGGTAATTTTTCAGATATTTTTAGGTTAAAAATATTTTTGAGGTTATAAAACAAGTATCAATAATGAGTTAATTGGATGAGAATTAAAAAAATGATAGAAGAGTTGAGGAATCAAATGTCATTTATTTCATCTTTCATGAAGAAATTGGCAGCTCAAAAGGAGGCTCAAGAAAAGGAGGAATCAAAGTTTATTTTTCCATCATTGTCAATTGATAATCCATGTGAGGATGAAATTATGAAGGAACTAGCATCAAACCTATCAACACCATTTCTAGAGGAGGTTGAAGAAGAATACTTTATTGATGATGCACATGTGAGAGATCTGAGTTAATTGGATGAATATTGGGTCGATTTTGTTGAAGATGAAAAGGAATGTTATTCTGCCATATTTGATAATGAAAAATCAGAATCATTCTAACTCTATATTTATTAGAAAGATATCACAGAACATGTACCAATTAATATGGAGTTTTCAATGGCATTTACTAAAGAGATCAATTTCCAAGATGACTTCTATGAATGGGAAGATTTATTTATTGATTTTTCATGTTTTAATCTTATTCAAGTTGAACTATTTGCAAACATGTCCATTACTGAAATTTTTGAAATAAAACTAATGGACATGACCTTTGATGTTAAGGAATTAAATACCCAAGTGGTGGTGGTCAATGAAGAAGAATATATAAAGAAGCATCTGGTTCGACTACCTCCTCTTCAACATATTGCATACCATATAGAGGTGGACATCACAAAAGTCATCAATGAGTACCCCTATCTTCTTTTTTCCCACACTGGACCTTAATTTATCAGTTTATTCATTCTTAAGGGCTGGTAATTTTCTTATCTTCTTCATGGTTCTCTATTCTTGGTGTCTACAAATGTAAAATATGAAAAGTCACATGTGGTGGTTCTTCTCAATGAAACCACACCCACCATCTAATTGGGGTTAAATCACTGCAACTGCTTGATTAGGGTTAGTAAAATCCTATAACCCGCATGGGGGGTATAAACCATGTTTTATCCTCTTTTCCAAACCAGTTTATTTTTATTTATTTTTCTTATTAATTTCTTTATTTCTCGCTTTCTAGGAGGAATTGGAAGCATCTAGGATCTTATCTCAAAGCAACCACAAGAAAATAATTCCAGGTTGTAACGTTCCATTCCTTTTTTCCGTTACATTTATTTTTATTATTCTAAAATGAGGGGTAGTTAAATCTATGTGTGGGGAGCTTCAAACTTCTTAGTTGTTCATCTGTGACTTTTTTCATTTTTATTTTCCATATTTTTGTGATTATTGAGCTTCAATGTAGATTCGGATCATTTTTCTCACATCAATTAAATTTTATGAAAATTGAAATTATTTTTGAAAAAATTGATTTTAAATGATTGATTATGTGAAAACATTCTCCTTGAATTGTATTTTCCAGCATTTTTATGAGTTTGACCAATTTTTGAAATCCATGACCATGAAACACTAACACAAATCATTTTTCCAGAACTGTGAGATATTCTAAACCACATTGAAATATTTTTCCTAATACCAACACATTATTGAGGGAATCTTGGGTTTTGAGTGAGAACTAGAATTTTTTATTTTTCTCTTTCAAAAAATTGGATTTCATGAAATTAATTTAAAATGATTGAGGAATCTATTTGGATAGCCACATTTTTATCTTGAGACCCACCTATACACCTATCCTTCATTATCCCTTAGATTCCATGAATTTCCTTATAGGTTTATGCCACATTAAAAGCTGATTTTTTCATACCTACCCACACTCTTGGTAAATGTTCATGGATATTTTAGGTTTGAGTGTGGGGTAACGACCTTATTGTATGTTTTGTAGGATTTTTTTCACTTTTTGGTTGTGTGTGGTTTAATTCAATATTATGGGAAGTGGATAATGAGAGAATTGGGCTTGAGTCATCATTTCATTATGATTTATTTCATTCATCTGGTTCTCCTTGAAAAAATATTAGAAAAATGATGTTGAAAGTGGAGATGAGCTATAATATTTCATTTTACCTTCTTTTATGACTCATTTTCATCTTCAAAATAAAGGGTATTATTTTCATCCAATCATTGTATTAAATTTTCAGTTTATTCTCCATGAAAAAAAAGAAAGAAAATAAAAATGTTCCATTATAGAGCCTTAAAAATAACAGAAAAAAGAGGGAGAATTTGGATGATATAAATAATTATAATCCATGATTGTCTCATGTCCCATGTCATAAAATGGGTTTATGGTTTTATTTCACACTTTCAAGTGTATTTGAGTGAGGTTCATATTTTGTTTTTACTTGAATATTCAGGCATTATACTTCAGAGTCCATACATCCTGTTTTCATCCTTAACTTTTCAATCATTTTCTCACCCACCATAACCACAGAATTCACCTAAAAAAGACCTCATGATTGAAATTATTTTCATGTTTATATCTGTGGAGAAAGGATAATTTTCTTAAGAAAATTTTGATACATGCAATTTCCATGTATGAGCATAACTCTGGATTTTATTTCTCTTTGGTGAAGAGTGAGATAAAATTCAATGTGAGGTAGGTTGTGATTGGGTCGTGGATATATTTATAAGGTTGAAAAGAAATTAAATGTGAGGAATTAAGATGAGTGTTAATTTTTTATGATAGAAGATACATGATGGAATTATACTTTGGAAATGATCATTTTTGTTTTCTCATGGTTGATTGTTGTGTGGATTATGATTTGAATATATGATGATTGCCCGAGAGTGCAATGGTTAAGTGTGGGGGAGTGATGAAGAAAATATTTTCACATATTTTATACTTTAATTCAGTTTAACAAATCCCACCATAGTGTTAATTTATGATAAATTTTCACATTGTTGATTTTTAGCTGAATTTTGTGCATAATTGAAAATGGCCTAATTTTGGGATTTATTTATTTTATTTATATTCTGTAATTTGACCATAAAATTTTCTATACTAAATTTAATTTTTTAAAATTCTTTTTTCGTTAGTTTCCTTAAATCATGGGGATCATATCATCCTTCAGGAGTCAATGCTTAATCATTCATTTGGTGGCTCTAATATAGATCACAATTAAGTCCTTGAAAACTATGTACAAATATGGACACTTTTTTATTGAGATTATATCTCCATGTGGGCAGGTCTAATGAAGCTTAAATTCTGCATGGAGATATACAAGAATATGGGGATGAACTTTTATACATGATTTCACGACGTATTCGTCTTTAATAAAGTTCATAATGGCATGTAAAGTAAAAAAAATGGAATATGGAAAGTCAACTGACCAGATTAAATGTTTCGGAATAAAACCGCAATAACATTGCACCCACATCTCCAATGAATCTGAAAGTTTGACATTTGACATAGGAAAAAAATTGAATAACCTTTATAAATGAAACATTCCAAGATTCGGCTATTTAATTAGGATAAAGTGCAGATCCATCTGGTGTATATTTTTGGAGACAAATATTCTCACCCATTTTCTCTATAAATTATCATCTCTTCTGCCTCTTACAATGTAGCTATTTTCATGGGGGAATGGTGTAGTTTTGTATCTGTAATATTTTGTTGTATTTTAATTATATTTTTTCTTAGTTTTCATTCTTCTTCTGTGCTTTTATTTTCTCATTCATTTTCTATTTTTTCCCCACAATGATCCTTTTAATCTCCATGCAAATGGAGAACTAACTCTCATTGTTGTTTTTGGGAAGAGTGGTGGTATTTGAGTTCATTGTTTTTGAATTTTTATCTTTATTTTATTCATGAAATTTCAATATTACAAATAGGTTTTTGTTGTAGGGTTCACCCCACTTATATTATTATTTTTTTCTTCTTCTAGTTTTAAAATTTACCCCTCCATCATCATGATATTGTATCTAGGGTAGAGTAACATTGTGGTCATGATGTGAGTGAGTATTATCTTGCATGCGGAGGGTTGGTGTAGGATAATAACAATTCACATGAAAGTGTTTAGCGATAGGGTTGATCTCAACATTGATTAGAGTATTGAGAATAAATATTTTTAAAGAACAACAATTTTATCACCACGATCTCCCATGAACGACAACGATTCATCAGTAACTTCTCTGTGTATTCTTTATTTCCTCTAGGTTTTTAATTTTATTATTAATATATATTATATTTTGTGTATTATCATAATAAAACCCCCATTTATATAAGTATATAAGTAGTTTTGTATTTGTTAGGTTATAAACAGTGACAATATAAATTTGGTGAGTTGTGAGTGGCCTCTACGAGATCGACGGTAGGTTGTGCCACTAAGGTACACTCTTAGGTAATAAAAATTTATTATTGGGGGATCTACAAAAATCCACTCTCAATAATTACCTCTTTTACCAGTTGATATGGGAGTGATTTTTTTTGAATATTGACCTCAGATCAGGTTATCACAAGATGCAAGCAGGGGACAAGGATATACTAAATATGACACTCATATGTCTCTATGGTAGTTATTAGTAAATGGTGATGCCCTTTGGTTTGAATAATTCATAAATAGTTTTGATGGGACTCATTAAATATGTCCTTTATTCTTTTATAGATCAGTTCATGGTGGTCTTCATCAACCATGTCTTACTATACTCAGTGTCGGAGGAGCACACGGGACACTTCAACATGGTCTGGAACACAATATAAGATATATATATATGGGATGATATCAATGTATTATTTTATTATTCTATAATTCCACTTCCTTAGAAACATCATCTTAGAGGAAACAATATTTATGGACATGAAAATAGTTAGGGCGATGATTTTTTGGGCGCCACCCAAGAGTGTTGCCGAGATGTGGATTTTCCTTACCTTGGCAAGGTACTGTCAGAGGTTACTACCTAATTGTTCCATAATTTAAGAACCCTTAAAATATTTTAACTAGAATTAGTATCCATTCATGTGGATGAAAAGGTTTAAACTATGATTAAATATTTTACTCATAGTTTGATGAGTACTCCCATCTTGAGATTTTGATATGAGTGTGTTCAGTATGTAGTGTCCTGCAATGAATTAGGTACCAATCCTCATTGTGTTATGATGTAAATAAGGGTTTCTATTACCTATCGTTTACATCATTTGATGCCACAATGAGTAATACTACATGACCCAAGATCTAGAGTTAGCAGTTGTAGTATTCACACTGAAGATATGGTGACATCACTTCATGGGAGAGTTGTTTATCATGTACTCTAACCACAAGAGCCTCGTGTATATCTTCTCTCATAAGGATCTTATTATTATATAAAGGTGATAGAAATATTTTCTCTAGTTTTTTGAAATTGATATTTTCTAAACTTCTATGATGGGGAACCAGGTGGTAGATTCTTTAAGCAGTATATCAAGTTCTCATTTATGAGTTGAGGTTTTAGATTTGTAAGCCTCCTTGTAATTTTCATTAGTGAATAGGTTTGGTTCATTATATCTATATTCAATGGTAACTAATCCACTACATTTATAGTGTGTCGGGGATTATTTTTGTAGAGATATTGACTATGAGAGCTCACGTACACATATATTCATATGAAGTAATCTTGATTGATATTAAGAATGTGTAAATCACGATATCCTTTTCAAATAATAGACAATGGTACCTTTGACATTGAAGGAGTTGGTGATGTGGGAGTTTCAAAAATCCCATATAGTTGTACATCCTTGTGAGGGAAAAAAGTAACAGGACCTTTTATGTTAGTTTTAGTGGCCAATCATGATGAATTTTGATGTAGAGTTTGTCTCTCGATGCAACTTATGTTAGAAAGTGATGGTTGAGAACCAGGTTCAATCATGTTCAGATAAACTGCTTGAGGTTCTATAGTGTAATTGGGGATGTATATCCAATAAATTTGTGGTTGTGTTACCAAAAATGTCTCGGGTAAATGATGCAATATAGGTGATCGTAGAACAACTCACTAAGACATTCCACTTCTTATCTATTTAGGATTATAGATTAGTAGAGAGATTGGGGTGACTCTATATGTAGAATATAATATAGATCTAAGATGTTCCCACAATGATCATTTTAGGACATGATTCTCACTTCATATCATGGTTATGGATAGGATTATAAGATTCCTTTGGGACTCATTTGAGCAGGAGTACTGAATTTCACCCCCATACTGATGGCTAGATATAGTAGACCATTCAAGTCATGGAGGAAATGTTGCAAGACTGCACGTTGGATGTTTTCTATTGTTTGGAGAATCAATTATCATTGGTAAAGTATTTTTAAAAAACTCAAGCATTATTCTATTTGAATGGAACAATTAAAGGCCTTATATGGATGACCCTATATGCCAATTCTTTGTTTAACTATGCCAAGACACTCAAAACTCAAGGGACCAAAGATGGTGTGTGCTATTAAAAAGATGGTGAAGATCATCCAGGAGCATAAGAGCATTTCTTAGACCAATAAAAATTCCTTTGAGTACTGATGACAGAGAACTCTAGAGTTCAAAGATAGAGACCATGGGTTACATAGGGTCTTACCATGACGTGGATTTTGTATATTTTGTTGAGGAACCATTTTATTTCTGATATTCATTTTTCATTTAAAAATACTGGGTAGAATTTGAAATGTGGAGTACTCACTAGCTCTACCACCATAGTTGGATAATTTACATGATGTCTTCCACATGTTTCAGTAGAGGATATACATGCAAGATAAATCACATGATGCCGACTTGTGAAACATATACATTGATGATATTACTACTATTACAGATTACTAGGTGGAGATTGTGCATTGATAAGAGATGATCCTTCTTGGGTGATCGATTCCCCTTGTGTGTATCTAACAGAAGCACCATAATCTTTATGGGAAGACCTAGAAGTGGGAGACCTATATGAAATCCTTTTATCATAATGTTTTATTATATTCCATTTTTTTATTCATCTTTACGCTACATAACTTTCAAAGGAGGGTAAATTATAAAGACTCATATTTTCAATTTCTTATTTTTGGATATTATATGGAAGAATTTTCATCACTGGGCCCTACAACGGCATCCGAATTTGTGCCCAAGTGATCCTATAATAAATGATTGAAATATATTAAATATTGTACATATCACACATTTGAAAATATCCAAAAAAGTATAATTAATATTAAACGAGGTATCATATTTGTAATTTTAGGGTACTGTTGAGTTTAGATTGTTGGTTTTACCCTAGGTGTGACATAACCATTTTCAGCGTGAGGTGTTTGTGAAAATATCACCGTGGATGTGGAAGTAAAAAAATAAAAATATTTATTTATTTATTTATATTTATTTGAAACAGTGAATGGACTCCTCTACATATTTGATTCTATGTATAATTTGTAGTGTTAGCCACATAACCCCTCAAACCAAGAGGAACCGTTGGAGATAGTGTTGGAGGATATCTGGGAAAATGTAAACAGATAAGGACTAGATCAAATAATGATGCACTAATGGAGTCTATGTATCTCTTAAATGAAGGAATCATATTACCATTATTCATCAATAATAAATCAAATATAATGGTAGTATTTCTATTTTTCCAGCACTTTCATTTATCTTGGTCAAACTAGGATCAATTCCACAAAGAGATTTGATTCTCGATTTGATGGTAGATTTAATTGAGTCTTATTAATGTTTTCGTTATGTTTATTATCCTCTTCATTTTTCTATTTCTTCAAATACTGATATAGTTAGAATGAAAATTGGTTGAGGTTCATTCCTCATATTGTTTTTCTTGGGGATTTATCCCATAGTTTCATTGCACATTAGACGTGGGAAATTCTTTTGGCATGTGGTTCTTTGAATACCTGATATTCGATCATTTAATGACCATTATTTAGTGGAAAACATGAATATCATGGGTGTAGTTAATGATTTAGGGGTTGATTGAGGTGAAATGATAGTGGAGGGTGATTGGAGGTATATTGAATGAATTGACCTATTCCATTCTTCAGGGTTTTGTGAGCGAAGATGGATGGATCAACAGAGAGTATTTTTATGAATATTTAAACCCAGATCCCAAAACTCAATGATGAAAGGGATGAAAGACGATGAATCCATGATTTTTGGTATAGGTGGTGGCTCTACTATGTGGAAAACAATGTGGAAGTGAAAAACAAGGGTCATCAAAATTCTAGGGTTACATGGCGTGTAATCTAGCATTACATGTCATGTAAAACCCTATTTGTAGAGCTTGGGTTTCCATAGAGAGGAAAATATCACATGAAGTGTGGAACTCTAACATTCTATGTGATGCATGTTAGGATGCTCAATGTGTAAATTAGAGTTTACATGGGAACGGGCTTGCTGATTTCATGGACACAGCCATAGTGCATTGGAATGGGATAGTGTACACGGGCACATCCAGAAAGCACAAGTAGTGTGTCAGGTTACCATTACAGGCCATTTTGATCACCTAGATATCCTATATGTTTCATTGTACATGTCATGTGATGTTTTACAGCACGGTAATACCAGGGGTATGACAGACACAACATGTACTGAGAGTATATGTCATGTACCCACATCGAGGGTGTTTGTAGTCCTTAATTTCTTCATTCATGACAAATCATGGTTGAGTGAGTTCTCTGGGTCCATTATATCGAGGTTATAATGTTGTATTACATCTACATATCATGATTTCAATCTCCTCTAGTGGATGTGCCTCAAATAGGGTTTTTTCTCTCTTTCTGGGTTTGTTGTGTGATCCTCTACCATCATTTTTCCTAGGTGTGGTTTGTAAAATCGCCATTACCTCCTTTTGTGGGGTGTTGATCTTTCATCTAGAAGGTTGTATCAGTAGGATTCATAGGTATCGTTCACATATGATCTCTTATGTGGCAGATTGATCTATATTGGGTTCACTATGTCCCCCAATAATCTTGGACATGACCCCCTATCTGACTGTTAGGGACGTCTGAGACAAGTGAGATTTCTTGGGCAGAGCTAAACCTAGCCTATTGGATGAGTATATCTAGATGTGTAATGTATCATGGAGTGTATTCTCCCAAAATTTTCATTTATTTAAAAAAAATCTTATGGTTGGTTGTTGGCTGGGACAGACTGGCGGCGTGATGTTCATAGTGAGTATTATTGGGTTTTTAGTGTTTCTATTTAGTATTGTATAACTCTAACAAGACGAATAGTCTTAATGATTCATCTTTAGTTTTCTGGGGTTTCCAAATGGATATTGTTATCCTCACCTCTACATGGGCTCTTCCTACATGTGTTATATATTATGAATATGATGTCCCTTTTGATACTGTGTTGGGAAAACAGGGGGAGGGTTGAGTATATCTTGAGCAAAAAAGACCAAGGTGTCTTTTGGGTTCATTCATTGGATCATAGTCCCCCCTTGGAGTAGGTTGGTCTCTCTTCATGTTTTTTCCTTTTCTCTTGATCCTTTCTTCTTTAAGTACTTCACTATTGTACTTTAATTGTATGATTACAAATGTATGAATGCATTAGTTTCATTTGTTTTAAATTTCATCATTTTTTATGATTGGAGACTTTTTCAAGTGTATTGGTACATTAGGCTAACGTTTTCTATTTTTGGGCTATTCTTACTAAACACTAGTCCCCAACACTTGGTTTAGAGCCAGTCTAGGTGTAGTCACTACTCATACCTATCCTTGTGGATACCCAAGGATAACCTAGGATCTTGGGCATGTTAATTCATCTCATACATTCTAAGATATCAATAACAAGGTGAAACTACAAACCCATCATAAAAAATAAACCTACTACATCAACACTAAAAGAATCACAATGATCCTCATTACACTTTCATATCTCTAGTGGAATGATAATAGGTGTAGATTTCCACATATTATTTAGATCATATAATTAAATCACGTCTCTATCGTCTCAAAATAAAATAATACCTTTAATTTTTAATTCCAACATCGATATTACTTGTTGAATAATTTCATAGATAAGGTAATGATAATGACATTAAATTCATATTAAATAAAATATATAAAAAAATTTCATTGGTTTATTTGACGATAATATAATTTACACCATTTCATGATCCATAGATATCGTAGATTTAGTGAAACTCTCCCCAGAAGTTTCTCTTATCAATTCCATAAATAGAACTTCTACATTTGTGCATAGAAGAAGTGATGTATCAATGTGTCTTAGACAATTTTACAATATCCCCCATGATATTTATAGGACCATAATTATATCAATATATCATTGATAAAAACGTAAATTAATAAAAATAGGGATTTAAAAAATCATGACGTCAATAATCCTAGCGGTGGGTTTATTATTCAAAATAGTGTCACAAAAAATTAACACAATTTGTATCTCTTTCAAAAGGTTTTCATAGAAACATGTTTAGCTCGTACATTGTGTTAATGATAACTTGATCAAATATTAATCTTTTCATACCACAAATATTTTAACATTCCACCACCCCAGACCACTAATCGGTTCATAGACCTGCAGAAAACTGCAATACCTTAGGTGAACCACCCAATAGGCTAGAGGATTTTTGAAAAGTAGTACAAGTATAATGTGGTATAGTGTTATTATTTTACCCACTTATCAAATTAACCAACTAGAAAAAGTAGAACTAAATATATACAATCTATGGTATATCAATGAAACAGTATATATGTAAATGATGACCACAAAAAAACAAGACATACAATAATAAATGATCAATTTACTACATATAATGTAGGGAGAACATAACAAGTCAATAAATACACCACAATACAAAATACATGATGGGAATAATCCCACACCACTACCCTAATTCCAGTCACAAACCTAACATCTATTTCACCATCCTTACAACCAAAACATATACCTAAAAACAAGTAGCGTCAGCTTTGGTACCCAAGTTACATTGAAACATGAGAAAAGTGTGAGTATAACCTAGTAGGTCACCACTAATTAGTTTTGTAAATATAACTCATTTGATAATAAGTGTGTTAAGAAGAAAAAAAATAAATAGTTTACTAGTTTATGTGATTAATGAAAATTGTAAATAAACTATGAATCCCTTAGTTTTTGGTGACACCTAACGTCGGTCCATATTATTTTGGATCCTTAGGTTAGTGACCATGGTCATTCATACATCCTACATCTAGTTGTCTGGTTTCTCTGTACACATTGTTGTGACCACACCAATCGAAAAATCATGAACAACCCATATGGTGTGTTCATTAAAAGGATGAAAAACCTCCCCATGAGAGTTTTCCATAGATTCATAAACCTCTCCATGGTAGTATTATCGATACTATACATAGAACATCCCCCTTTATGATATTTTCTCAGTTATCACAAACCACTATAGCTATTTTTTGTCAATAATCATGGACTTCCACACAAGTAATTTTCTTGTAATGAGTCACATATCCCCTCGTTGGGTTCTTTATTTAATGTTATCATTGAACTCTCATAAGAGACTACTCATTAGTTATCAAAAACCTCAATTAGGAGTCTTCCTATCAAGAATCATGGACCGCCTCATATGGAATTTTCTCATTAGGTATCACAAACTGTATATAAGGTGATTTATTTGATGTTATCATATACCACCCCTAATGGGTGTTTATTTATAAAAAACAAAAACCACCGATTAATTGATGTTTCATTTATAATATAACGACCCACCCCAAGAGTGATTTAATTTACCTACAAAAAAATTCATTAATAACTTTATTCTTAAATAAAAATCAATAAATTCTTATAAAATAATATGGAAATAATTCAAACAATGACAGACATGGTCCCCTTCATGAACCATTTGCATCCACTGCTATTAACAAGACATTTCCCAAATGATCATCTAAAATAAAAAACTCTTAAATAATTTAGATTTATTATTTCTTTCTAATATCCAATTAAACTTTATTCCTAAGGATATTCAATTTATCAAGCCAAAACAAAAATATAAAAATCCATAATGAAGATCATTTTTTAAAATAGGCGTACTAACATGGAATCACCCTCCTTGTCATGTTCAGTGTAAATTTTTAGGTCCTTAAACCAAGAATATGAGAAATTTATTTATAAATTTTGAACTACGACTCTACACTAATAATCGAGCATCACCTCACAAAACACCACTAGCAATTGAAGATTGAGTAAATATTAATTTAAAAGTATAACATATTATAAGTATGTTTTCATGTTGAATCTTTAGTATGAACACCAGCTTCCAAAGAACTTACATGACGAACAAACAACACCAGAACTACTAAGGGTCCCATATCACATATAAATAACCTAACTTAATTAATTATAAATAATTGAAAATTAAAAATAAAATAAACAAAATAATTAATTTTTGTATAAGAGGATAATAACTCGCCTGAAGCTTCTGACACATCGGAGCAAAGTCCAATGATCCTCTAGAGGTTCCTTCAAACCTGTATACACACATATGTTCCTAATCATTACCAATTAAACTCAAAATACTATAAATTATATTTAATATAACTCAAAACCCATGATAACTCAAAAATCCATAAACTTCCAATAAAATGATGGAAGATGGTGTGATGGTGATGTCTTGGAACATCCTCTAGCTTGACGGCATGGAAGCCCCATCATCTCGGGGAAGTTCATAGTTGAATCTACACTAAAATCACTTACCAGGAGAACAAGGTTTATGATAATGGAATTTTCAGAGATGAAAGAGTCATATCCTTACTCAAAGGCTCTTTATCACAAGAAACAATGATTCTAATAACTGAGAATCAAGGGAGCTTCACCGTGGTGGAATGAGAGGAGACTGAGGGAACATGTGAGGTTAATGGCTCCAATTAGAGTGGAAAATAAGAGTATTTGGGTTAAATTATCAAAAGATAGAAAGTGTAAAAATCAAAATTTAAATTTATTAAGGGTTTTGAAAAACACGCACCAACCACGAGGTCAACACATCCCCCAAAACCCCCACATCAAATACTAGGACACATAGTCTAAAAATATTCAAATATCATACAATATATATTTGAAACGTTTTGATGACTACACCAAGATTAATAGGGACCCTCTTTAATGCCCAATAAACCATTCCCCTCCATTGAATATCTCAAAATGGATTGGGGCATAGTTAGCAAAAAATGTGAAATAATTATGAACTCCATTATGCTTCCCTAAAATTCCAAAAGTACAAACCTGAAAATCTTGATACAAATCTAGGTAACCAAGTCACATCCCAAGACTCAAAACACATCTAAAAACAACCATTCAATGATTTATGAACATTCTTGAACTCCACTCTATACCCTGATATAAAATTATCCTCATCCAAGACATTAAAATTTTAAATTCCCATTCATGTTTCTAAGCCTTCGGGACATAGGAACATATAATTTCCCAAAATTATATATTCTTTTCCATGAGATGTAAGTCCAAGTGTCATTGAGATTAGTAGAATACACTATGAGGTCTCCTACATGAGACTCATTCCTAGTAACAATGACCTAGAAGCCCCCCTCAATTTATTGTTGTCCAACCACCCAAAACCAAAAACACCATTGGAAACCATACCATCCAAGGAATTATTATGTAGCTCAATATAATTAACATGGTCATAACTATATTGGTCTAGTGGGGTTCATAGATTCCTAAAAACAATAGTCAACATCAGTCATTCCTCATCATTCCATTTAATTAAACTCGTGATTTCTCCCCAATGACTAATTTGATATGAAGCCTTAACCAAATATTCATAGTATTTTACCACACATCGATCCAATTCTCGCAACTTCCATTGAACACAGATACATGGCTCACTTGTGCATGTCTTATTTGAGTCCCCAAAGGTTCTCCCACTAACCAATTCACACAATAAATGTACCTTTCTCATTTCGTATGACATAAATAGAGATGTCTATATCCCATGAAATCTAACTACACATTGAAAATAAACTCAGACCTCCTCTTGAAGGATTCTACTAAACAATTTCATCTTCACCCAATAACGCATCACTAACCTACCAGACCACGATGTCATAAACAATAAATTCATTATGGGATCATTGAAACATTCCCACTTAAGTATATAACATAATTTTAAATAAATTTCATTGTTGGACCAACATCATTATATTTCCACCATCGTTCCACTCCTCGAGCACTGACTCACCACAATATATAAGCACATTTGACTGCTCTAAGATTAAATAAATGAAAAATTCACGGATCAATCTCTGTCTAAAATTGTAAATGAAACCACTACTAGAACTCAGTATGACTAAAATGAAAAATTAATCCATAAGATCATCCTTTTCATCACATCAGAAAATAATTTTCTGACATCCACGATCCACGCTTGGTCATCAATACACATTGTGGCCACATAAGTTCAAAAATACTCACCCATGATCACTAACTTGAATGGTAAATCATCCCTCATCTACGTATCTTTGGAATGTTACCCATGGCTTGAATATAAATCCCTTATGGTAAAAAAGAACACAATTTAATAAATGATGGTGTATATCACACCATCTGGTTCATTCCTAGAATAATCATGTCACCGTACCAAATCTATCCACATTCCCATTATTCTACTAAATTGTATACAATTATACCTAAAGGGCCAGAGATCCCATTCCTATAAGAATCTTATCTCCCATATCAGTTCTCTACATATAAACATGACTAATTTCTTGTCATAATCATAGATGTATGCCTCTGTACCACCCAAATTGTAGAAACCAACAATACCATGTATCCCTAATTCAAGATTCCCCACTTGATTCCATAAACACTCAATGGTTTCATGTTCCTATATAAACTTATCACGAGGATCAGCCTCAATCTACAATCCTCCAATAATTGTTCAATCATCCTTTCCACTATCCATGCTCCTCATGTGTGCTAGTTTCCCCTGGACTAGATATCCCTCGATGCTTTTCAAACCCAAAATAATCTCACATCTATCCCACCTCATTGTAACTTGTTCAAATACAACTATGATAACGGTACCAATGCTTAGAATTTGAACAAACCTACCCTCCCCAAAACTATCCTTGTGACTAGAAGTACTGGTATACAAGGGATTCTCTTAAAAATATAATTGTATCTACCATGACTAAACCAAATAATCAGTTTCATCCTACCTGAACCAGTGTCATAGGATAAAACATCCACATATACCTCACACATTTAGGGGAACTCAAAAACATGGTTAACCCCTCTCACAATTCAACCGCCCATAAATTTCACCAAAAACTAACCTTCCATCTTGGAGTCACACCATATAAAGTTACTATGATCTCTTAAAAAGATCACTTCTCATGTCTCGTATATCACAGAACTTCTAAGATGAAACTCTCCCTATTATAAGGATTCATGGAACCTAAAATTATAAAAAAACCCATTGAAAGGTCTCAGATAATGTATTTTTACCTAGTCTACTTCACCTCCTCATGAGTTAAGTGTTACCACATAGGTTACAATTCTCCATAATGAAACGTGAGTCATCTCAACCAGATATACCCAAAAATCACAAACCTGACATAACATGGGTACCCTCATAGTCTAACCCACCCACAAATGGATTTGAGGTACATACATAAATGGAATACACCACCATATTTCAAAAGGATTTCACCCTTTATCATTTTAATTTATGTCAATTTAAAAATATTAATCCAAGGATTTAAATTTTAAAATATTTTTAAAATGTTATCTAAATTTAAATATTGTTTATCTATTCATTGAGTACATATATATCACAACCCCATATTTGGTTAGATAGGATATCATTCAAAATTTTGGAGGAAAATCACTTGATTAGTTGGTAAAAAGAACCCTATATGACCAATACTATATATTCCCTTTTACAGAAGAGTAACATGAGGAGTTGGTCAGGTTGAATGGAACTATAAACTAATATGTAAACCATAATAATGTTTTTCTGAATATTTGAATGCCACCCACTACCCCATATTTATTTAATTCATTGGAAGATATAAAACACTAATATATTCATTCCCCATATAATAATAAAATATACATACATTTGAATCCCATAAAATTATTAATCATAGTACATCAAAAACATGAATCATACATCCCTGATATGATTCATCCACACACCTTATCTCTCTATATTAGACTAACGGATAAAATCTCATAAATCAATGACATTATAATCAAGTGCATCACTCAAGGTGAAATCATATCAACTATAAAAATAAACACCATAAATAATAATCCCACCAATAGAAATATGAAGATCCCTCATGCGTGGGGTGGAGAATCCTTGGTGCATGCACCATGTCCAAAAATAATCCAACTATATATCTAATGATGAAAAATGTTTAGAAAAAAATAAATATTTTATTCCACATTGTAATGACTCACCACCCCCAAACAACTGATCAGTGTTCCGGCTACCTAAACACTACAAAATCTCATGTGGACAACCCCATACACCAAATCCTACAAATAAGTAGTATGGGTAAATTGTGGTATAGTGGGGAGATTATACCTATTTTTCAAAGTAAACCAATAGTGGGAATAAAACTAGATAGATAGAACCTTGTATAAAGTACTGAAATGACAAGAAACAATATTTAGACAATAAAAAAACAAGTCATGCAATAATAAAAGATTCATATACTATATTTTAATCAATGAATGAATCAACAACCCATAAAAACACTATAAGAAACATACTACATAGAAGAAAACCCACAAAACTATCCTCATTTATAGCTCGGTTGAAACTTCTTATGCATTATCTTAGCATCTCATGCATGTACATAAAAATAAGTAGATAATTTTTGGGTACCAAAGTTCCATGATGGCCCGAGAAGGGTGTTAGTATAAATCATATAGGTACCCCAAATCAGGTCCCTAAATATAACCATAAAGATAGAAAGTGAATGTGGAAAATCTATAAAAATGATTTCTCATTTTGTGTAATTTAAGAAAAATAGTAAATATATTATGAATAAATGGGTTCATAGTGAAACACAAGGTGTGTCTATATCACTGATGATCGTTAGGTTTGTGACCCTCATTGACCATACATTTTTCATCTAGATCTAGGGATTTTTCATATAGGATGTGATGAGAATTCTAGTTATAACATCATGAACTATCTATAATGTTTGTTCCATAACAGTATAACTAGCCTCACCATTGTATTTTTTATAGTATCAAAAATCTCTCCATGGGAGTTTTAATTATAGTAATGATAGTCCACCATATTTCAACTATTTTTCTAGTTATAACTTACCTCCATAAGAGGGTTTTTTTATCAAGCATCGTGGACTGCCCCACATAGAAATTTATCATAAGGAATCATAAACAACTTTATTAGAAGTTTTCTTCAGTGTTATCATGATGCTCCCATACTAGAGTAATTTTTAGTTATTAGAAACATCCATAAGTTGTTTTCTTATCAAGTATCATAGACCACCTCATAGGGTATATTATCATAAGGTATCATAGACTACATCACATTGCATTTTCTTTCAATTTATCATGGATAACTAAAACTAAGTGTTTCTCCATTATTAATAGAAACAATATAATAATTGGTTTCACTTTTTTGGTATAAAAACTAACCCCCAAGGTCATATTCATTTCTATAAAAAATCATTCATCACATAATCATTTATTAGAAATAAATCACTTCGTCTAAAACCGTGAGGAGTATATCTAAGACATAACCACCATAAAACCCTTCATAAACCATTGTCATCCACTACTATTAAAAACCTGTTTCCCAAATGTACATCAAAAATCACAATACTCTTAAACTATTTAATGTTCATTATTATCTGTTATATTCCATGGGAATTTATTCATAATTCCATTATATTAAACAATCCAACACCAATATATAAAATATATATTCAAGGTTATTTCCCAAAATAATGATACTCATGTGGAATCACCCTCATCAATATGTTTAAGGTATTTTAATATGGAATTAAAAATTTATTATTGAAATTTTATTTATTGAATTTGAACTAAGTAAATTAATTGAAAATTTTGAATGATTTTAAAACAAACCATTAGTATATAAACCATGAATATGGGATAATTTTAAAGGAACTCATTATAAAAAGAATCATTTCCATTTGACCATTAGAATGAAAACTGGTGGTTCAATATTTTCATAGTCCAAAAACCAATGTTGGAACCATCCACTGTCCTATATCACATCTAAATAACCCAAATATATTAATTAGAAACATATTATAACTAATTAACAACCCTAATATAAATGACCAAAATAAACCAATTTGGCATTAGTGGGAGACCACTCACTGGATGCTTTCGAAGCACCAGAACCAAGTCCAAAAATCCTCAGGAGATTATTGAAAACTATGGATCTCTCTCTCTAAGTATGAATCCCTATGAATAAAATGACACCATATGAATTGGTATTTAAATTAAATCAAAAACCTTTAAAAGTCAGCAGGCCACAAACCTCCAATGAAAAGATGGCTGAGAGCATGAAAAATATGTTGTGGTACATCATATAACTAGGAACCACAGAAGCCCAATCATTCTAGGATGATTCCACTGTTCTCTAGTTGAATTGCTACCCAAATCTATAACAAAGAGAACCAATGTTCTAAAAAAATTAGGATAATAATAAGTCATGGCCTTACCATAACCACTTTATCACAAGAGAAGATGACTCCAAAAACCTATTATATAAGGAGTTTCATCTTGGTGGACGAGGATTAGAAGGATGTTTTGATGTCCTGATCTAGGTGCCACACATTGGTTCCCCGAGTTTGTCAATTACATGACCTCAAGCGCGCCTCCCAGTATTATATATTCTTTCAACAAGAAGTGTTGGTCTAATATCAATCATGGGGAGACTATACCCTCTTTATCAAATTAACACATCAATGGAAAAAATAAGAATAACCAAAAGATATAAAAATAACCTGGAAACTACCAATATCAAATAATGACCAAAAAATGATATACATTACCATATATAAATTGTAGATATTTCATACTATGTGCTTTGTTTTAAAATAAAAACCAAAAATCAAAGGCATTGACAACTCCCAAGTGAGTCCCGAACAACATCTAATTCTGTCATCCATTATCCTACCCAAATCATTCATCTAACAAAAATTCTTTTCCCTTATCCTGTAATGAAAACATGAATCCTTTTCGAGTACCGATAAGGTATCCCAAGTTTGGTGTGATTGCAACTCAATATGCCAACACCAATTGTGTCAAAAACAATATACATTCAATATTGGGTATGAATTTGTAAAAATAATATGTAAAATGAATAATTAAACATTTATAACATTTATTATTTTTAATGTGACCACATAAATCCATGGGTTCCTAAGGACACCTGAACCACAATACATTATTTGACCCCTATTTGTTACTGAACTATCCCTAATGGATTTCAACTATCACAATATCAGCATTATCAACTATCACTTCATTTAATTGTATATTGTTTCTAATTGGAAACAAATTAAAATGCCAAAATTTTGGGTCTACGTTGACATTCCCAAGACCTGGTGGGATTTTTATGGAGTAGACTATATCCCACACTCATTTTTTAATTTATCACTATAGGATTTTCACAGAACTGGCCATGTCCCACACATGAATATCAATTTCTCACTATGTGATTTTGATGCAGATACCCATGAACCACACATTAATATCAAAATAATCACATGTATTACAATTACATATTTATCACATTAATCACGGTTATTAAGTATTATACATATCATCACATTTCATTATCACAATATATATTAATTAATTCAATATATAATTAACTCATTTAAATAACATACATACTCACAAAATTTCACAATAATTATTTCAAAAATTAATTAATCCATTAAATGGTCTGGTGCTTCTCTCAGGTGTATAAAGAAACTCAGGTCGAATCTAAGGAGATTATAATTTTTTATAGATGATTATTTTTTGATTTTCCTTTTTAATGGGGATTATTTGGAATGATTAATTAAATTGATTAATGGAAGATTATTTATTTGTTTAAGAAATTTACAAATATTGAGGTGAGTTAATTATTGGGGATTAAATATTATGATATCATTGATCATTTTTTATAATTAATTAAATTAACACTAAGTTCACAAGATGCCTTTGGTGAGAATTCCCAAGTGTTAAAGAATTAATCAAAGACCAAACATATCTAGTGGTCTAATAATAACCATGAATTATTTATGGTGTTGTTTTTTTGTTCCAATTATCCATTTAATCCACATGTAAAACCAAACATTTCATTATTCCATGACATTTTATGTTAAAAATACACAATTTTAACCTAACACTACAAAAAATGGCTTATACCAACAGAAATTTATTGACATATAATATATCTGTCAGTAAAAATGAACATTTCCAACAAGTATTAAGTTTTATTGGTATTAATATTTAATACCAACACTTCTTTTTACCAACAAATATATTTGTTTGTATTTATTGTTTAATAACAACATATCATTTACCAACAGTTGAATATATTGCTTTATCTTACTAATACCAACATTTTTTTACTAACACAAGAATTTGTTATTAATAATGACTATTACCAATAAATATTTTGCCGTTAATAAAAAATGCTACAAAAAACAATATAATAAAAAAAAGATTTTATAAATTACAAATTAAGAGAAACATTATTTTTATAAATATAAATATAAATAAATATATATATTATTTTTACGGCCAAAGTAATTTTTTATTTCCTGAGATTCTCTTAAAAACATATCATAACTGATTATAATTTTATTATTTCTCGAAATATTATATGTTTTTATATTTTTAAATATTATATATTTAATAAATATTTTAAGTAAATTTTATAAAAAAATCACTACCCTAACAATTATTCAATGTTATCACCACCCACACACTGGTCTTGGGTTTGGCGTCGCCTCCCGCCGCCCCGCCTCACATTCTGTCCTACCCTGTTCCGAACTCACCTCCCATCATCTCACCTCGCATATCATAGACCCTATCTCCGCATGCATCACACTACCTCCTCAGTTCTCTATTCACTTTTGTTTGGTGGTGTTGTTCTTCTGGTTGTGATGTTGTACGGGTCCAGTCTCGTATAATTATTTCAGTTTTTCTTCTATTTCTTTTGATGTTTTCTCTTTAGCAATTATTAACCATCATTTTGGATTGAACCCCAACTTATTTGATCTTCCCTCTCTCTATTAAATTTTTTTTATGTCAATTTAATCTTAAAAAAGTTTCAATTTACCTATTTTGTATCATGTTTTAGTGGTAAGATATCAAAGACAGTCTATGTTAAGGGTGTCTTCAGTTTTCATCTTCGATGGCCCCACTAGATCATAAAGGCGGTCCTCCCAGCCCCAATCAGTGTTAGTATTTCTATATTTATCATTCTTGAACTAAAATGATTGAATCTGATGTCAATTTTGTTTTTTTGTAGGTACTTCAATGAGAAAAATCAGTTTCAGTGCAATTAAAATAGAGAAGGATGGATGGTTCATCATTTTCTAGAGGATAACACCATCTCATTCTAGGAAAGTACATTCTTCATTTGTTTTTTTATTTTGAATTGAACTTATCATTAATTTTGTTACCTGTTGGAACCCCCTTTGTTATGATGGCTATGTGTTAGTGCCTAATATTTGAGTCTAAAGGAATGCTGGTGTTTTTTTGGCATGTTTTTTCCTTAGGTTTGTTGAAAATCATATTGAATATTAATTGGTTAAAATCAGGTATGCAGAAATACCTGCCTGTATACTTTTAGAGCACTATTACAAGCTAATTTAATATTATATGTATGGTAAAGAAAATTTCTTTCCTGATGAATCCATGTTTTTGGATACACTCCATCATTGATTGTTTATTTTATATTACTAGGGAAGAGAGACCAGCCCAAAAAAACAAATTCGAAGAGTAGAAAAATTAATATAACACCAAACAAGGCCCTAATAATACCTAGGTAATCCCTAAACTAGTGGCGTAGTGCACTAGAACAAGAAAAAAGAAGTTGCAATGAACTGAAATATGTCATCTTCTTGGGGAAACCATCATCCTTCCATTAAAAATGATCTACAGCTTTTACCATCTAGAGTGAGCATAAAGCTGGAAGAGAAGAGACCCATGCCAAAAAGGTATTAGGATGCCCTATACAACACAAGAATGACTTGAGTAGTAATGAAACCAGAAATGTGCCATTATTATTCAAGGATTAGATTCCCTCGTGTGCCCTCCAAATGCCCACACCTTTAAATTTGTCTCCCAAATTCCTGTACATAAGGCACTTTCATCAGCAGAAAACCCTTGACATCTTATGTCGCTCCTGTGGGAGTTTGGGGGAAATCTCAAGTTCAATAGTGAGTGGAATTTCAAATATCCGAGAGACATGGTTGATGTTAGTAAGTAAAATGTGGTTCAATGAGATGAAAATAATGTTTGGTGAATAGTGACTTTACTTTTTTTACCACGGTTAAAAGTAAATAGGGTAATTAAGGGTAAAAATGTTATTATTATTAACCTATCACAGGTACTAATTCTATTATATAAGTTTAATTCGACCAAAAACAACCCTAGGAATAAAATATGACCGTTTAGGTCCACTTGGATTAGATTAGAACATTTATTATTAATTTATTTAAAGAAGGGTTAAAATAGTTAAAATCAATGTTTAATAAGTAAATAATTTTTAATATAGGGTTGTACATAAGATAAATTCGATTTTAAATATTCATTAGAAAGATAATAAGATTTCCTACATAATTATATTTTATTTATAATTTTTAGACATTAAATAAATTAATTTATTTATGACACAATGATGATGCAGTAATTACCATAATAGTGAAATATTATAATAATTGATATTATAAATACCCAAATAAATATAATTTGAGACTTTTTATGAATTCCACTAATTTTCTAGGTTAATATTACATGTTAATAATGATTTAATTAACTTTTTTCGAACTAATAATTCTGTTATGATTTTCACAAAAATAAATTACTAAATAGTGTCAAAATTGACATAAAATAGTTTTTAAAACAAATATTATATTATTAATTGTTATTTTATTCCTAAAAATATAAGGTTTGGCCAAATGACTTATCTAAAGTTATATATATTAATAATAAACAACTTGGGCTTTGTTTGTCTTGTTATAGTAAGTTTATTAACCTTATAGTGTAAGAACACAAGAATACACGGTAAAAGTAAAATTATTTAACTTAACGTTAAATCTAAATGATAAGGTTAAAATAGGAACCTAAACTAGTCTAAATTCTACTGGATGAGAGGATTTCGATCCATCCCCACCTTAGTTTCGAAATAAATCAATTTGGAGCTATTTAAAACCTAATATGACTTCATAAGAAAATAATAGTTTTTGTTATTCCAAAGGTGCCCCTCTCCTCTCTTATAAAAGGGCACCTCCTCCCTCTCTCCTTACACTACTTTGAGCCTTCAATCTCGTCCAAACCCTGCCAAATTATCTTCTCCACTTCCATAGAAACATGCTATAGGTTCTGGTCTCCCTCAAAGACCAATTGTAGTGCACTAAAAGGAGATCTCAAAGAGGTGCTTCAAAGAATAGGTAATGTCTGTTACCGATTCTTTCAACTTTATTTCTTCTTCCACTTCTTCTTATTAGATTTTTTCATTATGAAGTAATAACATCAGTATCACTAATATACTGATATGTTATTATAAGTATGAAACAACCCTATTTCACCATCTATCCATCCTACGGAAAACAAAATCACCACGCGTGCGTACGTACGGAATACCATCTCCACGCCATGGTGTAATCTATTTTCCACAACCACCTTACTTGGATGGGTATAATGGTGTACATAATAACTATATATGATTATTATAAAGGGATATTGATTCTGAAATAGTATAAATACACTTCAATACAATTCCACGATCATGAGAACGATATCATCGCTCGTGCGTACGTACGGACTACCGTCTCCACGACGCGATGAGATTCATTCTCCATGTTAACCATTCATGAATGATTCTAAAGTATATATAATAATTAATCATGAAATATATTACATAATAATAATACTGGATTTATTTGTATATATATGTATGTCATCTACTTAATTCCATTCAACTCAATAAGGAAATGAAAACAGCGTTCATGCGTACGTACGGCCTACCGTCTCCATGAACGGTGTATTTCTTTCCATTTACTGATTTATTATATATTTGTATATTCTGAATATATATTATATATAAATCATGTTTTATATTCTAGAATTAAGTAATCATGATCTAAGTAATCATATGAATAATTACAAGTCAAAACACGGATGATAAATGAAACAATTTTACCCAAAATGCTCTTTAACATGGAATTTACAAAAGAACACGTAATATAAAGTCATAAGTGAACCATATATGATATCATAACAATTATTATGATTATTTAATAAGTCAATGACATTATTTAAATCATTATACAGGAGGTTCAGACACTTACAAATCAAATCGGACCTAAGGTAAGGGAAATATCACAATCTCATTTTTATCCGAGATTGTTTATACTTTGAAATTTACTGGGGTGTATTTTATCATCCACATCCATGTTTCCTCAATATGTAATGTTATTTCCATCCACCTACAATTTTATAAATCCAATTTTACCCTTCGGAGAGTTTTTAGTAAAATATATGAAAGGTATCTTTTGTCGTTTTTCGTACGAGGTACTTTTTTGACTTTTCCGACAAAAGTACGAGAAGAATGTTTTTTTACTTATACGGAATGAATGGGTTTTTAAAACATTATTTCCAAGAATATTTCTTTACAAGTTTTCAAGTTTATTTTTAATCAACTTATTTTATTTTAAAATTTTATGAAATGTTTATAAAGGAAAATGTTTTTGAAGTAGAAAGGATATTTTCCACAAGAATGGAGTTCAAGCGTTTTATCAAAATTATTTTCCATCTAAGATAATATAGGGTTCTGTTTCAATCCCTATTATTACATTGATTTTATTATGTTGTGATGGAATTATTTTTATGATTTTATTTTTCATATATGAATTTTTTTATGATGTCACAATGTTTAAGAATCCCATTTTTATTACATGGGTTATGCAATGATGTATGATTTATGATTTTGTTGCACACATAAGAATGGTATCATTATGAGATGGGTGGGACCTATATCTCCCTCCAATTCATTGGGTAAATATTTTATATCTCATGAGATAGACATGGATGTAACGGTAGGTTATACCGGTTCAGTGAAACAGGACTGAAACGAGGAGTGAACTCAGTTCAGAAATGGACTTTGTCCACTAAGATAGTCTTGGCAATGAGTCTTGACTAATAAGAAATGATTCTCTATGATTATGTGTGTATGCCACAATGTTTCAGGTTTTATGTTACGATTATTGGGGTTTACATTTCACTACTATGATTTATCCCATGTTATGAAATTATACTCTCTTTTGCAGGTTAAGATTTCCAAAATGTTATGTTCTTATGAATATGATGTGATTGATTTTTATTTTGTTTACCCTTACTGAGCATTTGAGCTCACCCTTTTATGTTTTCTTTTCCCCAGGATATAAAGAAATTTTTTAGGTAAAAAAAAAGGGAATATCTTTATGGAGATGTTGAATATCTTTCACCATTATTAGAAGATTACGTCCCGAGTTTCCAATGACACTAAACTATTACGGTCCTTGTGTGTGTGTTTTTGTTATGTAATAAGTATTCCTCAAAATTAATGTAATGTCCTTGTACGTTAAGCTTCGGGTCTCTACAGTTGGTATCAGAGGAAAGGTTTAGTCAACATTTGGAAACTAGGATGCGAAAACTTTAGTGAGATCCCCAGAGATATTTCTAAGGTATGTCTAGGGATGTCCCTAAGGTTAAGTATAAGTATAGGTTATAGTCCTAGAATTGTGCTAACGATCATAGAATTTAACCTAAGATGTTAGATATTGAAGTTACTCCCCCTTTATTATGATTTTTTCTTCTAACACTATTCTTTTTGGGTTTTAGAAAATGGATGGAAACAAGATGATTCACGATAATGGAGGATATTATGGACAATGGAATGATATTGTTCATGAGAAACCAAATTAAATGGGATTTGGAAGTCCAACCATTATTATTATGCCGAATCAGCAATCTAATAATATGATCAATAAACTTAAATTTGGTAAGTTTCCTGACTCGTCTAATAAGAGAAAGATGGAGTTTCATGATGATCATAGAGGAAAGAAAGTTCAATTTCCCCCATGTAAATCATGTGGGAAGAGGCATCGAGGAGAATGTTTCAAGGGAACTGGAAGATGCTTTGGGTGTGGAAAATAAGGACACAAAGCCAGTAAGTGAAAAGGAAAAGGTTTAGTTAACACCATGGATAAGGATAATGGTATTGCTACGACATCAATAATGGTTAAATGTTTTAAATGTGGAATGTATGGGCATTATGCAGACCAATGCCCTAAGGGAAAGTCTCATGAAGAGAATCAGTACGACCGTATGAGTAGTATTTATGTTGATGATGATGAAGAGACTACAAATGATATGTGAGTTGAAAGAATTGTTGAAGCTCAGTCAATGGTTTAATAAGGAAGTGGAATGATTACATGTTTATCAAGTGTAATTTTGTATAAGTAATCTCATGGTACTATGAAATAAAGAGACATCTAAGGATTGTTACACTGTTGTCTTTCCTTGAGTTTTGAAAGTGTATGATTAATGGTACGAGTATCCATTAAAGGATATTCAGATATTTTTGGAATATAGATGATATGCGCATAATGAAGGGATAAGGAGAAAATTAAATGTTTGATAGTATTCATGATCTCATGACTGATAGAAGGAGAAGGTTATGTAATGGATTGAGTATATAGAATTTTTGCATTTTGGTATGTGGAAAGAGTTAACTTTTGACAGCATTCATGTGTTCACTAAGGTTTAATGGGTATTCATTTTTCAAGAGAATACATGATTAAGGTATTCACATGATTGGAATGTGACCAAAAAGATATATGGGGGATAAATGATGGTATTCACATGCTTGGTTGATGACATTTCAAGTAATCATATTCTTTATATTATGATCTTGGACCGAAGTATTTTAGATAAGCCTAAAGATTGGAATGGATTATGTTGGACATAAGTTAGTATTGTTTAAGGATAGAACCTTTTTTCTATATTATTGATGGGATGTTATACTGATATAGTTTTAGAAAAAGGACAACCTACAGGACGGGCGACAGCCCATCGCGTCGGACAGGGCCGTGGGAATCGAACCCACAACCGAAGTGCGACTGGCCTTTATCACCTACCACTAGCCTAGAGGAATTCCCTATTTGGTAAAATAGACATCATTTTTGAGTTCATAATATCAAATATAGCTTAGGCCTAATTTTTCGTATTTTTCTGGAAACTTTCATTTTTTGATGAATCGTGAAACCACTAAGTGGTAGTTAAAAAAAATGAATTCTTCATAAAACATAATTTTACTGCTTCTGTGAGTGGAATTTCAAAACTCCGATAGTCACGGTTGATTTTAGTAAGTAAAATGTGGTTTAATGAGATGAAAATAATTTTTTGTGAATAGTAACTTTTTACTTTTTTTACCACGGTTAAAAGTAAATAGGGTAATTAAGGGTAAAAATGTTATTATTATTACCCTATCACATGTCTTAATTCTATTGTATAAGTGTAATTCGACCAAAAACAACCCTAGGAATAAAATATGACCATTTAGGCCCACTTGGATTAGATTAGGAAATTTATTGTTAATTTATTTAAAGAAGGGTTAAAATAGTTAAAATCAATGTTTAATAAGTAAATCATTTTTAATATAGGGTTGTACAGAAGATAAATTCTATTTTAAATATTAATTATAAATATAAGAATATTTCATACATAATGATATTTTATTTATAATTTTTATACATTAAATAAATTAATTTATTTATGACACAATGATGACGCAATAATTACCATAATAGTGAAACATTATAATAATTCATATTATAAATACCCAAATAAATATAATTTGAGACTTTTTATGAATTACACTAATTTTATAGGTTAATATGACATGTTATAATTGATTTAATTAACTTTTTTCGAACTAATCATTCTGTTATGATTTTCACAAAAGTCATTTACTAAATAGTGTCAAAATTGACATAAAATAGTTTTTAAAACAAATATTATATTATTAATTGTTACTTTATTCTTAAAATCTAAGGTTCAGCCAAATGACTTAGATAAAGTTATATATATTAATAATAAACAACTTGGGTTTTGTTTGTCTTGTTATAGTAAGTTTATTAACCTTATAGTGTAAGAACACAAGAAGACACGGTAAAAGTAAAATTATTTAACTTAATGTTAAATCTAAATGATAAGGTTAAAATAGGAACCTAGACTTGTCTAAATTCTATTGTATGAGAGGATTTCGATCCCTGCCCACCTTATCTTAGAAATAAATCAATTTGGATCTATTCAAAACTGAATATGACTTTATAATAAAATAATATTTTTAGTTATTTCAAAGGTACCCCTCTCCTCCCTTATAAAATGGAACCTCCTCCCTCTCTTCCTTACACCACATTGAGCCTTCATGCTCAGCCAAACCCTGCCAAATTCTCTTCTCCACTTACATAGAAACATCCTAGAGGTTCTGGTCTTCCTTAAAGACCAATTTTAGTTCCCTAAAAGGAGATCTCAAAGAGGTGCTTCAAAGAATAGGTAATGTTTGTTACCGATTCTTTCAACTTTATTTCTTCTTCCACTTCTTCTTCATAGGTTTTTTCATTATGAAGTAATAACATAAGTATCACTCATATACAGATATGTTATTATAAGTTTGAAACAACCCTATTTCACAATCTATCCATCCTGCGAAAAATGAAATCACCGCGCGTGCATACGTACGGAATACCGTCTCCAGGCCGTGGTGTAATCTATTTTCCACCACCACCTTACTTGGATGGGTATAATGGTGTACATAAAAACTATATATGATTATTGTAAAGTGATATTGATTCTGAAATAGTATAAATACACTTCAATACAATTCCACGATCATGATAACGATATCATCGTTCGTGCGTACGTACGGACTACTGTCTCCATGACGCGATGAGATTCATTCTCCACGTTAACCATTCATGAATGATTATAAAGTATATATAATAAGTAATCATGAAATATATGACATAATAATGATACTGTATTTATGTGTATATATATGTATGTCATCTACTTAATTCCATTCAACTCAATAAGGAAACGAAAACATCGTTCATGCGTACGTACGGCCTACCGTCTCCATGAACGGTGTATTTCTTTCCATTTACTGATTTATTATATATATGTATATTCTGAATATATATTATATATAAATCATGTTTTATATTCTGGAATTATTTAATCATGATCTAAGTAATCATATGAATAATTACAAGTCAAAACACGGACGATAAATGAAACAATTTTACCCAAAACGCTCTTTAACATGGAATTTACAAAAGAACGGGTAATATAAAGTCATAAGTGAACCATATATGATATCATAACAATGATTATGATTCTAGAATAATTCAACGACATTATTTAAATCATTATACATGAGGTTCAGACACTTACGAAGCAAATCGGACCTAAGGTAAGGGAAATATCACAATCTCATTTTTATCCGAGATTGTTTATACTTTGAAATTTACTAGGGTGTAGTTTATCATCCACATCCATATTTCCTAAATATGTAATGTTATTTCCATCCACCTACAATTGTTTAAATCCAATTTTACCATTCGGTGATTTTTCAGTAAAATATATGAAAGGAATCTTTTGTCATTTTTCATACGAGTTACTTTTTGACTTTTCCGACAAAAGTACGAGAAGAATGTTTTTTTTACTTATACGGAATGAATGGATTTTTAAAAAAATATTTCCAAGAAGCTTCCTTTACAAGTTTTCAAGTTTATTTTTAATCAACTTATTTTATTTTAAAATTTTATGACATGTTTAGGAAGGAAATTTTTTTTGATGAAGAATGGATATTTTCCTCAAGAATGGAGTTCACGCGTTTTATCAAAATTATTTTCCACATAAGATAATATAGGGTTCTGTTTCGATCCCTATTATTACATTGATTTGATTATGTTGTGATGGAATTAGTTTTATGATTTCATTTATCTTATATGAATTTTTTTATGATGTCACAATGTTTAAGAATCCCATTTTTATTACATGGGTTATGCAATGATGTATGATTTATGATTTTGTGGCACACATAAGAATGGTATCACTATGAGATGTGTAGGACCTATATCTCCCTCCAATGCATTGGGTAAATATTTTATATCTCATGAGATAGACATGGCTGGAATGGTAGGTTATATGGGTTCAGTGAAACAGGACAGAAACGAGGAGTGAACTCGGTTCAAAAATGGACTTTGTCCACTAAGATAGTCTTGGCAATGAGTCTTGACTAACAAGAAATGATTCTCTATGATTATGTGTGTGTGCCACAAAGTTTCAGGTTTTATTTTATGATTATTGGGGTTTACATTTCACTACTATGATTTATCCCATGTTATGAAATTATGCTCTCTTTTGCAGGTTAAGATTTCCAAAATGATATGTTCTTATGAATATGATGTGATTGATTTTTCTTTTGTTTACCCTTACTGAGCATTTGAGCTCACCCTTTTATGTTTTCTTTTCCCCAGGATATAAAGAAAGGTTTTAGGTAAGAAAAAAAGGGAAGATCTTTATGGGAGATGTTGAAGATCCTTCACCATGATTAGAAGATTACGTTCCGAGTTTCCAAAGAAACTAAACTATTACGGTCCTTGTGTGTGTGTTTTTGTTATGTAACAAGTATTCCGCAAAAGTAATGAAATGTCCTTGTACGTTAAGCTTCGGGTCTCTAAAGCTTTGATGAATGCTGAAATTTTCAACAGAGTAAACTATTCATATTGTTTTCATGTCGTTTTTAGAGATTATATGGTTAAAATTAATGTTGTTTTTATCACACTTTTTTCATACTGGTTAACTTAGTGAAGTTTTTGCTAGAAATTTTCTAGTTGGTTCTTTCTTGATTTTCATGCTAGTTTGTTTATATTCTTTTCTTGATGGTTTTTTCATTATGTGTGGTGAGATAGTAGTTTGTATTCTTTTATTTTTGTTTATGATTTTTTATGGTTGTACTAAAATATTCTTTTTGACTCAATTATCTAAGTTGTTGGTATTCTGGTTGTATTCTGTCTTAAGGGATACTTCAAATGATTTTAAAAACTCGTACTTTTCTAACATCACCACTGAGGCAGCCATCCTATATTCAAATTCATAGTCTGACTATTTTGAACGATGCCAAAATGATACTATCCTCGGAGCCTTTGTTAAAAATTTAAGAAATATTTGAAGTATCACTGGTTATGCACACATCGACACATCTTCGTAGCGCCCCACCGGCTGGACGTCACAGACCAATTCCCTTTGGTAGAGGATATCGTCGAGGAGCATAAGAAGTACATGAGCGTATACGTCAAGAGGTTCTTGGTGAAAATGATGCAGTTATATGAGAAGTCAGGCATGTTGGATCATGTTGTCAAGATGTTTGGAGAAATGAAGTATCGGCACATAGAGAAGTCATGCAATGCCCTCCAATCTTTCTCTCTTGAGATGAAAATTTTCAACGATGTCCAGATGATATTCCGTGAGGTATTCAATAAGCACTCCCATAAAATTGGATCTATCATCCTACAACATTATTTTAGAGGGGCATCGGAAGACGGGGTCATTTGATTTTGGGGTTTTTGTGATGGGGGAGATGGAGAAGAATGAAGTGGAGCCAAAAAAATGAGACATTCGGTTTGATTCTAGATATATGGGAATGAAAGGTTCTCAGAGGCAGAGGACGCTTGGAAGCTGATGGGAAAGTGGGGCCTTTCCCCTTCCACAAGGAATTACCATGAAAAAATTAATGTATTGGTTTCTCAGAAGATAATGTCTGATGGAGTGGTGTCATTGGAAGAACTGAAGCTTAAAGGTGTCAAGACTGGCCTCCATACATGTAATTCTTTGATGACAGGGTTTTGTGATGATGGGAGCATTGATGAAGCAAAAAAGTGGTACAAGGAGATAATATCACATGACTGTGGACTTAATAAGGGGACTTTCCCGAGGTTTGTTCCTTTTTTATGTGACATGGTTGAGTATTGGTACGCATTTAAGCTTTGTAAAAAAGCATACTCCTAGCACTGCCTTCCTCATTCGGATGCATTGCAGCGTGCGGTGGATGGAATGGTTAAACAATCTTGGGTTGAGAAGGAAAGGCTGTTTGTTGAGCTGGTTAGACATTTTGGTCATGAACTCAAATTGCCTTTAAAGGATCAGTGATGTTATCCTCTTGCCACTACGTGTGATCTTACACTAGAAATTGAAACGATCTAGTTCAAATAGGGCTTGGGCTTGGAGATGTTATATCTAGGGACATTCAAATTGGTTCCCACAAGCTTTCTCACTATTGAACTTGGAGGCCATGATATATTTGTAATTTGGGGTTTCATTCAAGTAGGTTTATGCAGTGAAGTTCTTGGTGGTTCATTAGATATGGATGCTGAGAACAGAGAATTGAGCTTCAGAGGGGTTTAGATTCTCATTTTAAGTTGCAGGTCACCGTCATTTGTAGTTTCTATACCATACTGGAGTTGGGTAATCTGGGTATTTGTATTGTTCATGTTTTCATGGATTTTGAGCCAAGGAAGAGCCAGTATTTAATGTTATTGTGCTATGATCAATAGAATATTAGCCCGAGGATCTGTTTTTGGAGGCATGTGTGAAGATCCCTTGGTTCAGTGAATGTTTACTACAGTTAATGAGGTGAATATTTGAGATATTATTCACTGTGTGTTAAATATTGATTGGTCGTACTGCAGCCGGATGTTTGGAGGCTTGAAGATGATGATTTTTTACACAGATGGTCGTGTTTTTAATACCAAAGTTATATGATGTTGAATTGGAATGTTTTTTTAAGAGGTGAATTTGCCTCGGTCTTATGAACCAAATTACAGTTGAAATCAAATGAAGTGAATATGGACCAGAAACATGATAGCAGTGGAAGCTAAAAGTCAACATATATTAATTCTAGGCATACTCCAGCTGTTAGTCAAGGTAAATGTGATCCATTTCTTACTGCATTATTAAATAGGTTGAGGATATTTTTTGAAGACTTCCCATCCTTGGACCTGTTGGACAACTGTTTTCTTCGGTTATCTCCCTCTGTTCACTGCTTCATTCAATAAAAGAGATGATCTTGTGATGTTCTTTTATTGGTTTTTATGTTGTTGTTCATCTACACATGTTGTGTCAAAGTTCCAAAGAAAAATCTCTTGAAAAAACTTACTAAGTTATACTTATTTTAGTTTCTTGCGGTTAAATATCTCTTGTGTTGTTTGTTTTGAATAATGTATATTTTTATTGTTTACAAATAATGTAGCTTCTGACTATGTTATCATCTTCTTTACGTCTCATATGTTAAATTCATATAAAATGGAATGATTTCAAAATATTAGTGTGATGTTAAAGGAACCTTTATTCATGATTGAAATTTCATGTTCTTGATAATAAGGCTTGAGGATAGTGAGTTTAGATTGATTCTTTTTGTGCAGCAATTGCTATATGAATAAGTTAGCTCTCTTCGAAACTGAATTACCTCATAATTATAGTGAAATATTATATACATTTAGCATGGTGATATACATAATAAATGATTTTTATTGTGCATTTGAGAGATTAACATGGAGGAATCCTTTCTATGCAATGAAGGGTGACTTTAATTGATTAACAAGTTCGGTATGTGCATTTTAATTCACTGTGGTCATTCTAACTCAATTTTGTTTAGTGTCTTGATTTCATCATGTCATTGAATTCATCCACATACATATCATATATTCATTAAGATGATTTTAATCATAATTCAATTATATTTTTCTCTATGGTGGTGCTTATAGGTTATGCATGGGCATTTTACAGGTCTCCAAGTTGTGAAGAAATAAATTTTTTAGTTTGAGAAGAACAATTGGTGATGATTTAGGAGAGTGAAGGGTCGCCTTTCTAGATTCTGTACCTTCAACTGTAATATTTTTTATTCTTCCTTTTTTCTCTTGTTTTCTTAATTTCAATTAGTATTTGTGATACCCACATATTTTTATTCTCATTTCTTACAACCATTTGGTCAAATAAAATAACTTACTTTTTCATATTTCTTATTTTAATTTTGTTATATGTTCTTCTATTGGTGAGTATTTATGATGATTAATTTATCTTGAAGGAATATGAATTAATTATCTAGAATATATATTGATAATGGAATTGAACCCTGTACAAGTTTTTTCATGTAAGATGAGGAAAATCATATGTTTCAGCTTCAAATATTCTTCTGCGAGTGAGGGCATCTCCAGATCATTTTCCCATGTATATGACCGAGGAACAAAGCCTTCATCCTGGCATAAGCTGCAGTCCCCTTGAATGGTTAGTGATGAACGACGTCAAAGGTGATTCCTCCATCGTCACTCATTGTGCTGCATGTCCCTCGCAAAAAGGGAAAGGGAATGAAGATCCAAACCAACTTGTGCTTCTTGTCCCTCGCAAAATGGGAAAGGGAAAGAAGAACCAAACTAGTTAGAGGAACATTGGAAGGAGCTTCTAGTGCCTAATATCTGCAACCTTCCTAATGTTCCTCCCTCTGCTGTAGAGTCCAACCTTTCCACGTATTTTTCTCTCGACTTTATCATGCCTGGACACAACTAGTAGGTTTATCGACATTCTAACAGATTGGGCATTATTGGATTGTCTCCCACCCATGTTTTTCTTATGAATAAAGATGTCACTACTGTAGATTTCAATGTTGGCAAGCTTGATTGTAGTACGATTAAGGTGATTGGGAAGCGCGAGAAGAATGCCCGAGTCTTGGAACCCTTCTCAGCCTTATGTAAAGTCTGCACTTCGGATGATTAATTCACTATGAGATGTTGTGTGAAGGGATTGTTACAGGAAGTGAATTATGGATTAGTGAAGTGCCCGGAATTGATCAGTACAGTGGTAGATCGAGAAGGTTATGTTGCAATTATGATGCCTAAGCCTTCATATTGGTTGAAGATTAATGTTTCATTTCTTGGCCTTGCCATGTACTAAAGGTTGAGAGGGCTTGTGACGCCGAATGAACCCAGCACCTGGTTTTCTTGAACTAATCACCTCACCCAGTAGTTTTTTGGAGAGGTAATATTTGGTTTTGATATTATTTTTCGATCTGTTTTTTCCCTTTTCACAAATTAATCACCTCCCTACGATGTGTATCTCACATACCATCATAACATAAATTGATTATGTTTCACATTTTTCATATATTGTCTTATATTATGGGAGCATCAATACATGCATGGGGAGCATGTCATAGTGGTGGTGTTGTGCCATAGAATAGGTATGAATGGAAGATGCTTCCATGGAGACTCATGGGTGCGCTTGTCACGATATGGCAGAGGCTCTATGCCAAAAACTGGCAGGGGAAGCGCTACCCCTTTATCAGCGCTCAAAAAAAGCGTTGATAAAGGGGACCCATTTATCAGCGCTTCCTTAAGTAGCACTAATAACGGGGGGATTTATCAGTGCTTTTACCGAGCGTTGATAAATGTTGAGTTTTAAACAAAAATGTTTTTCATGAAAAATATTATTTTGTTATATTGGTATATTTATATTGATATAAATATAATATATATTTTTTTAAATATGTTATAGATACTTATAAATAGACTATTACATTTAATATATAAGAAATTTAGTGAAAATGGCTTCGAAATATTTTAAAAAATATTATTAATTAATAATTTTCTAATTAATATAGATTAAAAATCATTTAATAACAATTTGAGGACACAAAAAATAAAAACAATTAATAAAAGATCTAAAATATGTTGAAAATGTAACTCAAACTTCAAACGGCCATAACTTTTGATCCGGGTGTCCGTTTGAGCTCTACAACATATCAAATCGAAGAATGCGATGAGCTCTATGCGCTAGTGACTGAGGCAAATCCTATGTCACATTTTTGGAGCAAGAAAAGGCCTAGAAGACCCCAAAAACTGAGTTTTTAGTCGGGATACCCATATTTGTTAACATTCAAATAAGTATAACTTCTGATCTAGATGTCCGTTAGGCCTGTAACACATATCATATCGAAGATTGTTTCATTTTCTTCGATTTGACTGGTTGTGGTGTTGAAACGGAATTCTAGATTATATTTTGTGTTCATTTTAACATTCTATGGCTTTTCAAATACATATATATATGTATTTATTCGTAAATATATATCTGTCTGTGTTTGTGTGGGTGTCTATGTGTGTGTCTTTGTGTTGTATATATGTATATATCTATGTATTTATTTATTTACTTACTTATAAACACACATCAAAAACATATTTTTCTTAAATGTATTTAAAACTAATCTTAAAAGTACATTCTATGGCTATTCAAACACACACATATATGTGTTTATTCGTAAATATATATGTGTTTGTGTGTGTGTGTCACTGTGTATGTTTTTGTGTTGTTTATATCTATGTATGTATGTATGTATGTATTTATTATTTTATTTATAAACACACATAAAGAACATATTTTTTCATAAATGTATTTAAAACTAATCATATAAATATAGATTAATATACAAATAAATATACGTATAATAAATTATAACTATATATATATATATATATATATTAATATACAAATTAATATATATATATATACTAATATATGAATTAATATATTTATATTAATATGAATCTATATCAAAATATGAATAAATATAACTATATTTATATAGATATATCATTAAATAGAGAAACAAATGAAATGGCATAGTGGTAAAGGTGCGGCCACGAAAGGGGGACGGTCCCGGGTTCGGGTTCGGGTGGAAGCGAAGGGGTTGTGCGCGTATGGGGGATGCGCGGGAAGGGGGTGCGCGCGTATGGGGGATGCGCGGAAAGGGCAGCGCGCGGGAGACCTCCTCCCGTTTTATTTTTAATTTTTTTTTTAATTTTTTAATTTTTTTTGACCTTTATCAGTGCTTTTTAAAAGCGATGATAAAAGGGACCCCCCTATATTAGCGCTGAGCTTTACAACACTTTTTTAGCACTGTTAAAGCCCTTTTTTAGCACTGATATAGGCCATTTTTGTACTAGTGAGGCATGGAGAGCCTGCCATGGTAGAAAATATTATGTTGCAACTTCAAATCTTCTACAATGGTGGCATCAATACATGTATGGGGAGGGAGCATGTCGTGGTGGGTGCTGTTGCGGCATAAAACATGAATGAGTAGAAGATGTTGCAATGGAGACTCATGGGTGGGGTTTTCACGACATGGAAGGGGCATGGGGAGCATGACACGGTGAAGAGGAAGATAATTACAGCTTGCATGGACCCTTCACTATTTTAAACCTTGGATTGAAAAATGATGTTTGAGAGTATGGAGTTTCATGTAATGTTTGTTCGATTTCTAATACTTTTAAACATATTTGCAACATGTTTCATACACCATCATTTCAAGTTTGAAAATGTCCATATAATCTAATTTTATAATGAAAATATAATAAATATAAAAAATATAATTATATCAATAAATATAATTAAGAATTGTTTCAATAAATGCTGGAAGAAACACATATAATATTTTATTCAAAATATAATTTATAAATAAATATTAATCGTTGATAGTTTTTATAATAAATGGAATGATGAATGAAAATAATATTACCAATAGATAAATTGGTCATATTAAACTATTGTTAAACAATTTGACCAACATATATATTATCTGTTGGTATTAGTATAATTCAAACAGAACTATTTTATCTGTCGCAATAATATTTAGCGAAAGAGTTTTTACCAACAATTTAGCGATAGGACAATTTTCGTTGGTAAAACATTTTACAAACAGAAAATACACCTTTACCAATAGATATACCCCTGTTGTAAAAAGCTAATTATTTTGTAGTGTAAAGAATATACATCGAGAAAATATCTCAATCAATTATTATCCACAAATTATGACTCACACAAATGGTAGATTTAAAAAAATATTTAGATGTTTATTAATCTAGTAATATGTGTCAATGGAAATTAATTATAAATATAATGAAATAAATGGTAAAAGAAAATATTCCTGTATCAAACACAAAAATGAATGATGATGAGAATTAAAAATGGATGTTTGATTGAATGAGGATGAAAATCAATAGAAGGGGTATCAACATGATTTAAACTATTTACTAAAATTATTATTTAATAACAGAGTGTGGATGATTAAAAGAGATTAAGAATAAGAAACATTCCTTAAAAATATATTGAAATTAAAACAAACATAAATGATTAAAATTTAGAGGAACACAAAAGAGCATGAAAACATTTAGAGGTGGAAGGGTCTCTAACGTAAAAAACCTAATTTTGGAATATGATTACAGGACATTGTGAGGGACATGGTCATGAAAATATATCCTCATTTTCTATCTGAAATGATATCTCTGCAAGGAGAGGAGGGTGTGTATTTATAGCCTAATGAGGCAGGCAGTTTTCTTTCCAAATATTCCCCTATACTGGGATCGCCAATTTGATTCTCCAGACAGCCGAATCCAAAGAAATAATCTTCTTAAAAGTTTTAGATATGAATGTGTAAGGTATACCCTCAAATGTTGGTGTCCATTGGACATATGAATCCAATTTTATGGAAGATTAATTAAACAATTTTATTCTATCCGTTTCAATCCATAATTTTTCGAAGGGATATACGTGAATGGTTTTTTAAATAGAAACATTCCCTCAAACCATAATAATTTATTCTAAATAAACTTTTTGTATATCTTGTCATTAACACTACAAAATATAATCTCTAATTGAATTATATATCAATATATAATTAAACAAAGGGGTGTTGCTTTTAGTTCCCATACATTTTGGATTGTTGGAATGCATAGAATCGTTGGGCCCCTTTTCGGGGGAGTCGGGCCTTCAAATTTTTACCAATATGAAGTGTATTTTCCCTAGAATATTTTATAGAATAAATGATTATATACTTATGTATTGATTAAATTAATTCAATCTTCATTGATGGAATAGTTTCTTCACAAATTCTTTAGTTCATCTTATGGGGACTATATGACCATTCAAATGGAAGAATTGTCCAACGATTCCTTATAATGATTAGTTGTACATTTAATAAGGATGCCTAAAGAAGAAGAAACAATTTGGATAACTGAGGTGAGAGTTATAAATAAAATTGTAAATTTACATGATTGGATTTATTCAAATAATTCTCAAAAATTATATTTAGTAGTAAAACATGGGTATTTTACACTAATTATGAACTTTTACATGAAAATTAGTAAAGGGGGAAGAAAAATGTTTGGAGTAAATGAATGACATAAATAACCTCACAAACTCCATACTATAACCCCTCCACTCATTATATTGGTTTTATTATGCATAATACACACCTTACAGGGCTTAAGGTTTAAATAAAAGGGGATTTTTTAAAGAAGAGTTATACATTTAAACTGAATGATTTAGTTTTATTTATACTTACACATACTTAAAATATTATTAAACAATGATGATATAATATAATACGTATACCACATATAATTATATTTTATTATGTTATGTCAAGAACCTATATATATCTTGTTTTTTCAAAAAATGGTATATGAAACCACATTTTTTGTGAACGGCGGACTACCACCTCATTAAACGATGAAAATTGTTTTACACAACTGCTTATCATTGTTTTATATGGACATGAATTAAATGTAAATATATGATATTATTAAAATATTTATCGTCATGGTAAATTAATATATTATATATTTTCATACAATTTTATTTATTGAAAAATTATAACATCGTTCATGCATACACAAGGATTACTACCTCCAAGAAGCGATGTGATTCGTTTTTTCATCACCACATCACATAATAATCATATATAAGTGTATATATATATTATCGTTTTTATGATATTATTATCATTTTATAAATATAAAATAATAATTTTATTCTTTTGAAAATGATATTAATCAAATTAAAATGTTTCTGATGTGAACTTATGACTTATCATCGACAAGATTGTAAAAAAGTTCATATTCCATAACCATCATTCAGGATTAATATTAAAAGTATAATTTATGTATATAAATGATAATTATTTAATAATTATTATTCTATAGATAGTTTAATGATGACCTTTTTTACCCTATTAAACTTACTGAATTCATTTTGGACATATAAACTAGATAGCGTCAAAAGGTACAACGTGAACTTAATTGATTATGTAATTGATAATAAAATGATAAAAGGAATAATTAATTTTAAAAATATTCTCAATAAATTAAATTATTAATTTATTTTTATTTTGTAATAAAATGAACATATATGATGAGTCATACTCAAGTTAAGTGGCACGTTAATTAAAAATCCTCATTTCAAATGTTTTAAATATTTATTTTATAATTATTTTTCTTCTATGTATATATTAGTAAAAAAATTATGGATGTATTTATATGGGAATAAATTAATTATAATAAAAATTGCATGTCATTATTTAGTTTCTTATAATTTTTTCCAAAATGAATATTTTATTTGTTTTATAAGAAACATTTTTGCTGAATGAAAAAAATAATTTTTTTAAAAAAATACGGTATCAATGAATTTTACCTCTACCACAAACAATAATTTTTTTTATTAAATAATAATTTTACCATTTTATTCAATTAAAAACCCTCTTACCCTTTATTTAATGATTTTTATTTGTTAAAATATGGTTTTAAATGAATTAGATATATCAGTATCAAGGAATACTTTCTCATGGGTACAAAGAAGTTTATTTTTGAATATTTCATGCATTATGATTATTTTATGGTTATTGTGTATTATTTAAGATAATAGGTTCTTATGTTATAAATTAAAGATGGATGTTCTTGTTATATGTCTCTAATGTATTTGTTAAGTGGAAGAAGTTATCTGATTAGGATTCTCCAAAGAGATTATTGGGATTTACTAGGTAGATTATTCCATTTATAACTATAAAGGTTATTAGATTTTAAAAAATAAAGTCTGTTCCAATTTTAACCAGGACTATTATTTAATTTTCAACCATAAAGGTTATTTAATTTGGGACTATATAGGTTATTCACTTTGTATCCCATATATTTGTTCTATTTTTAGGAGTGATTTTAACAGTTATATGAAAATGATGACTTAATTTAAGTGTGATTTATATATTCATATTAAGGGGTCTTAGATAAATATTACGATTTAAAAAAGATAGTGATGTGTACATTTTTAAATTATGGTATATGACACTTCTTAAGGATAAAACTTATAAAGTTTTTGAAAAAAAATTCCAAATTTTTCCTGATTTCTAGGAAACCATTACGAGTTTTCTTTTTTCATTTAATTTATTTTATGAAATATTCTAGGAAAATATTTTGGAACTTAAGTTGATTTATCGGGTTGTAAATGTTTCATGTTAAACCCAATTTTAATTTTGAGGTAAGGAAACAATTTATAATTATTCATGGAGTAATGGATTTTCTAGTTTTTCTTATATAACTTAATGAGTTTTTTAGCTCTTCCCTTGTTTAAAAATTTCATTCATAGGCATTTATGGATGAGTAGAGATACGTATGATATCAATATGAACATTGTGAATATATTCCATGAAAATAAAATATGTTTCTTTTTAAAAAGTTTGTATTATGGGGAAATAACATACTGAGTGTAAGTATCAACTTTTAATATATGGGATTAATATGTAAGATGTATGGCCTCATTATCTAAATATGTAAATTGTAAAGATCATCTAAATGAATGAATGTGAATTATCTTATAGAAATTCAATTTAAAAATTAATTATGGCTGGATCCTTACACGTCATATATATTCAATAGTGGTGAGCTAGACTGTGGGGATTAATATATATTCTTAGAGTACCCAATGACCAAAGAGAATTAGATGGAAACAATCCTTCATGGGAGAGGGATTACCATATTTCATATTTTTGACAGAGTGAGAATCTTCAAGAGATCATCTTGGAGCAGGAAAACCATATGTGAGCTTAATACTCTCATCTTTTTTAGTACTCATTTAATTTTTTAAATGAAAATCCATGTATGGGGGGATAATGTAACAAATATATTTTTGAAATGTCACACTTTTTAATATTTCAAATAATATTTTCATAGTTATGTGTGGTATCATCTTGGAATTTAATCCCCCATGGAGCTTCGGTATAGATATATTTAAAAAATTACAAATAATATCTCACACATGTTTAGTTGTTTTTAAAATAATGGAATATATCCTACAAGATTTATCAATAATGAAAACTAAAAAATCTGTTAATTTATGAATATGGGTTCTACCCTAGGCATTCCATAATCATTGTATATGTTAGGTGATTCATTAATTTGTAGTTGGGGTGAAATAATAGGAAAATTAATTAATTAAATTATATATATATTGTTAGAGTTATGTAACCTAATTCCCATTTACATAATCATGGTTATAAAAAAACACGAGGGTTATATTCATAACCCTATAGATTGGATGAAATGACCATGGAGGAGATAAATGGGAGATGATGATGAGATCCTTGATCAACAATTTCGTATACTGTGGGGATTTTCATCATCAATGGATTTCTTGGATGTCACCATTGAAAATATTATAGAATAAATATTCATCATTTATTGATCTACTACTATGTTAGGAAAAAAAATTCATTTAGTTTATCCACTTTGAGGAATTTTTAATTATGAATACAAATTATTTCTTTTGGAAATTAATTTACCCATCACATATGTTAGTTTACGGTTATTAAAATTAAATTATTATAATTAAAAATTATTTGATTATTATTTTTTGCAAATTTTTTTGATTTATCCTTAAAAGTATGGATTCTAACCCAAATAATGTCAAATTTTCCTTTCTCTGTTTTTTATATATTTATTTTTCACCCTTTAATATTTGAACGTTCTTCATTGATATTTAATTTTACAGATGAATCGATTATACCTAGTAACAGAAATGTAAGTAACATATATTAAGAATAATTGATCATTTTATTGGATTTTTTAATGGTATTGAATTAATTACAAGATTTTTAGGGTGGTGATGGTGATTTGAATATTTTTTTAATGGTTTAGTTTTGATGAGTTGTTCTATGTGGGTGCATCGAGATAGTGATTCTATGAAATTCCTAAACAATGTGTGTCCAGAATATTACCACCAAAGAGGATGTAGGCAAGTCAACTCATATCCATTATTTTTAGTACATTACATGAGAAATATGAGGGGGTAGGGCAGTATGGGTGAAGAGGATTAAATGGTTTATAATTTATGGGAAATCCTAATAAATGTAGACTATAGTTTGAAAAAACACTCTATGTGGACTCCCTATTACAGTGGATATGTTTCACACATGAACATAAATATCACATGGAAGTGTGATGAATTGAAATATTATTTGAACTTTAAACTAGAATCCCATCATGTACCATGGGGTACATGGAAATGGACACCGTAATTGTGCAGGGGCCTAACCATAGTTCATAGGCATGGTCTAGAATAGGTGGGTACAAGTATGGGTAGGACTAGATAGAACGTGATATGTTTTGTGTCCATTATACATATCATGTATCCCTCCTATGGTTGGTTGGAGCCCTTGATACCCTCATTCTAGTTTCAATATTAGTTTGGGTAAATTCCCATAGACCATACCTGAGTGGTTAAAATGTGGTATCCATTACTGAGCATAGGATTCATGATACCCTCTATGGGTCAGTTCTAGATATAGTGGGGTATTCATAGATGTTTCATGGGGAGTGATCAACTATTATTCATCCCTAGGTTAGGTAAGGTATATTGTTTCTAACATCTGGTGCATTTGATCACCTTCATGGTGGGTTATTTTGAATTTTGTTAGGTATCCCCCACAGGCATATGTAATTATCCACAATATATGTATCTATGCCTTATGAGTTCCATCATAAACATAAACATGTAATGTTTTTATGAGTGTGACCTTTACATTCATTTTCATCAGTGTTAGTGAGACTCATGGAGTGAGTTCCAATTGGTAAATGTGACTTTTGAGCCTTGGTCAAATCCTAGGATATCTATAAGGATGTGACCTTACATTGAGTCTTAATGTCTATCTATTATCATATCTAGATTTTTTTCATTTTCTTTAGGTTGACTAACCTTATTTTATTTTTGATATAACTATCATTTATTATTTGTATAGTGATTTTGGGGTGTCCTACTAGATATGTTTTTACTCACTCTAAATGGGATATTCCCCCAAATGTTGAGTATTATGAAAATAATGGATCTTTTTATTGATTCCTAGGAGGACTAATAAAAGATGAATCCTAGTTTCTCTAGATGCAACGTATATGATTCTAAGATTTTAATCATTACAGTAATCCCCTTTTGTTAGAGGGATGGTATTTTTTAACATTTATAGTGGGATTTTATTTTTACCTTTTATTATTCATACTCTTCACATACAGTAATGTGGGATTAATTGTTATAAATGCATATATAGTATTAGTTTTTGTCTCTCTTTTTCACTATTCTAGCATATAAAAAAAATTCATGGGTATATGAAATATAGTCTAAGTCCTACCACATGTGTGATATGTCAATATGGATCTAGTCTCAACCCTTTTTCTTTTGGAGGAGGACTTTAGGTATCACACATGGCCTACTGCAAGTATGGATGGCCTCAATGGGCCATATTAGGATAATTTATTATAGAATATATATTCATTTCACCTAATCATACTTTCACAGACCTATTTTGGATAAAGTAGTAACTTTAAAATATTTGATCTGATGTAAACACACATATCACAATAAATTGAATTATCTCAAGTGTTATAAATCAATAAAAATAATGTATCTCATAATTTTATGATTATGAATAGGAAGATAAAATATCTGTGTATGAAGGATAATATTGATCAACGGTCAGTGAAATTTGAGTATGGGTCTTCTCATTGTCAAATAAAAATGTCACGATGAAGGAAATTTCCTTATAAGGTTTTGAGAAACATCATTTTGATCTTAAATTTCAACCATATCTATCAACATGAGTGATTTATAGAATGTACCCCCCACATTCATATGGTAATTATCATTCCATTTATTATTTTCAACAGTGGGTTTATGATATATTTGATGTAAACATTTTTTTTACCTCATGCATTGAATGAATGAGTTATTATTTCTTCCTTATATTATTCAAATTAGTGCTCTTTGGTTTTCTAGATAAAGGTAGAGATATATTATTAGGTATAATTCAATGGGAGATATAATAAATCAGATGATAATTTTTTACAAAAGTATTGAAAAGGGGGAATAATGGTTTGTAATACCCTGCAACACCCTAAGAGGGGAGCAGGGAGTCAAGGAGTCAAAATTTTATTTTAGTGAGACTGATCAAGTCCCAATAAAGGTAGTAACCTGTTAAACATGTATGATGGAATAATGAAAATATTAAACAAACATATTTAGAAATAGAAACACAGTATTATAGTTTTAATTATTTCCCTGAAAATGACTTGTCCAAGGATCATATGTAGATGGTGCGGGATTGATTCCGAAATCTACTAAACTTTTCTATATTTAAGGATTTTGAAATATAGGGAAGGGTTACTCCATTACAATGAAATGGACATTACAGAAACTTTAGGGAGAGAACACTACCTCCTTAAGATTACATCCATCAAATCCCCCTTGCTCATGACCTTGGCTGAAGCCATACTCAGTTTATCAATTGAAGGTCACTTGAATAGATTGTAAATATAATTCATTATCCCTAATTAGAAAAAGTATTTTCTTGAAACTTAATAATGAATTAGTGAAATTTAATTCATTGTTCACTCAAACCAGATGTTCCACCCCTATTTTTCATGTAAGTACCTTTCGTGAAACTCACTCCTTCAAGAGACCATAAGTTTTGTGAATATCATTTAAATTGTTGAATGCACCATAATTTCGTGATTCTACCAACCTTTTTGAATATCCCAACATTCATGGAACTCCAAACCATCATGAAACACTCGACCTTGACTTCGTTTTCTCAAATTCCGTATAATCAATTATTTCTTAATCATTATTTTCTAAAATTCTCTATTCATAGAAACTTCCTAATTTTCAAAAGAATTATCTTCATGTAAGACCTTCATAAAACTAGAGCTATTCAACCATTTTCCAAACTCAATCCATATCTCGTATGATGAGTGGACACATATTTATAAACATGGCCAACATTGTAAATATTTTATTTTCACCATGTCCTTTTTTTCAAACCTCTTCATTTATGTTCATGAGCCTCCTTTTCTTCTCAATGATTTAGTGAAATTTTATCATTTGTGAATCTTCTTGTAATCCCATAACATATTTTCCTTCCATTACATCTCATCCATTATTCATGTAACCACTTTTGAAAAAAATACAATCATTACAACAATAGATTCATTCATGAAACTCCACATCTTAATGAAGATCGATCCTTCAAAGAATCTAGACATTTTCTATATTTTAATGAATATGTCATGGAAAACCATATTTCTTGAAGCGTTTACCTTCCTATAGATTTTGAGCACAAATTATTTAGAGGGCACTAGAAAATCATTCCACCATAAAAAATAAATCCACATGCACTGAATGATAACTTGTCTTGAGAACTCATTGATCGGCCCAATGTGGATTGACAGTAAACCTAAAATACAAACTATTTCCTATTGTGACAAACCATAGTTCAAAAAATTATCCCTTATTATGTTTTTTTGGAAATCTATATATATATTCAATTAATTACTAGCCTCAAACAAAATCATAGTTTTCTTGGAATAACTCATCCATCACTCGATGACAATGTGAAACACTCTTGGGGAGGAATACAAGAGTGGTGAAAGAGGATTTCATGCCTCATGAGACCACAACCCTATCCTCTAATCCTACAATTAATTGAATTTCATTCCCCATATTTGAAAATAAACCTAATGAAACTATATCATCTCCTTATTATAAAAAACGGACCCCTGGATTGTTTCTCCCTTATAAAACTATTTCAAATTGTTATAGGATTAACATATATCTCATCGTGATATATTTTCTATGAGGGTGTTGATCCATATTTTTCATAACACCAATCATGCCCTTATTTTCATTGTGTATCACCATTGGTTGTTTCACCTCATCACCAATATTTATAATTTTCTTCTTTATCAATAATATAAATTTTCATGACTTTGTTACATAGATAAACTATATGTTATCTATACTAAGATAACTGGTTTATTTTTTCTCGCTCAACCATCCCACAACTTTTTTGCCAATTAATAATGCATCCTCCATCCCCCACACCCCCCCAGTGGAATTTGGATCCACCACATATTAAACACAGTGAACATCCAAAAATCCTGATAATCCATTATCTCTTCATGATATAAAGTATAATCCCAACTTGATATTACCCGAAATATATTTAATAATTTTATACCTACTGATAAATTATCTTCCTTTTGAGTACTATGTATGAGAAGCATGAAACATGTTGAAAAAATAATATATGTTCATGTTTCAATCAAATATAACAATCTTCTAATGATCAACTTATGCAAGATGGGATCAAAAGATTTCCCATCCATGTGCTTTACAATTTGTTTCCGGATCACAATCAGAGACAACATTGGTTTATATTCTTACATATTTAAATTCCTAAAAATCTTCATTCAAATATTTTTCTGAGAAATAACGGTTTATACATTCTTTTGAATCACATGTATCCCTGAATAGTTCAAGAGTTCATGAATAATTTTCATTTCAAATTCTAGTTTCATGTGATTATAAAATTATATCACTGATTCATGATTTATTCAACAAAATATAATTTCATCCACATACACAAGGACTATAAATTTATCTCCATATCAATATTTCACATAGAGATTATGGTCAAAAGATACTCTTTTAAATTTTATCTTCATCTTATAGCCATCCAACATAGAATACCATGTTTGTGTTTCCCAATTTACACTATAAAGATCCTTCACTAATCAAAAAACCTTTGTCCCATTATTACAAATCAAAAATCCCATCAGTTGTTCAATATATGATTATTCTTCATGAACTCTGTTAAAAAAATTTATCATGACATCCATTAGATAGAAATTGTGCCCTCTTTAAACCACCATGGCTTGGAAGATCCAAATTGGATCCTGTTGAGCTACTAGATAAAACATTTCTTTAATATAAATGCCTTAAATCTATGAAATGACTTTACGAACTAGGAAATTATTATTTTTGAACATAATTCCTAGTTCATCAATTTTTTTATGGTCCACATTCTTCCGCTCCCATTATGGTTTTTGGGCACTTAACAAGATCCCATGTCTGGTTTTGGGAAGTCATATCTAGTTATTCATTTATGACCATAACCCAAGTTCCACCATTTATTTCTTATTCAAATGATGTTGGGTCCACAATTAATAATAGAGAAGAATGTTCTTCACTCCTAATTATCCATTTCTATGTTGGTGTGTTCGAATCACAAATAATATTCGATTTATCAACATATACTATTCTATTTATCCTGTGAGGTGTTATTAATGTTTCATCTATAATAGTTTAATTATACTTTTGAATCATCATCATTTTGGGAACCCTTAATGTTGGGAAAGACTTCCACGAGTTCTGAATTTGAATATGTAACTTTCCACTTTATTTTTCATCATCAATCATATCAACATATGGTATCCTCGAAAAATAAATAGTTTCTCCTATAATGATCTGGACATTATTTCTCTCCATAAACTATCTCAGATTATTATGGTTGTATTTGAAGGCATTAATCTTCATTGAGTATAAAATGAACATTTCCTCATCAATAATATCAACATACATTCCATGATTTCCTTATTTGATTCAGATGAACCATTTAGTTATAAAGACAATAATATTATTTGGTGAGGTATTATTTCTATTCTATATCTCATATGGTATTTTTTCTCCCCAATACATATACCTATTTGATTTTTAGTGTACACATCACATTGAACAACTTATTTCTAGAAATAATAAGAAATACAACTCTCAATAATTAGAGTTCATTCCATATTATTCACCTATATTTTTCTACATTTGACCTCCCCATTTTTTCGACAAGTTCTCACTGAAAAAACCTCATAATTGATACCATTATTTATGTTGTAATTGTCGCAATTAATTGATGTGTATTGTAATCCATTTTAATATCACAATATCTTGATTTTTTAGCCAGTTTCATTATCAATTCCCCATAGATATGTCTTCATATAGTCAATTACTTCCCATTTTCACTACATAAACATCATACATGTCATTATACTGTAATCATAAATAAAAATAATGAATTACCTATCTCTCTATGTTCCAGCAACATTTATTGGACCACACTCATATATGGGGATGAGATCAAACAGATTTGATGCCTTTTTTTCATAGCAGTTAAATATTTTGGACCAACATTACTAAATATAAAGCATCACATGTATTTTATTGATAATACATTAGATTGGGAACTTCCAAAACAACATTTATCATGGATATGTTTTCTACTATATGCTTCTTTTTGTGACCCAGCCTCTTATTCCACATGTTTTTTTCCGCATTAATTTTTAAGAAAAAATTTTTTCTTTTCTTTCAACCGGGTATAAATTACCATTTATCCTACAACCTTTCATGGGAGAATTTTTTATGTTCTTTTTGATAGTGCACCCCTTCTGATTAAATGTCACAACCAAATTTGATTCATGTTGTTAACTCACACTTAGGATATTGTGACACAATCCATCCCTAGAGAGAGCATTTTTTTTATTATCTTTCCATTTTATAATTTTATATTTCCACTACCTTTTATTTTTAGGGGACTATCGTGATCGAATATCAATATTCCAGCAACCCTTTCCTTAAAATTTTTCATCTAAATTATATTTCCAATCATGTGGGATGAGAATCAGCAATCAAGAATCTAGGTGTTACTATTTTTTGTAATTTTGAGTGCACTTTATTCCAGGATGTCTTTCTAAATATTCATTATTTCCTTCCAAGAGATACCTAAATTGGTGAAAGAAAAAAATGCCCACTCCAATATCATTTCAATATGAACGGTTGATGCATAATATTCTGCTTCTTCTAAAGGATGATACCTTTTTTCATGGATAATTATTCTTAGTTGACAAGTAAGGACTTGTATCAGAGTTGTGTAGTTTTTTTAACACCGTTCCTCTACCTGTAATGATTATCTTTATGTGAAATGATAGAATAGTGAAAAAAATATCCATGGAAATTATTTATTAAATTTTATGTAGGATATGATCTCGTTATTTTCTGTTGACTTACATGTTCTTCCCCCTCTTGAAATCTTCTTTCCTCGTCGTAGTACGACATAGTATGGCATAGAGAGCCAAATAATTGACACTTCATAAGAGCAAATATCTTGGTGATACAGAACTATGTTTCACTCACTCCAAAATATCTTAATCTAAAAAACATCCAAAAAATAATTTATACTTCATTTCCCTTTATTTTTATTTAGTTTAAATATTAAAACTTAAAGAAATTACTTTTCAGTCATGTCGCTCAACTACATTATCTGTTTAGTTCAATCTCAATGTAAGTTCTTTGATGAATTTTTTCGGGTCTGAAATCTTATTTTTAAAATACAATACCTCTTCATAGATTTCTAGAGTTGTTAATATTTTCTTCTACCTATCCTTGAAGTCCTTCAATCTCTACTTCATGTTTATCCACATACTCTGATAAATTTTTTAACAAAGATCCCATCATTTATTTTTGTTTATTTTAATGTAAACCTCGTCAAGAGAACCCCCAAGTTCTACCTCAAGATCTATAACACCATTAGAATATTTGTATTCATCTTTTATATGATATATATTATCAAATCTAGTACTCATGAAGTCTTCAATATCATATTTAATATCTAGTTCTACATCCTCCAAAAGTTATTATTATCTTCTTCATATTGGAATATGAAACTCTTTCGCTTTAATTTATTTCATGATTTGAATTCTCCATTTTGTGGGATCCTCCTCCAAGTCATCTACATGAATTTTTATTCACCTTCTACAACAAATAATATTCTTGGTCACCAAGAATAAATTTTCTATTCCATAACAAACTTAAAAAATACAGAGGATTCTTGCCTTCAAATGACCATTTTACTCTCTTAAATGTTTAGCAAAAAGAGAATGTATTTTTTTCATCCACATCACTTAAATAACCAATAACATTTCAAATTCCATGATTATCCATTTATTTGAATGCTATTTCATTTCAAAAATATATTTTTGTAACTTATGGTTTTACTGTAATTTCATAAGATGCCATACTACTTAAAATATCATGAAGAGAAAGCATATACAAATCTCATTCCATAAGGTATGACACATTTGGATTTTACATAGGTGGGATCCTGTAATGGACCTAGCCTCTTTCCTCCATTATATTATGAGAATCTGGTGTTTGAGGTGTTATTGTAGTTTAAGGTGACTAATTCCAATAGTTTACCAAATTTATAGTTTTCCAATAGTGAGACATTCCAATAGTCAGTCATTCTTATTGTGATTCATTCTATTATTTTTCCAAAATATTAGTTCTCCAATGGTGACTCTTGGAGCTCAATCCCAATGGTGAGGCACTGGCAGTGAGTTACTGGCATTGACATTCCAAATGGTGAATCACTTAATGGTCACTCATCCTATAGTGACATTTTTAATGGTACCTCACCGAATAGTCACTCAACCAGTGATGAATCTCTAAAATATTACTCATCAAATGGTCAATCCTTTAGAAATGACACACCGAATGGTGAGTCATCGAATAGTCACTCCTTAAGTAGTGACGTGTTGAATGGTGACTCATCGAACACTCACACTTCTAGAAGTGGCTTGCCAAATAGTGACTCATAGAATGGTCCCCCTTTTAGTAGCGGATCGCTGAACAATGACTCACTGAATGGCGACTCGACAAAAGTGACTCACGGAATGGTGACTCACTGAGCGGTGACTTTTCCAGTGTCAAGCCATTATTGGTGAGACATTTCCAATAGTTTTTCATATTTCTAGACTTTTACTGTTCTTCTTGTTTGGTCCTTTTGACGCATTTTTTGATATAAAATGTGTTTAATACCAAATTTAAGTGATTTTGAATCCATTTTAGGGGATATAAATCATATATTCATTTTTATAAAAAAATCAATATGTTTAACTGGTCAAAATTTTATGGGGATTATATGATGTTTCATATCTCATGTGTTACAAATCTAATCCTTCAAAGGAAGAGAAATTCCATTAGTACATTACTTCTCTTTTTTCTTGACATGGTAGGTTATGAATTCATCTCCCCATAGATGTCCTATTGTTAGGGGCTTCAATTAGAATGAGTTCCCCCTGAAGTAGATTCCTCTTATTCCCACCCCCTATCTCGGTGTAGAGACTCTAAAAAAGGATTTTTCCTTATATGTAGGTTTCCTTCATCCCACTTACTTGTGAATCATGAATGTGGGTGCATTAATATTTTCCTTGTGAGGATAGTTGAGTCAAAATTAATTAAATATACTTGAATTGGTTTATGATAAATATATAGCTGATGGAAAAAAGTGATTTATTATTTTCTCATTATTTATTTTGGTTATTACTGTGATTTGTAAGGGATAACTAGCCACTGAAAATCAAGGCTATTGGTGTTATTTATTTTTTCACTAGTTTATGGGATGTGGAATACATGAATTTTAGGTTGTGCTTGATGTCATTTATTATATATTTGGTTGACCATGTACATTCAGTAAAAATAAATAGATTCCATGGGATTGTATAGTTTATGTGATAACTCCCTAAATTAAATGAAATTGAATAATGGATTCCCTAATAATTTGAAAAGTGTTTTTTTATCTATTATGTGTAGATAAGTGTCTATGGAAATGATTGTGTGTTGTGGGTGGGATATGATGATATTATGGGTAGAACATGATTGTGTTGTGATGTGTGTGGGGAAATTGGATGAGATGTTTTTGTGAAGTGTGGTTGTGATTGATGTAATGGTATTGTGGTATAATAGTTCTGCAATGATGGATATGGTGTATATGATCAACAATAATGAACAGGTGGATGTTGATGCAAATTGGTTATGATGTGGGATTACTAGTAATAGATAGAGGGGTTGTTTTGTGGTGCTACTTTTTGGTCATTGTTTATTGTATTGTAGGAAATATTTCGAGTTTATTAGTAAGTATGAAACTAAAGTAGAATATATGATCACGGGAAGAATCTTGAAAAATCATTTATTTGAAATGGAATGTGGAATGTGAACATATAATGGAAAATTGATAATAGGATAGGATTTAATGAACACATTTGTTGTTAATATGTGATTATTCAATATTTTTGAATTCTGTAAAGAAGATAAATGTGGACTAAAAGCATAATGTGACTTATGGATTATGATTTACTAGTATGGTGTTGTTCTTATTCTATGTGGTTGGCTCTATTATATCTACCCAAGTATTAATGGAAATAATACTAATTTTTTAATGATTTAAAATGGTCTTGTTTAATGAAGAAATTGATTATGGTGTGTTTTTTTTAACTGGTTAATGATTATATATAAACTAATGGGATGGAAACATGAAACAAATTATCTTTCTCTATGAAATTAAATTTCTAAATAATGTTGATAACACAAATTAAAGAGGCAGATAAAGTTGAATTTATTGAAAATATAAAAACTCTAGCATATGGCTTATGTATTGAAAAAAAAATATTGTGGTTTTTTATGTTTTTATACATTTAGAGGTGGAATCGATTGTGGGGATTCTATGAGATGGTTAGTTATTCTTATGATCCCATTTAATGATACTGTCTGTTGTAACTCTATATGTATATAAAATGTACATTCTATTTACATCTATATGCACCAACCCGAGTTGAGCACTATGCACCAAACACCCCAATCGTCATGGGGGAGGGTGTATTTCCCAAATATTTTTGTGTGAGGATAGATGGTTGGTCACCTACTCTTCCTTGCTCCCTCTTATAGGTGGTGGTATACCAATATTCTTTGGGAATGTTATGGTTTGTGAGGGCTAGGTGTGTGCGAGTGAGTTGGGATTTCCCAGGTGTCTTTAGGATGAGAATATTTGTGTTTTCCCAGGTTTATTTTCAATGAGATGTATTGTTCCTTCATAGAGGTCTTTGAGATGTGATGTGGTATGTGGACCAAGTGTCTACAACCCGGATGTGATGTGGTATGGGCCCCAAGTGTTTTCGGGTGAAATATGATGTGGATCAGGGCCCTATTGATGAGATGTGGTGTGGTTGTGTGGACCCGGTGTGTGCGGGTGGGTTGTGATGTGGTGTGTTCGGAAGAGGTGGCAGTGCCAAGATATTTTCTATTATGTTGTGATTGCATGTTATTAATCTAAAAGAAGTGTGGATTACCCTATCATAGATGTGCTTCACATTATATTATATTACTTGGTTTTAACTATTTGTTGAGCATGCCTTGGTAAGGTTGGAACTATCAGTATAACATTATTGGTTATTTTTTGTTTTTCTATTTTCTCATGGGTATATTAGTATTTTCCTTTCATATATGCGTGATATACTTTGGTCTTCCTAATAAGTATACCTATATTCTCACCCTATGTATATAATATCTTTTTTCAGATTCCCAGGAGGACTTTATGGACCGTGTTGTACATTTGATGTTCAGGCCTTTGGAGTTGGTGTTATTTCGTTGCCTTAGATTATTTTCTTTTGATCTTTCATTGAATACTTTTATATATTTTAGTTTTGATTTATAAATTCATTATAGGCTGGTTTGGATTTATTTTATTATATGTCCGAGAGTTTTATTTGGATTATTCATCTTATCTCTAGATCTTGTTTCTTTAAAAAAGGGAATTTTCTCCAATTTTGTGAGACTTGTTTACCCATGTTACTTGTCACCACCCTCGAGCATACTTAAGGCGGGAATCGGGGTTCATTATCTCCCTTTATTCATATACAACCCATGATGGTTATCTTTAGAGGGAGGGGGTCATAACTGAATGGTATCAGAGCTAATGGTTATGAGATATGATGGGGTTCGGAGTTTGGCACAGTGAGGATTGCATGGGTTGGTTTGGAAATAGTGTCAGGTAACCATGGTGTGTGATATAGGCTAGGGATACTAGGTATAACATGGGATTTTTGGCCCCCCATGCTCTAGTGCATGGACTCTTATCCTACAAAACAATCATGTGAGGCTACACATCTTGTAGGGTAGAGACCTTGGAGAGGTACATGAATAATAATGACTTTTGTTCTTATTTGAATTGGTTGATTTTGTAATTTGAAAATGAATTAAATGAATCATGAAATTTTATATGTGTTTCTATGAATTTTACAATGATTTTATTGATATAAATTTCATTAATTGTTTTCTGAATGATTCATATAACCTAGAGGAAATAGTAATATGATGGTTAATTGGCTTGAATTATTTGTTTGAAACCTTCTTGACATTTGTTTATGTCGTTTCCTTTCCTCTTATAACTTTATTCATAATACGTTGGATTTATCTTCCTTTGTTATAAATATATAACATCCCTCCTATTTTTGGTAAGGTTTTAAATAGTGAGACAGACAATCCTAGTCTATTTTGTTAAGAACAACAATTTAATTTTGGAAACCCTCATGAAGCATAAAACCTCAAAGTTGATTTCACATTGGCATGATAAAAATAATTACATTGAAACCATGTTTGTATGTATTCACGTTTCCATGTGAGCTAATATTTCTTTTGTCCCTTTTCATTTATAATTTTTCGTAAGCATTTCTTGTTGACATATTTTAAAATTTGTCTTTATATATTTAAATTTTGAAATATATGAAAATTTCTATCTTAATTATTGATAATTATTCTAAATTAGAAATCCATTATGAGAATAACATTCTTCTTATTTTCCCTCTATTAATGTCATAGAATATTGATATTACCATATCTTGTAATCATGTGTTAAGATATAAATCCATGTGACTTTTATTTTTACATTTTGGAAGATGGTACACATTATTTGTGGTAACTTTTTGAATCATAGAATTTTATATGTAATTAAACTTATCATTTTATGACTGATAAAATTTTTAGGTACATAAATAACATTAACTCACATGTTAAGTCATGAGTACATTTTTATGGGAATCAATCCTACAGTTTACGTCGTTGGTGTGGCGACATGAGAAATTCTAGAATAAGATACATGCTCATGTAGCATGTTTAATACATTACATTTAAATATTTAAGTCGAATCATGTTGACCTTATTTTAGTATGTAAGAATTTTTAATTGAATGTTGAAATGATTAAATAATGGTTATTGTTAGCATGATAAAGCATGGAATATAATAATACAAAACCTGTAATTTTTAATTTCATATTAAGAGAGGACGTTTTATTTTGATGATTCTCTAAGATTTTTCTATATATAATACAATATTTGAGTATGATAATTAATGTTATATATTAACACAGCATGTGCAGTTTTAATTTTTTTCCATAAATAATGTTTTCTTGATCCATGAAATGATTAATGAATTTATTTTTTCCGAAAATGATTAATCATGAAACACATTAATACAACATGTGTAGTTTTTATTTTATATTCATAATGCATGTTTGACTTTGATGATTATGACAACATATTGTTTATGAAATGTCATATTTTAATTTTACATAAGGACATATAATGTATAATTTTTCAAATGATGTTGGAAGTGTGTTTCCTTAACAATAATATGAACCCACAATGTCTTGTTTAGACATATTAAACATGGTGTGAGATATAACATTTTGTATATTTTGTATTTAACTTGGGTGTATGTTAGAGATATTTAAATTAAATTCATGATGTTTTAATAAAAATAACCTTGAAATTTTGAGTGTTGTTTGTGGATGAATTTTTATAATTTCATTGATGTGTTGATATGAATTTCTGAAAATATCAGTTGTTAGAAACCTTTTTAAGTTGTGAATGTTGTATATAATGAGTCCCATGACATTACTTTTTGTTTAAACTCACCTTGTGTTAATAGAATAATCAATTATATATGGATAATAAACCAATTCCCCAATAAAAAGTTAAAACTACGTTAAAGTACCCATTCTAAATAATTAGATGAAGTAATATAAACCCCTAGAAAATTATGGAAGATGTTAGGTATTTCTACTATGTGAGATTTTTCTTAATCTCATTCCTTCTGTGAAATGTGGTTAAAAACCATCAATTATATTAAGGGTGAAACATGATCCCAAACCGAGGCACGTTAAAATATGAATGATTAAAACCATGAGGGAGATTCAGTTCTATCCAAAGAGGATTATATCTCTATAGGGGATAGGGAATTCCATGATTTGTATGATTTAGTATTTATGTGTGCTGATAGCAGTGATACTTTATTGGGGAAATGTTTGGGATGAGATGGATTAGGTTGTTATGAAAAAATTTTATTTTACTATGGACGGTAAGGTGGTGCGATGTTGTGGCTGTGTAAAATGTCTGGTGAAAATTTTTATTGGTTGGGATGTTTGGTCTATGGTTGTGTTGTACAATAGTATGGATATGTATTGGGGGAGATGTGTGCTTCTTTTTTTCATAATGTTGATTTTTTCGGTAGTATTGTTATATATTTGTAATGATGGAATCCCTCTCCTCTCATGAAAGAGGTAAATCACATAAAGTATGTAATAAAATAAAATGGTTGTTTGAAAGATCGTAAAATAAATAAATATGGTCTTTCCTCCCATGCCAAAATCATTTTTTATAAAAAAAGTGATGAAAATATTTTACTACCACTATGTTGGTTGGGTTTATGTGTTTGATTTTATTTTGAGAGTACATGTTATGACTAGAAAAATACTGATATAGGGAAACTCTTTTCCTTCACCCAGAAGCTTTATATTACAAACTTTTTAAAACTGTACAGGTGAGTCAGTGCCACACAAAGCGGATAGTATTTGGTGTGGTGTATGAGTACCTTCGATTTGAATTCTTATGTTAGATCTTTCTATATCAATATATGCATTAGTATTTGAAGGTGAATAATATTTTAAAATCCTATAAGAAATGACACAAAACTATGAAAAATAATAATTTTAAATATTTTACCCCTTGTTGTTTTTTCATAATTATGTTTCTAGTAATTAATAATTCAAGGGAAAACCTGGAAGACATTTAAACATGGATAATTTGAAACATTTAAAACTAATGTCATGTTTGGGATGGAGGCCATTTTTTAATTCATACTTTCTAAATTAGATGTTAAATTGAATTAATAATAACCTGTTAAAGATCATGATAGAGTTTTGATAGTAAAATATACTAAATTTTGTGAAAGAATGAACCCTTCAAATTTTTGTAAGTGGAATTTGAAATCATAGTAGTTAAAAGTAGATTTAAATAATTTATTGAAGGTGTTTTCACAAAGAGTATTTTGATAACTTCTATACAATAAAAAAGTTTCAAAATTGGGATCTAACATAAGGTGGTTTTCATATTTTACTAAATTTTATTTTATAATTTTCAGGAAAATTCATTAATATGCATATTTTCTAACATAACACGCTTCGAAATAAAATTTTGAGATACATGTCTAAATAGTACTAGATCATTTGAAAAATCATGATTATATTTTAATCCCATTAACAAAAATTGTTTAATAAAGTGTTGTAAATAGCATGTCTATGTTAGTAAATTGTTATTCGAGCATGGTAATCTATTTCTTCACGATATGTTAAGCATGATATGATTTCAATGATTTCAATTTAAATTTTAACGTCTAAAAGATTAGGAATATGAATTTATAAATATTCATTCAATGGCATGTCTAAGTGAATTCATTGAAGTTAAAGGTATGACAATGTCTTCTCTTATATAAAATCTATTCCATCTGTATAAAATAACATTAAGATTTTTTTTTGAATTTGGTACCTTCCACAGTGTTATTGTTTTTATTTGATGGTTATATATTTATAACTAGACTTGTTATACCAGTATACGTGATTGTGTTTTAGTTTGAGAGGTATCTCCCTTGGGAAATTGTTTTTAAATGTGTTGTGTAGATTTGAATATGTTTCCCTAGTGAATGTGGGGTTTGAAATATAAAAAACATGATAAGTATCTCAAGGGAGGGTTGTATGGACCCTTACCATCCTTCCTTCTTGGTTGGTTTTGAATTCTCATGGGAAAGAAAAGTTTGAGTGTTATTTGATGTAATGGATCAAACCTATCTAGTCCATTATATTGTGAGAATCTATTGTTTGAGTTGTTTTGGGAGGTCAAGGTGAATAATTCAAATATTTTTCCAAATTTAATATTTTTCAATGGTGTGACATTCTAATGGAGATTCATTCCAACGGTGACACATTTATTGAGTTTTCCGGAATTCCATTTCTCCAACTCTGACTCATGGTGGTGACTCCCAGTGGTGACTCCTAGTAGTGATTCACCGACAGTGAGTTGCTACTAGTGACTCAGTGAATGGTGTCTCACTAAATAGTCACTCATCCAGTAATTACATGTCGAATGATGACTCACCAAACTGTCACTCGTCTAACGGCGACTCGCAGAATGGTGACCATCTGAACGATCACTCTTTAAATAGTGACTCACTGAATGGTGACCCACCAAATGGTCATTTTTTCAGTGGTGACTCATCAAATGGCCACTCACTGAATGGTCACTCATCCAGTAGTGAATCACTGATTGGTGACACAACAAACAGTGAATCACTGAATGGTGACTCACAAAGTAGTGACTCACTGAGTGGTTCCTTGTCCAGTAGTGAGTCAAGAACAGTGAGTTCAGATAAGTGAGACATTTCCAATCATTTTTCAAATTTCCATAATTTTTCAATTTTACATGTTTTTCTATTTAGACGTATCTTTGGATGTAAAATTAGTTTAATACCATATTTAAGTGGTTTTGAGAATGTTTTGTGGGATATAAATAATACCATTGATTTTTATTAAATCTGGAGGCTTTTAAATGGTTAAATCTTGTGGTTTAATGAGATCTTCTTTAATGGAAATTCTTAACCGTTTCAAATCTCATGAGTTTCAAATATAATCCTTCAAATATGAAGACCTAAAATTAGTTCATTACTTCTACTTTTAATTGACTTGATATGTTTCAAATTATTATACCCATAGGAGTCCTAGAATGAGGATCTGCAATTTTTTCGAGCCCCCCTCATTGAATCGTTTCCTCCTACACACACCCTCAGTTTCAGTGCAATTAATCCTGAAAAAAGGATTATTACTTACAAGTTGGTTTCATTCATCCCTATTAAATGTATATCATGCGGGGTGGGTGTTCTAATGTTTCCTTTTTCGATATAGTTGAATCCAAATTAAATAAAGGTAATTTAATTGGATTAAAATCAATATACAGGGGATGGGGAAAAGTGATGTATGAACTTTTTGTTATATTTTTTGGTTGTTATTGTGATTTGTATGGGATAACTACACACTAAAATCCTAGTTTTTAGGGGGACCTTGATTGAGCACTATTTTTTGTGTTATAGAATACATGCATGTTATGTGTATTTTGATGTCACTTATTATATAATTATTTAACCATGTGAATTCTATTAAAATAAATGGTTGCTACATGATTATATGGTTTCTGTGATAACTCCCTAAATTTAGTGAAATCGAATTAGGGATACACTGCTAAATGCAAAAGTGTGTATTGATGTGCTATTTTTTGTAATGTGTTTGTTGACATGATTGTGTATTGTGGGTTGGCTCTGGTGATATGATAGAATGAATATTATAATTTTGTTATGCGTGTAGGGGAATTGGATGAGATGTGGTTGTGATGTCGGGTTGTGATTATTGAAATGGTACATAAGTACGATAGGGTTGTAATGATGGTTCTGATATGAATGTGTAATAAGGCTCTAAATGGGGATGTGGCTGTAAATAAGTGATGAATAGTGATTATTGGTAACATTGTCATGGGTTTTTGTGTGGTTATACTTTTTGTCATTGGTTATTGTACTGTATGAATTAATTATAGTTTCTTGGAAAGTATAGAACTAAAGTGGAATATTCATTCTTGGGAAGAATTTAGAAAAATGGTTTATTTGAAATTAAATTTGGAATGTGAATAGGTAATGAATAAATGATAACATGTTGAAATTTAATGAACTATTGTATTATTAATATGGAATTATTTGATATTTGTAAAATTTGTAAAGTATCAAAATGATGACTACAAGTATAATGTGACTTATGGATTATGTCTTGTTGGTATAGTGTTGTGATTATGATATGTGGTTTGTTCTATTATATCTACCCAATTATTAATGGAATTAATACTGCATGTTAATGAGTTAAAATGGGAATGTTAAATGAGGAAAATAATGATGGGGATTGTTATTTAACTGGTTTATGATTATATATAAACTAATGGGCTATAAACAAGAAACATGTTATCATTCTAAGTTAAATGAGTATTCTAAAGAATTTTGATAACACAAATCAAAGTGGCTGATAAAATTGAATTTATTTATAAAATATAAACCCTGGAGTATGAATTAATTAATGAAAATGAATTGTGATTTTTCATTTGTTTATGTGTTTTTATGCATTTAGAGGTGGTAGTGGTTGTTTGGATTCTATGTGATGGTTAGTTTTTATTATTAACCCATAGGATGGGTTTGTGTTCCATAACTCTATATGCATATACAATATATGTTCTCTTTAATTATACACACAATCCACCCTAGTTTAGCACTATGTTTTGAATACCCCCATCGTCCCGAGGAAGGATGTATTTTACAAACATCTCATTTGGAGTACACATGGATGGCCACCCTCCCTTTCATATCCCCCTTCTATGTTGTGGTAGCCAAAGATTCATTGTGAAGTATTTGGTTTTTGGGGACTATGTGTGTGTGGTACATTTTTGTTTTCTTATGTGTCTTCAGGTTTAGGTGAGTTGTATTCTCCAAGGTGTCTTTGGGATGAAATGTGTTTTTCTTTCCTGGGTGTTTTTAGGATGTGACGTGGTATGTGGTGTAAGTGTTTTTGGGTGGGATATGATGTGTCATGGGACCATGTGTCTGAGGTTGAGATGTGGTGTGGCTCATGTTCCCAATGAAGGGATGAGGTGTGGTTGTGAGGCCCATGTGTGTGCTGCTGGGTTGTGACGTGGTGTGTCTGGAAGAGGTGGGAGAACCATGATGTTTTTCATTAGGGTGTGAGAGTGCCTAATTAGTGGTAAAGTGGTTCGGGTTAACCAGTCATTGATGTAAATTACATTATATTTTATCACATGGTTTAGGCTATTTGTTGAGTGAGCCTTGGTGAGGTTAGGATGGTTAGTAAACCTTTTAAGTCATTGTTTTGTTTTTTTGTATTCTCATGGATGCATTAGTGTACTCCTTTCATATGTGTGTAAGTGATATTGGGTTTTCTTCTTAGTATACCTGTATACTCATCCTACATTTATAAAAACTATATTGATGTTTCAGGGAGGACTTCATGGACCATGTTTTACATCTCTAGTTCAGATCTTTGAATCTTTTGTTGGGTCGTTGCCTTAGCTTTTATTATTTTTGTCATTCCATAGGAGACATTTATATATATCAGTTTTTATGTATACATGAATTGTGACATGGTTTGGATTTATTTTATAATATTTCACGGTGTTTTTGTGGATGATTATTTCCTCTTGATATTGTTTCTTTATAAAGGTTAATGCCTCCCATTTTTTTAGACATGTATACCCTCGGTGTTGGTCACCACCTTGGGGCCTAATAGAGGTGGGACTCAGGGACCATTATCCCCCTTTCTTCATTTCCATCCAAAGTGGGGTATCTTTGGTTGGAGGGGTTCATGAAAGATCCATTATAGGGTTTTATTCATAATATCAATAACCTTAATTTCCTTACCAAGTCCTCAAATACCTACAACGGTAATGTGATTTAAGAAACAATCTATATTTTCACCTAGATTTATTTCCAAATTATCAAACTAATTGTGAAAAACATGATGTTTGTCTTTCGTCACTTTTTTATTTCCTTTGTAAACATTTTATCGTTTCTCCCAAATAGTCGTGGCTATTATACAACTCATCACATTAAAATATATATTATTATGTAGTGCTATAGTAAATGAACATTTACATTTGGAATCTATATCAAGAATCATCCTATACATTTTTTTCATAAAAATATTTGTTGCATCACTGACTCAAATCCCTTGAACTGTGGGATAGAGGACTTACATACCAAGTAATCACATATGAGATATCATTTTATTCTTCAAAAATGGGAATATTCTTCCGTTAAAATGGTAACTCTCATAACATTCAATTTATTCTCCCCGAAGAAAATAATAGTTAATAGATTTAACACTGATAATATATACCCTATGATACAACTTGTAATAATGTAGAACACCCTTTTAATGGAGGGCTGAATCAATGTTTACATTTTTAATTCAATGCACTGATCTTGTCCCCCCGTTGGAAGGAACTTGTTAAACATATCATATGGAATTGTGTAATTATTAAACACCTATTTTCACTAATAGAAACAAAACACATTAGTTCTTATTGGTTCACCACTAAGGGATAGTCTAATAAGAATAAATTGAATGTGACTCAGTCATACATGAATCCACTAAGCTTCATTATGTTTTTGGGTTATAATATATCAGACACAACTACTTCGTTCCATGAAAATTACATTTAAATGAATTTTAGGGATTACAAACTACCTCCCATAGATCCCATCCATCCAATCCTCATTACTCACTAACTTAAGAGATTTTATACTAATTTTATTAACATAATGGTCAAATAAATATATTTTAACTTATGTCTTTGTACCTACTTATTAGGAGACTCTACTAGCCCCATATCCTTGAATTGATGAATAGTAATGTACTATTCAGTCTAACAATATGTTCAAAACCTAATGTTTTCATAAGTTGATTTTGGGAGAATTCACCCTTCAGGAATGCACCTTAATGTTTCAAAGATATTTCATCTTTCATGATGCTACATACTTTCATAAAGCTATCTTCCTTCTCAAATATCCAGGATTTCAAGGAACTCCAACCTATCACAAAAATTTCATCCTTTATGAAACTCTTATTTATAAAATTTCAGTAAATCAATTACTTCTTTACCACTATATTCATGAATTTTGTTTTTGTTGAAATTTCTTTATTCAAAAATTAATTTTCTTTGAGAAATACCTCTACAAAGTTAGAGTGATTCCCCCTTTTTAATAACAATTTCCATGTCTCATATGACGAGTGGAAACCTATTTATAGAGATCACCTACTTTTTGAAGCTTTCAAGATCACCATAGACTTTTCACAAACCTACTAAATCTTATTCACATAGATCATTTTCTTCAGATAGAATCAGTGAAATTTTTCGATTCATGAAAATTCTTGTAATCATGTAACCTATTATATTTACATTTTTTCCAATCCATTCTACGCAAAATATATTTCATGATCATAAAATCCTTCACAATACTATATTCATTAAATAAACACCACATCTTCTTGAATCTACAACCTCATTCATGAAATCCAATATTGGTTGAAGAAACAAAAAATACAATCTATTTACAACTATGAAATACCATGTATGAAAAAAAAACATTTGGATTTAGGGATAATACATGGACATAAAATAATAGGTAGGGTACTAAATGAAATTAATATTATATGTGTTTTTAAAGTTGAAATTAAATGTTGTGTCAATATCACTACTAGAGACAAAATTGATGTCAAAGTATGGTGATTATAAAGGGTTTCGTTGATAAAATTTCCTCTTAAATATTTTTAACCATGAATATCATGACTCATATGGGATTAGAATAGGTGATAAGTAAATTATTGATTACTATTTCAAATATATATCGATTATAGTGAATGGATGATGTTTTGAGACGGTTGCCGAAATATGAAGTGTTTTCTACGTTCCCAAATGTGGATATTCTTAAAAAATCCATATAGAGTTCATTGGGTTGTGTTGGATGAAACATATAGGTTGAAATAATCTAAACGAATTATTTTATTTTTGAAGAATCGTTATATAAAATTATGGAAATCGTGGAGGATGTTTGGAGTGAATTTAGTTAAAAATTGGATAATCATATTATGATTCAATGTTATCATATCAGGGTTTACAAAACAATTTATAAAAATTATTTGAGTGGGGATGTGGACATTGTGGTCCTTTTATAGAATATAAAATCGGAAGAGTCATTATATTAAATTATGGTGGAGAATATGGTGTTTTAATTAGTGTTATAAATTATGATACAAAATGTGATCTATATGGGAAGAATATATTGTTGCAAGGTGTTTATAGAAAACTGGTCAAATTCATAATGATGTTACTAATTTATGACATCATGTTTTACATCATACTTTGGATAAATAAATATATTGTATGGATGTAACATTCCACCTTAGTGTGTCTATGTCACTATTCTAAAACACAACAGATCTTCTAATATATTCCTTGGTTAGTATAGGTTGATGACTCACACTAAGGGATGTAGACTATCTCTTGGGGAGTGATTTAACATCTAATGGTCCATCAAAAAAAGGAAAACAAAATATTATTACAATAAAATTAAGTATTAGAAAAAATAGACAACATGTTCAATAGAAAAAAGATCACATCATTTAAATTTATATATAATTCATTAATTAAAAGAGACTTTTAAATAAAACACATGTTCAAAAAAATGAAAAATTAAACTAAAATAAAAAATAAATTAAGGTATGGATGGTCCTTTTACATGACTCAAAATCATATTGAAACTGCTCTAAGATTTTTTTGACATCATCCATCTAATAATACCTCTTTAAATTTCCAGAAATATCATATATATATATATATATATAAATATAATATTAATTCACACGAGGTGCGTTTGTAAAATGAGTAAGAAGAAATCCTCATTGAATCCACCACAAAACTAAACTTCCTTTGAATCTAAATGGGATCATATAAAAAATTGATAAGAAAGTAAATTATTTTTCAATATAATTTTGAAATAGAAATTAATGTATTATGTTATAACCAATACATGTAAATATCCCCATGCCTGATCTAATGGATGTTAGTGTTATCTATGATATGAACCACGAAATAAAGTATTTAAACACATTACCCAAGTATTTGTTATTCAAAATACATGTAATGTCGTAATTTTTTAGGCTTATCAAAAACCAAATCTCACATATCATTCTCTCATTTAAAATCCTACTCCATGTCTCTATGAATGTATCCAAAATAATGGAACATTCATAACAATATATTTTCGTAAAAATATCTCAAGATAAACTTTTATTTCATTAAAACTGGAATCATTCCGAGTTTATCCTATCAAATAATTATAGAAAAGTATAAATAAAAATGAAAACACTTTTAATTACTATCACATGATAATACATTATTTAAAAAAATGAGAATTCTCATTACAACTGAAATATATATTGTTAAGAAAAATCAGTCCACATTGACATAAGTCATCATTAACCAAGAATTTGGCCATATGTTTTCCCACTTTACAATAATGTAAACGTAATTTCCATCATAAATTAATGATTATTTAATTAAAAATCTCCTTCATTTAAATATCCAAATCATGTAAACTTTTCCTATAATTATTTAATAATTGTTTTCCCAAATAAAAATGTATTTGAATATAAAATATATTTTTTTCAGAGTTAAATCCCAAGACAAACACATATAATGTCAAATAATTAATTGAATCCAATTCACCAAAATTAATAAAAAATAGTATGAATTTATATTATAGTAAACATCACTTTAACACAACTGAGAAGCACTAAAACATAAATTTTATCCAATAACACTCCATTATTAACTTCTTATATCATAATGAAATCAAATGTAAGGATTATTATATAATTTTACACAATAAATTAATTGTATACCAACTGAAATTTCTTATATCAATCCCTAAAATAAGTTATCCATATATAAATCCATGTGAAATTGTTTCTAATTAATTATTATAAATTTATTAAACATTACGTTTATAAAAATAATTACATTAAAAGAGAATTAAATTTTTTAAATAAAATCACATAATCAAGCACTAAAGACTGAAGAGGTCACCTAAGTCAAAATTTGTTAGAAAATCTGAACCATAAGGCTTATCATCAATGATAAGTGTTACTGATAATTTCTAATAAATAACTCTAACAACATGAACAATTTTTATAATGTTTTCCTAGAATTATCCTCTTTCATACATACAAACTTCCACACAATGTGCACACATGGTTCAACATTTTCCAAGAAACTATTCTATCTAAAATTAATAATACACACCAGTAACTCTATTAAAGATGAATCTGAATCCAAATCAATATTATTACACTAATTTCCATTAGATATACCTAGTTTATATTTTAATAAATGGTATACATGAAATAAATCATCCATAGTGAAAAACGATGGATGTAATACAAATTGATTAGAAACCTCCCCAGCCCCATCTATAATTTCAAATGGTTGTGGAAACTATAGCGATAACATCCATTTCTATTTCAGTCATCAGTGTCCCAACCGAGTTGATACATGAAAATAAACATGATCTATGACATCAAACTGAATATGATGGAATATTCAACCATTTCATGACTTCTTCCAACTCTAATCCATAGACAATATATTCCTAATCATTTTCACCTGACCATAATTCTCTTATAAAAAAATGGCTTCTTGGATTCTATCCAACACAAGTTTGATTGGAGTGTTATACTATATAATGCCTAAAACATTTCAATAAAAAGAGATTCCTCGTAGTTTTGTCATAATAATCCCTAGCAATGCCACAAGACCTTCCCACGCATCATCATAATCAAAAATATATACTCAAGTAATATAATAAATATTATGATTATTGATCTTATATTGTTCATCTATCTAGTGATTATAATCCATACTCAAATTCACCTGAGTACCCAAATCATTTTAAAATAATTTCCATAATCTATAGGTAAATATTGTATCATGATTAGATAAAATATTTTTTTTTATCCCTTGAATTCTCAAAATATCATGAATATAAATCTTTTAACATTCATAATATATCAGATTATCACAGATCAAAATAAAATGTTAAAATTTAGTCAATTGATAAACAAAAACTGATAATTCATCCTAACCTTTCTGGGATCTTAGGAAACATATCATTAATACAATTATAATATCATCTCTTTTCCAAAATAGAATAAGAAATTTATGTATCGTATATCAGAATATTTTATGCTTATCTTTCACCCATAGATTAGTGAAACATCTCAAAATTAGTCCATTCATGTCACATTTCATACCATTCCACTAAAATAGTCAAAAAGAAAACAATAGATATTGGTTATAATAGAATGAACTTAACATAGAGAAATATGAAAGTCTCTCATCACTTGACCTCCCAAAGACATCAGAAACAAATACTCCCATGGATATACAAGAGAGAATAACCACAAATATTCCACATGGGTAATTTTTTCTATTACCTATTCTATCATGAAATCCCTACTATTCCGAATATAAACCCAAAACCACTTTCACAAACACCATCAAATTTGAGGTGAAAATCAAGGGTGCTAAGATAATAAAATACTCATCCATAGATACATCATGATCAAACTCAAATAAAAGAGACAAAATCTATGATTGAACATTTGAATCACAAACTACATCCCCATGATACAGCCTTCTAAAACAATATTTAAAGGATTTTATTTTTCCAGGAGTATGTATCATCTCAAAATCAAAATAATGAAGATATTCCACACATATAATATTTAATAGATTGAAATCCAATTAATAAATTATATACTTCAAGATTTTATGATAGGTTTATACCATAAATTATACTAACTCATATTTCCCAAGTAATATTTTTGGATATTATATGGAATATTCTCTAGAATATGTGATGAGATTACATGTGATTATAAGACTCGTTGAGCCCAAAATAAATGTTTGAAATATATTAAAGATATTAAATATCACCCATGGACCGTATTCTTAAAAATGTGGAATAAATCCTGAATAGGGGCCCATGTCAAAAATATGAGGGATTTGTTGATTTTAGAATGTAGGTTTTACCATAGGAACAACATAACTTTTGTTAAAATGGGGAGTATATGAAAATGTCCTCACAGTAATAAAATAAATAAAATTAATTAATCCATTGATTGATTTTATTTTATTGGAATTTTCTACTAGATACCTTTATTTTTACGCCATTATAGACGATTTTTAGGGTTAGATTCCTAACCATTAAAATCGAGAGGAACTGCTAAAGAGACCATTAAAAGAAATATTAAAGAAAAACCACAGATAGGGAAAGAATTTTGGATCGTTGGACTAATGGAGTTCGTGAATCTCATCAACAACAGATTTGAGGAACTGTACTTAATTAACAATCAATCCAAACACTAGTTAAGATGTTGATTTTTTTATAGTCATTTCATTTATCACGGTCGACAATGGATCAAATCCATGAACAAAATGGATTCACACATCGATGGAATAATTAATAAATATAAATTACTTTGTTACTTCTGATTATTTTCCCATTCTTTTGTATATTTCATCAAAAAATGACCAAGGTTGAATGAAAAAAGGACAACAAACATTCCTCATATCTTTTGTCTTGTGGATTTCATCCATTATTTCATTGCATGTACATCATGGGAAATTTATTTAGATCATGGTACGATGGATAACCGGTATTTGATCATTATGTGAACATTATTCAGTGAAAAACGTCAATTCCATGGGTTTGGTTCTTGATCGAGGGTTTGATGGAGGTGTGATGATGGTAGAGGATGATCAAAGGTTCATTGGAATAGATTGAAGGATTTTGTTTCTCTTGGTTTTGGATCATAGTGATTGATGGCTCAAAAAAGGTGATTTCTATGTAGATCTAAACCTGTTTCCTAGTGTTCGATGATGGGAAGGGCCCAATGACTTTGGATATTTGATTTTTGGTTAGGGTAGTGGCTCCATACATGTCGTATTACATAGAAGATGAACCATGGCTTTAGGAATTTAATGAGTTACAAAACATGTAATCTAGCATTGCACACCATGTGGATACTCTAGTATGGTTTTACTCATTCCACATAGATAAAATATCACACAATTTGTGACCCTATTACATGTTAGGTGACATGTGTTAGGCAGCATAGCGTGTAACTCGTAGGTTACAAGGGCATGGGCAGGCAGAGTACAAGGACATGGCTTGAGTAAATGGGTATGTTCTGGTGAACACAGGCATGGGAAGAGTTTTGTGTGACCTATACATGCCATTTTAAATCACATAATCTATGTTTATATTTCTTTTTACATGTTTCCTAGGGAATTACCACATGGTAAAACCTGGTGTTGGATGTACACTCCTTGTACCCCCTTTGAGGTTTTGTACTTCCCTTTGATTCTCTAGTATAAACCAGTCTTGGTTGAGTGTGTACCAATGGTCCATTTCATTGAGGTTATAGTGTGTTTTTACATCCACATATTTGGATAGTGATTCACTCTATAGAATGAGTCTATGATAGAGTTTGTCGTGTCCCTTCATGAGGTCAGAGTGTGATCTTCTAACATCTTTTACCCTAGGTGGGTTTTGTAAAGTTTTTGTGACATCCTTGTATAGGTTGTTGATCCTCTATCTAGTAGGTTGTATCGTTAGGGTCTATAGGTATCATTGTAATATTTTACCCTATGTAGCGTATTGATCTAGATTGGTTTTGTGTTGTCCCCTAGTGGTCCTGGATGTGATCCCCTATCTAAGTACCAGGGGATTCTAAGACGAGGGTGGCTTCTTTGTTGGGTCCCAATGATCCTAAACTCTTAGATAACTACCTCTAGTGATGTCATGTCTTATGAATTGTATTCTCTTGGAAGAATCATTACATTGAGTAGAATCATTTGGTAGGTAGTTAGTTGTGACTGTCTGGTGGCGTAGTGTCCTTCCTTAGTATATCTGGATTTCACTTGTTTCTATTGAGTACTATATTACTTACACAAGAAGAAAAGTTTTTATTCATCTTGTCTAGTTTTTTGGGGTGTCCTATTAGGTATTTCTCTACCCACCCCTATATAGGATTTACCTAAATGTGTTGTGTATTATGTAGATGATGTCCCTATCGAGAGTGTACTATGAGGATAGAGTGTGGGTCAAGTATAGATTGATCTTGAGAGACTGAGTTATTTTCCCTCTTCTTTCATTTGATCATTTTCCTCTCCTTTGGAGTTGGTTGGTCACTCTCCAATTTGGTTAGGCCATTATTTTTTCCCTTTTATCTCTCACTACTTTACTATTGTAGAATTATTTGGAAATTATAGATGTATGTGTGCATTAGTTTTATTTTCTTTACATTTGAGTATTTTGTGGGATTGGAGATGTGTGAATTTGTATAGGTACATTATGACAATGCCTAAAATTTTTGGGATATGACTACTCGGTTCTAGCCTCCATCCCTTATCATATTGTAGGTAGGCTTGGGGTAGTCAAGGGTCAGACCCCAAGGGGGTCGGTTCATGATATTGTGGTATCAGAGGTAGTCAGTTGTACCTTAGGATTGGAGTCAGTGAGATTGGTTTTGTGAAATAGTGTTATGTGTTTGAATTTCGGATTTTATTCTATGTACTTAAGTGTTGGTGTGGGGGCAGACAAATCCATACACTACGAGCCTGACCAGTTTCCTTTCGACAGGGTACATATAGACATTTATTGCATAGATACATTGGTACATGCATCCTATATAAATGGTTTGGGGTTTTAGATGTCTTTATTATGTCATATCACCATATAGTCATTTTGAACATGGTACATCTTGTTTATTTTAGGATTCCACTATGAAGAAAGCATGCCAGGATTTCACTGTGTGATCTTGAATACGACCCATCATGTGATGATTCTTCAATATAGATGAATTTACCATAGATATATCCTTTGTGTTGTTTAATAACTATACCACCACCCATTGATTAATATCTAGTACTGTTAGTGATAGTTGAGGATGGATTTAGACTGATTATAGTGCATGAGTTTTCTGGGTAGTGACCCCAACATTTTGGGGTGATCCAAAATATCTAGTGGAAACGGACTTGATAGAGGCACTCACGTGAGTTTTATTTCCTGTGAGGATGCCTACAGAACAGATGGTGGTCCTCATGGAGTGTATTCTTTATGAATCTATTGGTGAATTGTAGATTTTAGTGACTCAACCAGAAACCGAGATAGCTATCTCATGGTCATAATTCCACAATATCTTCATATAAGAGTTTCATCTAGCCATGTTGTGATAAGTACACATACAGTAGCTTATTCAACTTTACCAAGGTATTTTGACTATGTAGGAGTATTTTGTGAGGTTAACTAATAATTCATGTTACTCCATATATTTGGGTTAGAATCTATTCATAATAGTTTGGACCTTTGAGGTGGGATTATGTCAGGATATCAAAATTTTATTTATATTCTAATCCATTCCCACCAATGTTGGGGTTATTGAGAGATCTTTAGTGGTAAATAGGTTCCTGAAAGAAAAGATAGTGACATTGGGTTTTAATAATGGGTGCCCAGTAGCTGAGACATTGAATGTAATAGTCAAAGATAGTTGCAGGGATCCAAACTTGTGAGACATGTCAAGAGATGATAACAAGTCATAGAGTCAGCAAAGGAGGGATCTTAGAATGGATCGAATTAGCTGAGGGATAGGTTTTGTTTCTCATAACATGATCAGGATTATCTGGCTCTAGATTTTCTGACCAATCGTATAGCTAATCAATAAATGGTCAAGGGAACACTATGGATAAGATTAATGTAGGATTAGGGTTGTTCACATTGCAAGTGGATATGGAAGAGGGGATGTCATAACATCATGAGGTGGTTGGATGTTCGACCCATTACCACCACCATCACCAGGTGGTCCACGCAAGGCTCAGGGAGCTAGTGGTCTGGGATGCGGCCTGTCGCAGGCTATAGATCCCTATGACACCAGGGATCCATGGATGATATGAGGTATTAAATATCTTTTGTCTAACTTAAATGTAATATTTATAGACATATTTTTCATTCATTTATTTCATTCCCCTAATCAATTTTGATGCATTGATTATCCATTTGAGCCTTTCGCTCAACCCATGTAGTTAGAGACTCCGACAGTCGGTGATCTACTGACTCTGAACTTATTATGATAGTCTTACCTGATGCTTGGATGTGAGTTCTTTTTATATGATATCCTTGTAGCAGTGATGATGGATTATTATTTCATATTAGTTATGGTTTGGAAATCCATAGTTCAAACCTAGATTGACTATTTTATGTGGAGAACGTGATGTATCCATAGTGATGGGATGATTTTTTCCATTTTGGGTGAAAAGGAATACATGGAAAATAAGGATGAGATATGGAATATGAGTGATTAATATTAATCATTAGTTTTCAATACTTACGCTTATATCAATGGATTTTATGGGATAATAGATCCTAAGGTATTCTTAGGTTACGATGATGTATTTATTTAGTATGTGTCTGGATTACCTCCCCACCATGAGCTACAATTCCGCATTGAATTACACCCTAATATAGCCATGATATCTAAACCATCATATCAGATGGATCATACAGAGCTTCATGAGCTATTTGTGTAGTTGGAGGACTTATAAGAGAAGGTATTGTGGTGACCCATTGTTTCTCTCAAGGCTACCCCTGAATTGTTCATGATGAAGGTGGATCGTAGATTCATGTTATGTGTGCACTACCGATTATTGATCTAGGTGTTTTTGATGAATTAATATCCCCTAATAAGGGTAAATTACTTATGAAGACAGTACTTTTAGATATTTTATACTTTAATTCAATGTTTTAAAACCCACCATCATGTTCTTTAATGATAAATTGTCATATTATTTGTTTTTAGATGAATTCTCTGCGTTATTTCTATATGGCGTAATTTTGGGATTTAATTATTTTATTTTTATTTTGTAATTCGGCCATAATAATTTATAAACAAAATGAAATTGTAAAATTCTTATTTTGTAGGTTTCCAAATATCATGGGGATCATTTAATCCTTCTGGATTAAATGCTCAATCATTTATTTGGAAGCTCAAATATTTCTCACAAATATGGCCTTGAAAACTGTGTAAAAATCTGGACACTTATACTGTTGAGATTATATATCCATGTGGGATGGTCCAATATAGCTTAAATTCGGCATGGATATAGAAAAAAATTTGGGGATGAACTTTTATAGAGGATTTGACGAAGTATTCAGCTTTACTAAATGTCATAATGGTGTGTAAAGTTGGAAAAATGGAATATTGAAAGTCAACTGACCACATTAGGTGTTTCGGAATAAAACCGAATATACATTCTATGCACATCTTTATTTAATCTGATCTATTGAGGGTTTATGAAGGAAAAAATGTAAGAAAATTTATGAATGAAAAATTCCAATATTTGGCTATTTAATTAGGAAAAATTGTGGATCAATCAAGTTGAGAGATTGTGAGCCAAATTTTCTCACCCATTTTCTCTATAAATTGTAATCTCTTCTACCTCTTACAATATAGATATTTTCAAGGGGGCATGGTGGATTTTGGTATCTGTAATATCTTTTTATATTTTAATTATATTTTACCTTAGGTATTCTTCTTATTCTGTTCATTTCTCTTCTCTTTCATTTTCTATTTTGTGTTCCCCCATAATGATCTCTCTAATATCCATACAAATGGAGAAATAACTCTCGTTGTTGTTTGAAGGGGGAGTGGTGGTCCTTGAGTTCATTGTTCTTAAATGTTTCTATTTATTTTATTCGGGAAATTTCAATAGTACTGAAATGGTTTTGGGGTAGGGTTCACCCCACTTTTATTGTTAATGATTTCATCTTCCTGTTTTAAATTTTGCCTCTCCATCATCATGATATTGTATCCAGGGTGGAGTAGCATTGTGGTCATGATGTGAGTGAGTATTGTCTTTCATGTTGAGGGTTAGTGCAGGATAATGAAAATTCATAGGTAGCTGATGAGTGATAGGGTTGATCTCAACATTGAGTATTGTATGGAGAATAAATATTTTTAAAGAACAATGATTTTACCGCCACGATCTCCCATGAACGACAAGGATTCTTCACTAACTTCTTTGTGTATTCTTTCTTTCATACACGTTTTTAATTTTATTATTAATATATATTATATTTTATGTATTTTTATAATCCATACCCTATTTATATTAGTATATAAGAATTTTTATATAATTTAGGTTATAAACAGTGACAATAGAAATTTGGTGTGTTGTGCCCAGCCTCTTCGAGATTGACCCTAGGCTGTGCCACTATGGTACACTCTTAGGTAATAAAATTTTATTGATGAGGGAACTACGAAAAACCCCTCTCATTAATTTGGTGCCATTTCTGGTGAGGCCAATCACTTACTCACATTATTTTTTAAAAAACCAAAAAAATCATAAAATTCATAAACCAATAAAATTTGAACTTCATTGCATATTATTATTTTCTAGGTTCAATAATGGAATTTCAAGGTAATTTTTCAGTTGTTTTTCAGGATAAAAATATTTTTGAGGTTATCAAACAAGTATCACTAAAGAGTTAATTGGATGAGATTTCAAAAAATGATAGAAGAGTTGAGGAATCAAATGAAATTTATTTCATCATTCATGAAGAAATTGGAAGCTCAAAAGGAGGATCAAGAAAAAGAGGAATCAAATATTATTTTTCCATCATTATCAATTGAAGATCCATGTGAGGATGAAATTATGAAGGAACTATCCTCAAACCTATCAACAACCTTTCTAGAGGAGGTTGAAGAATAATACTATCTAGATGATGCACATGTGATAGATCTGAGTTAATTTGATGAATATTGGGTCGATTTTGTTGAAGATGAAAAGGAATGTGATTCTGCCATATTTGATAATGAAAAATCAGCATCATTCTAACTCTATCTTTATTTGAAAGATAACACAGAATATGTACCAATTAATATTTAGTTTTCAATGGCCTTTACCTAAGAGATCAATTTCCAAGATGACTTCTCTAAATGGGAAGATTTATTTATTGATTTTTCATGTTTTAATCTTATTCAAGCTGAACTATTTGAAAACATGTCCATTACTATAATTTTTTAAATAAAACAAATGGACAAGACCTTTGATGTTAATGAATGAAATACCCAAGTGGTGGTGGTCAATGAAGAAGAACAGATAAACAATCCTCTAGTTCGACTACCTCCTCTTCAACATATTGCATACCATATAGAGGAGGACTTCACGAAAGTCATCAGCGAGTACCCCTATCTTCATTTTTTCCCACAGTGGACCTTAATTTATCATTTTATTCATTCTTAGGGGCTGGGAATTTTCTTATCTTCTTCATGGTTCTCTATTTTTGGTGTCTACTAATGGAAAATATGAAAAGTCACATGTGGTGGATCTTCTCAAAGAAACCACACCCACCATATAATTTTGGTTAAATCGTTGCAACTGCATGATTAGGGGTAGTAAAATCCTATCACCCACATGGGGGGTATAAACCATGTATTATCCTCTTTTCCAAACCTGTTTCTTTTTATTTATTTTTCTTATTCATTTCTTTATTTCATGATTTCTAGGAGGAAGTGGAAGCATATAGGATCCCATCTCAAAGAAACCACAATAAAATAATTCTAGGTTGTTACTTTCCTTTCCTTTTTTCCCTTACATTTATTTTTATTATGCTAAAATTAGGGGTAGTTAAATCTTAGTGTGGGGGAGCGTCAAACTTCTTAGTTGTTCATATGTGAATTTTTTTCCTTTTTGTTTTCCATATTTTTGTGATTATTGAGCTTCAATGTAAATTCTGATCATTTTTCTCACATCAATTATTTTTTATGAAAATTGAATTTTTTTGAAAAAAATGGATTTTAAATGATTGATTATGTGAAAACATTCTCCTTGAATTGTATTTTCAAGCATTTTTATGAGTTTGACCAATTTTTTAAATCCATGGCCATGAAACACTGACACAAATTATTTTTCCAGAACTGTGAGGTATTCTAAACCACATTGAAATATTTTTCCAATTACCAACAAATTCTTGAGGGAATCTTAAATTTTGAGTGAGAACTAGAATTTTTGATTTTTCTATTTCAAAAAATTGGATTTCATGAAATTATTTTGATATGATTGAGGTATATATTTGGCTAGCCACATTTTTATCTTGAGACCCACCCATACACCTACCCTTAATTATCCCTTAGATTCCATGAATTGCCTTATAGGTTTATGCCACATTAAAAGCCGATTATTTCTTACCTACCCACACTCTTGGTAAATTTTCATGGATAATTTAGGTTTGAGTGTGGGGTAACGACCTTATTGTGTGTTTTTTAGGATTTCTTTCACTTTTTGGTGGTGTGAGGTTTCATTCAATATTATGGGAAGTGTCTAATGAGAGAATTGGGCTTGAGTCATCATTTCATTATGATTTATTTCATTCATCTAGTTCTCCTTGAAAAAATATTAAAAAAATGATGTTAAAAGTGGATATGATCTATAATATTTCATTTTACCTTCTTTTATGACTCATTTTCCTCTTTAAAATTAAGGGTATGATTTTCATCCAATCATTGTATTAAATTTTCTGCTTATTCTCCAAGAAAAAAGAAAGAAAGAAAATAAAAATGTTCCATTATGGAGCCTTAAAAATAAAGGAAAAAATAGGGAGAATTTGGATGATATAATTAATTATAATAATGATTGTCTCATGTCCCATGTCATAAAATGGGTTTATGGTTTTATTTCACACTTTCAAGTGGGTTTGAGTGAGGTTTATCGTTTTTTTTACTTGAATATTCAGGCATTATACTTCAGAGTCCATACCTCCTGTTTTCCACCTTAACATTTCAATCGTTTTCTCACCCACTATAAGCCACATAATTCACATAAAAAAGACCTCATGATTGAAATTATTTTTCATGTTTATCTCTATGGAGAAATGAGAATTGTCCTAATAAAATTTTGATACATGAAATTTCCATGTATATGCATAACTCTGGATTTAATTTCTCCTTGGTGAAGAGTGACATAAAATTCAATGTGTGGTAGGTTGTGATTGGGACATGGATATATTTATAAGGTTGAAAAAAAATTAAATGTGATGAATGAAGATGAGGGTTAATTTTTTATGATAGAGGATACATGATGGAATTATACTTTGGAAATGATCATTTATGTTTTCTCATGGTTGATTGTTGTGTGGATTGTGATTTGAATATATGATGATTGCCCAAGAGTGCAATGGTTAAGTGTGGGGGAGTGATGAAGATAATATTTTCACATTTTTTATACTTTAATTCAGTTTAATAAATCCCACCATAGTGTTAAATTATAATAAATTTTCACATTGTTAGTTTTTAGATGAATTTTGTGCATAATTGTAAATGGCCTAATTTTGGGATTTATTTATTTTATTTATATTCTGTAATTTGACCATAACATTTTCTATACTAAATGTAATTTTTTAAATTCCTTTTTCTTTATTTTCTTTAAATAATGGGGCTCATATCATCCTGCTGGAGTCAGTGCTTAATCATTCATTTGGAGGCTCCAATATAGATCATAATTGAGGCCTTGAAAACTATGTACAAATCTGGACACATTTACTATTGAGATTATATCTCCATGTGGGCAGGTCCAATGAAGCTTAAATTCGGCATGGAGATATACAAGAATATGGGGATGAACTTTTATACATGATTTCACGATGTATTCATCTTTAATAAAAGTCATAACGGCATGTAAAGTTAAAAAATGGAATATGGAAAGTCAACTCACCAGATCAAATGTTTCGGAATAAAACCGCAATAACTTTCCACCCACATCTCCATTGAATCTGAAATTTTGAAATTTGACACAGGAAAAAAATTAAATAACCTTTATAAAGTAATCATTCCAATATTTGGATATTTAATTAGGATAAAGTGCAGATCCATCTGGAGTATATTTTTGGAGAAACATTTTCTCACCCATTTTCTCTATTAATTATCATCTCTTCTGCCTCTTACAATATAGCATTTTTCATGGGGGCATGGTGTAGTTTTGTATCTATAATAGTTTGTTATATTTTAATTATATTTTCTCTTAGTTATCATTCTTATTCTGTGCTTTTCTCTTCTCATTCATTTTCTATTTTTTGTTCCCCCACAATGATCATTTTAATCTTAATGAAAATGGAGAACTAACTCTCATTGTTGTTTTGGGGGGGAGTGGTGTTATTTGAGTTCGTTGTGTTTTAATTTCTATCTTTATTTTATTTAGGATATTTTAATAGTACAAATGGGTTTTTTTTGTAGGGTTCACCCCACTTCTATTTTTATTTTTTTCTTCTTCTAGTTTTAAAATTTACCTCTCCATCATCATGATATTGTATTTAGGGTAGAGTAGCATTGTGGTCATGATGTGAGTGAGTATTATCTTGCATGCGGAGGGTTTGTGTAGGATAATTAAAATTCACATGAAAGTGTTTAGTGATAGGGTTGATCTCAACACTGAGTAGAGTATTGAGAATAAATATTTTTAAAGAACAATAATTTTTCACCATGATCTCCCATGAACGACAACGATTCATCAGTAACTTCTTTGTGTATTCTTTATTTCCTCTAGGTTTTTAATTTTATTATTAATATATATTATATTTTATGTATTTTCATAATCAGACCCCCATTTATATAAGTATATAATTAGTTTTGTATTTGTTAGGATATAAAAAGTGACAATATAAATTCGGTGAGTTGTGAGCGGCCTCTAAGAGATAGACCATAGGTTGTGCCACTATGGTACACTCTTAGGTAATAAAAATTTATTAGTGGGGGATCTATAAAAAACCACTCTTAGTAATTACCTATTTTACCAGTTGATATGGGAGTGATGTTTTTTGAATATTGACCTCAGATCGGGCTATCACAAGATGCAAGTAGGGGACAATGATATACTAAATATGACACTCATATGTCTCTATGACAGTTATTAGTAAATGGTGATTTCCTTTGGTGTGAATGATTCCCTAATAGTTTTTATGGGACTCATTAAATATATCCTTCATTATTTTATAGATCTGTTCATGGTAGACTTCATCAACGTTGTCTTACTATACTCGGTGTCGGAGGAGGAGCACACGAGACACTTCAGCATGGTCTGGGACACAATATAAGATAAATATATATATTGGATGATATCAATGTATTGTTTTATTATTGTATAATTAGACTTCCTTAGAAAAATCATCTAAGAGGAAACAATATTTATGCACATGAAAATAGTTAGGGCGATGATTTTTTGGGAGCCACCCAAGAGTGTTGCCGAGATGTGGATTTTCCTTACCTCAGCAAGGTACTGTCAGAGGTTACTACCTAATTTGACCATAATGGAAGAACCCTTATAATATTTGAACTATAATTGTTATCCATTAATGTGGATGAAAAGGTTTAAACTATGATTAAATATTTGTCTCATAGGTTTATGAGTACTCCCATCTTCATATTTCGATATGAGTGTGTTGAGTATGTAGTGTCCTTCAATGAATTAAGTACCAATCCTCATTGTGTTATGATGTAAATAAGGGTTTCTATTACCTATGGTTTACATCATTTGAAGCCACAATGAGTAATACTACATGACCCAAGATCTAGAGTTAGTAGTTTTAGTATTCAAGCTGAAGATATGGTGACATCACTTGATGGGAGAGTGGTTTATCATGTACTCTAACCACAATAGTCTTGTGTATATCTTCTCTCATAAGGATCTTATTATTAGATAATGGTGATAGCAAGATTTTCTCTAGGTTTTTGACATTAATATTTTCTAAACTTATATGATGGGGAACCAGGTGGTAGATTCTCTAAGTATTATATCATGTTCTCATTTATGGGTTGAGGTTTTAGAGTTTTCAGCCTCATTGTAATTCTTATTAGTGAATAGGTTTAATGATTCATATCAATATTCAATGGTAATTAATCCACTAAATTTAATGTGTGTCGGGGATTACCTGTGTAGAGATAGTGACTATGAGACCTCATGTACTCATATATTTATATAAAGTAATCTTGATTGATATTAAGAATATGGAAATCAAGCTATCCTTTTCAAATAATAGACAATGGTACCTTTGACATTGAAGGAGGAGGTGATGTGGGAGTTTCAAACATCCCATATAGTTGTACATCCTTGTGAGGAAAAGAAGTACTAGGACCTTTTATGTTAGTTTTAGTGGCCAATCATGATGCATTTTGTTGTAGAGTTTGTCTCTCGATGCAACTCATGTTAGCAAGTGATGGTTGAGCGCCAGGTTCAATCATGTTCAGATCAACTGCTTGAGGTTCTGTAGTGGAATTGGGGTGGGATATCCAATGAATTTTTGACGGTGTTACCAAAAATGTCTCAGGTAAATGATTCAATATAGGTGATCATAGAAAAAATCACTAAGACATTCCACTTATTATCTATTTAGGATTATAGATTAGTAGAGAGATTGGGGTGAATATATATGTAGAATATAATCTAGATCTAAGATGTTACCACAATGATAATTTTAGGCCATGATTTGCACTTCATGTCATGGTTATGGATTGGATTATAATATGCCTTTGGGACTCATTTGAGCAGGAGTACTGAATTTCACCCCCAGACTAATGGCTAGATATAGTACACCATTCAAGGCATGGAGGACATGTTGCAAGACTGCATGTTGGATGATTTCTATTGTTTGGAGAATCAATTATCATTGGTAATGTTTTCGTAAAAAAATCAAGCATTATTCCATTTGTATGGAACAATTAAAGGCCTTATATGGCTGACCCTATATGAAAATGATTTGTTTAACTATTCCAAGAGACTAAACACTCAAGGGCCCAAAGATGGTTTGAGATACTACAAAGTTGTTGAAGATCATCCAGAAGCATAAGATCATTTCTTAGACCCATAAAAATTTCTTTGAGTACAGATGACTGAGAACTGTAGAGTTCAAAGATGCAGACCATGGGTTACATTGGGTCTTACATCGACGTGGATTGTGTAGATTTTGTTGGAGAAACATTTTATTTCTGATATTCATTTTTCATTTAAAAATAGTTGGTACAATTTGAAATGTGGAGTACTTACTGTCTCTACCACCATAGTTGGACAATGTACATGATGTCTTCCACGTGTTGCAGTAGAGGATATACATGTAATATGAATCACATGTTGCCGACTTGGGAAAGATATACATTGATGATATAAATACTATTATAGAGTACTATGTAGAGATTGTGCATTTATAGGAGATGATCCTTCTTGGGTGATCGATTCCCCTTGTGTGTATCTAACGGAAGCACAAGAATCATTAGGGGAAGACCTAGAAGTGGGAGACCTATATGAGATCCTTTTACCATAATGTTTTATTATATTCCATTTTTTTTCATCTTTACTCAACATAACTTTCAAAGGAGGGTAAAATATAAAGACTCGTATTTTCAATTTATTATTTTTGGATATTATGTGGAAGAATTTTCATCACCGGGCCCTACAACGGGATTCGAATTTGTGACCAGGTGATCCTAGGATAAATGATTGAAATATATTAAATATACTACATATCACACATATGAAAATATCCAAAAAAGTTTAATTAATATTAAATGAGGGATCATATTTTTAATTTGAGGGTACTGTTGAGTTTAGATTGTTGGTTTTACCCTAGGTGTGACATAACCATTTTCAGCATGAGGTGTTTGTGAAAATATCATCGTGGTTGTGGAAGTGATAAAATAAAAATATTTATTTATTTATTTATATTTATTTGAAACAATGAATGGACTCCTCTACATATTTGATTCTATATATAATTTTTAGTTTTATCCACATAACCCCTCAAATCAAGAAGAGCCGGTGGAGATAGTGTTAGAGGATATCTGGGAAAATGTAAACAGATAAAGACTAGATCAAATAATGTTGCCCTAATGGAGTCTATGGATATAATTAATGAAGGAATCATATTACCATTATTCATCAATAATAAATCAAATATAAAGGTAAGATTTCTATTTTTCCACCACTTTCATTTATCTTGGTCAAACTATGATCAATTCCACAAAGAGAATTGATTCTCGATTTGATGGTAGATTTAATTGAGTCTAATTAATGTTTTCGTTATGTTTATTATCCTCTTAATTTTTCTATTTCTTTAAATACTGATCGAGGTTGAATGAAAAATGTGTGAGGTTCATTCCTCATATCGTTTTTCTTGGGGATTTATCCCATAGTTTCACGGCACATTAGACATGGGAAATCCTTTTGGCATGTGGTTCTATGAATACCAGATATTTGATCATTGAATGACCATTATTAAGTGGAAAACATAAATATCATGGGTGTGGTTCATTATTGAGGGGGTGATTGAGGTGAAATGATAGTGGATGATGATTGGAGGTAGATTGAATGAATTGAACTATTCCATTCTTCCTGGTTTTTGTGAGTGAAGATGGATGGCTCAACAGAGAGTCTTTTTATGAATATTTAAACCCAGATCCCAAAACTCAATGATGAAAGGGATGAAAGAATATTAATCCATGATTTTTTTTATAGGCGGTGGCTCTACTGATGTGGCAAACAATGTGTAAGTGAAAAACAAGGGTCATCAAAATTCTAGGGTTACATGGCATGTAATCTTGCATTACATGTCATGTAAAACCCTATTTGTAGAGCTAGGGTTTCCTTAGAGAGAAAAATATCACATGAAGTGTGGAAATCTAACATTCCATGTGTCTCATGTTAGGATTATCAATGTGTATCTTAGAGTTTACATGGGAACGGGCTGGCTGATTGCATGGACACGACCATAGAGCATTGGAATGGGATAGTGTACACAGGCACATCTAGAAAGGATAAGTAGTGTGTCAGGTAACCTTTACAGACCATTTTAATCACCTACATATTCTATATGTTTCATTTTACATGTCATGTGATGTTTTACAGCACGGTAAGACCAAGGGTATGACAGACACAACATATACCCAGATTATATATCATGTACGCACTTCGAGGGTGTTTGTAGTCCTTAATTACTTCATTCATGAAAAATCTTGGTTGAGTGAGTTCTCTTGGTCCATTATATCGAGGTTAACGTGTGGTATTACATCTACATATCATGATTTCAATCCCCTCTAGAGGATGTGCCTCAAATAGGGTTTTTTCCCTCTTTCTGGGGTTGTTGTGTGATCCTCTACCATCATTTTTCCTAGGTGTGGTTTGTAAAATCGTCATTACCCCCTTTTTTTGGGTGTTGATCCTTCATCTAGAAGGTTGTATCAGTAGGATTCATAGGTATCGTTTACATATGATCTCTTATGTATCATATTGATCTATATTGGATTCACTATGTCCCCCAATAATCCAGGACATGACCCCCTATCTGACTGTTAGGGACATCTGAGACCAGTGAGATTCCTTGGGCAGAGCTAAACCTAACCTATTGGATGAGTATATCTAGTTGTGTAATGTATCATGGAGTGTATTCTCCCAAAATTTTCATTTATTTAAAAAATTCTTATTATTGGTTGTTGGCTGGGACCGACTGGTGGCGTGATGTCCAGAGTGAGTATTATTGGGTTTCCAGTGTTTCTATTTAGTATTGTATAACTCTAACAAGAGGAATAGTCTTAATGATTCATCTTTTGTTTTCTGGGGTTTCCAAATGGATATTGTTATCCTCACCTCTACATGGGCTCTGCCCACATGTGTTATGTATTATGAATATGATGTCCCTTTTGATACCGTGTTGGGCGAATAGGGGTAGGGTTGAGCATATCTTGAGCAAAAAAGACCAAGGTGCCTTTCGGGTTCTTTCATTGGATCATAGTCCACCCTTGGAGTAGGTTGGTCTCTCTTTAGGTTTTTTCCTTTTCTCTTGATCCTTTTTTCTTTAAGTACTTCACTATTCTACTTTAATTGTATTTTTACAAATGTATGAATGCATTAGTTTCATTTGTTTTCACTTTCAGCATTGTTTATGATTGGAGATTTTTTTCAATTGTAGTGGTACATTAGGCTAACGTTTTCTATTTTTGGGTTATTCTTACTAAACACTAGTCCCCAGCACTTGGTATATAGCCGGTCTAGCTGTAGTCACTACTCAGACCTATCCTTGTGGATACCCAAGGATAACCCAGGATCATGGAAATGTTAATTCATCTCATACATTCTAAGATATCAATAACTAGGTGAAACTACAAACCAATCATAAACAAATAAACCTACTACATCCACACTAAAAGAATCAAAAAGATCCTCATTACACTTTCATATCTCTAGTGGCATGATAATAGGTGTTGATTTCCACCTATTATTTAGATCGTAAAATTGAATCACTTCTCTAACATCTTAAAGGAAAATAATACCTTTAATTTTTAATTCCAACATTGATATTACATGTTGAATAATTTCGTAGATAAGGTAATGATAATGACATTAAATTCATATGAAATTGAAGATATAAAAACATTTCTTTGGTTTATTTGACGATAATATAATTTAAACCATCTCATGATCCATAGATATCCTAGATTTAGTGAAACTCTCCCCAGAAGTTTCTCTTATCAATTCCATAAATGGAACTTCTACATTTGTGCATAGAAGAAGTGATGTCTCAATGTGTCTTAGACAATTTTACAATATTCCCCATGATCTTTATAGGACCATAATTATATCAATATATCATTGATAAAAATAGAAATTAATGAAAATAGGTATTTAAAAAATCATGAGGTCTATAATCCATGTGGTGGGTTTATTATTCAAAATAGTGTCACAAAAAATTAACACAATTTGTATCTCTTTTAGAAGGTTTTCATAGAAACATATTTAGCTCGTACACTGTGTTAGTGATAACTTGATCAAATACTAATCATTTCTTACCACAAATATTTTAACATTCCACCGCCCCAGACCACTAATCGGTACCTAGAACTGCAGAAATCTACAATACCTTAGGTGCACCACCCAATTGGCTAGAGGCTTTTTGAAAAGTAGTAAAAGTACAATGTGGTATAGTGGTGTGATTATACCCACTTATCAAATTAACCAACTAGAAAAAGTAGAACTAAATATATACAATCTATGTTATATCAATGAAACGGTATATATGCAAATGATGACCACAAAAAAACAAGACATACAATAATAAATGATCAATTTACTACATATCATGTAGGGAGAACATAACAAGTCAATAAATACACCACAATAAAAAATACATGATGGGAAGAATCCCACACCACTACCCTAAGTCCAGTCACAAACCTAACATCTAATTCACCATCCTTACAGCCTAAACATATACCTAAAGACAAGTAGCATCAACTTTGGTACCCAAGTTCCATTTAAACAGGAGAAAAGTGTGAGTATAACTCAGTAGGTCACCACTAATTAGGTTTTTAAATATAACTCATTTGATAATAAGTGTGTTCATAAGCACAACAATAAATAGTTGACCAGTTTATGTGATTAATGAAAATAGTAAATAAACTATGAATCCCTTAGTTTTTAGTGACACCTAACATCGGTCCATATTATTTTTGATCCTTAGGTTAGTGAAAATGGTCATTCATACATTCTATATCAAGTTATGTGGTTTCTCTGTACACATTGTTGTGACCACACCAACTGAAAAATCATGAACCACTCATATGGTGTTTTCCTTAAAAGCATGATAAACCTCCCCATGAGAGTTTTCCATAGATTCATAAACCTCCCCATGGTAGTATTATCTATATTATACATAAAACATCCCCCTTTTAGCTATTTTATCAGTTATCACAAACCACTATAGGTATTTTTTTGTCAATAATCATGGACTTCCACACAAGGAATTTTCTTGTAATGTGTCACATATCCCCTCATTGGGTTTTTTTTAATGTTAACATTGAACTCTCATAAGATACTACTCATTAGTTATCAAAAACCTCAATTAGGAGTTTTCTTATCAAGATTCATGGACCGCCTCATATGGAATTTTCTCATAAGGTATCACAAACTGTATATAAGGTGATTTATTTAATGTTATCATATGCCACCCCTAATGGGTGTTTATTTATAAAAAACAAAAAAAACCCGGTAATTGATGTTTCATTTATAATATAACAACCCACCCAATGAGTGCATTAATTTACCTACAAAAAAAATCAATAATCACTTTATTCATAAATAAAAAGAAATAAATTTTTATAAAATAATAAGGAAATAATTCAAACAATGATAGACATGGTCCCCTTCATGAACCATTGGCATCCACTGCTATTAACAAGACATTTTCCAAATGATCATATAAAATAAAAAAACTCTCAAATAATTTAGATTAATTATTTCTTTGTTATATCCAATTGAAATTTATTCCTAAGGCCATTCAATTTATCAAACCAAAACCAAAATTTAAAAATCCATAATGAATATCATTTTTTAAAATAGGCGTACTAACATGGAATCACCCTCCTTGTCATGATCGGTGTAAATACTTGGGGCCTTAAACCAAGAATATGATAAATTTATTTATAAATTTGGAACTAAGACTCTACACTAATAAACGATCATCACCTCACAAAACACCACTAACAGTTAAAGAATGAATAAATATTAATTTAAAAGTAAAACATATTATAAGTATGTTTTCATGTTGAATCTTTAGCATGAACGCCAGTTCCCAAAGAACTTCCAAGACCAACAAACAACACCAGAACCACCAAGGGTCCCATGTCACATATAAATAACCTAAATTAATTAATTATAAATAATTGAAAATTACAAATAAAATAAACAAAATAATTAATTTTTGTATAAGATGATAATAACTCGCCAAAATCTTCTGACACATCGGAGGAGAGTCCAATGATCCTCTAGAGGTTCCTTCAAACCTATATACACACACATGTTCCTAATAATTACCAATTAAACTCAAAATACTAAAAATTGTATTTAACATAACTCAAAACCCTTGATAACTCAAAAATCCATAAACCTTCAATAAAATTATGGAAGATGGTGTGATGGTGATGTCTTAGAACATCCTCTAGCTTGACAGCATGGAAGCCCCATCATCTCGGGGAAGTTCTTAGTTGAATATACACTAAAATCACTTACCAGGAGAACAATGTTTATGAAAATGGAATGTTCAGAGATTAAGGAGTCATATCCTTACTCAAGGCTCTTTATCACAAGAAACAATGAGTCTAATAACTGAGAATCAAGGGACATTCACCTTGGTGGAAGGAGAGGAGGCTGGGGGAACATGTGAGGTTACTAGCTCCAATTAGAGTGGAAAATAAGAGTATTTTGGTTAAATTATCAACACATAGAAAGTGTAAAAATAAAAATTTAAATTTATTAAGGGTTTTGAAAAACATGCACCAACCATGAGGTCAACACATCCCCAAAACCCCCACATCAAATACTAGGACACATAGTCTAAAAATATTCACATATCATACAATATGTATTTGAAACGTTTTGATGAATACACCATGATTAATAGGGACCATTTTCAATGCCCAATAAACCATGCCCCTCCATTGAATATCTCAAAATGGATTGGGGCATGGTTAGCAAAAAATGTGAAATAATCATGCACTCCATTATGCTTCCCTAAAATTCCAAAAGTGCAAACCTGAATATCCTGATACAAATCTAGGTAACAAAGTCACATCCCAAGCCTCAAAACACATCTAAAACAACCCCTAAATGATTTATGAGCATTATTGAACTCCACTCTAGACCCTAATATAGAATTCTCCTCATCCACCACATTATAATTTTAAATTCCCGTTCAGGTTTCTAACCCTTTAAGACATAAGAACATACAATTTCCCAAAATTATATAATCTTTTCCATGAGATGTACCTCCATGTGTCATTGAGATTAGTAGAATACACTATGAGGTCTCCAGCATGAGACTCATTCCTAGTAACAATGACGTAGAAGCCCCCCTGTATTTATTATTTTCCAACCACCGAAAACCAAAAATGCCATTTGAAACCATACCATCCTAGAAATTATTATGTTACTCAATATAATTAACTTGGCCATAACTGTATTGGTCTAGTGGGTTTCATAGATTCCTAAAACCAATGGTGAACATCAGTCATTCCACATCATTCCATTTAATTAAACTCATGATTTCTCCCCTATGACTAATTTGATATGAAGACTTGACCAAATATTCATAGTATTTTACCACACCTCAATCCAATTCTCGCAACTTCCATTGAACACGGAGACATGGCTCACTTGTGCATGTCTTATTTGAGTCCCCAAAGTTTCTCCCACTAACCAATTTACACAATAAGTGTACCTTTACCATTTCATATTTAATAAATAGAGATGTTTATATCCCATGAAATCTAACTACACATTGAAAATCAACTCAGACCTCCTCTTGAAGGATTCTACTAAAAAAAATCATCTTCCACCAATAACGCTCCACTAACCTACCAGACCATGATGTCATAAACACTAAATTCATTATGGGATCAGTGAAACATTCCCACTGAATTATATAACAAAATTTTAAATAAATTTCATTGTTGGACCAACATCATTACATTTCCACCTTCGTTCCACTCCTCGAGCACTAACTAACCACAAAACATAATCACTTTTGACTGCTTTAAGATTAAATAAATTAAAATTTCAGGGATCGATATCTTTTTAAATTTGTAAATGAAACCACTATTAGAACTCAGTATTAATAATATGAAAAATTAATCCATAAGATCATCCTTTTCATCACATCAGAAAATAATTTTATGACATCCACGATCCACGCTTGGTCATCAATAAACATTGTGGCCACATAAGTTCAAAAATACTCACCCATGATCACTAACTTGAAAGGTAAATCATCCCTCATCCACATATCTTGTGAATTTTACCCATGGATTGAATATAAAGCCCTTATGATAAAAAGAAACACACTTTAATAAATGATGGTATATCCCACACCATCTGGTTCGTTCCTAGAATAATCGTGTCACCGTACCAAATCTATCCCCATTCCCATTATGCTACTAAAATGTATACAATTATACCTAAAGGGCCATAGATCCCTTTCCTATAAGAATCTTATCTCCCATATCAGTTCTCTACATATAAAGATGACTAATTTCTTGTCATAATCATAGTTGTATGCCTCTGTTCCACCCAAACCATTGAACCAACAATACCATGTATCCCAATTCATGATTCCCCACATGATTACATAAACACTCAATGGTTTCATGTTTTGATATAAACATATCATGAGGACCAGCCTCATTCTACAATCATCCAATCATTGTTCAAACATCCTTTCCACTATCCATGATCCTCATGTATGCTGGTTTCCCCTGGACTAGATATCCCTCGATGCTTTTTAAACCCAAAAGAATCTCACATCAATCCCACCTCATTGTAACTTGTTAAAATGAAACTATGATAATGGTACCAATTCTAGGAATTTGAACAAACCTACCCTCCCCAAAACTAGCTGTGTGACTAGAAGTACTGGTATACATGGGCTTCTCCTAAAAATATAAATATATATACCATGCCTAAACCAAATAATCAGTTGCATCCTACCAGAACCAGTGTCATAGGTTAAAACATCCACTTATACCTCACACATATAGGGGAACTCACAAACGTGGGTAACCCCGCTCACAATTCAACCCCCCGTAAATTTTACCAGAAACTAACCTTCCATCCTGGAGTCACACCATGTGATGTTACAATGATCTCTTAAAAAGATCACTGCTCATGTCTTGTAAAGAACAGAACCTCTGAGATGAAACTCGCTCCATTATAAGGATTCATGGAACTTAACATTCCAAAAAACCCATTGAAAGGTCTCAGATAATGTATTTTTACCTAGTCTACTTCACCTCATCATGGGTTAAGTGTTACCACATAGGTCACAATTCTCCATAATGAAACTTGAGTCATCTCAACCAGATATATCCAAAAATCACAAACATGACATAACATGGGAACTCTCATAGTCTAACCCACCCATGAATGGATTAGGGGGACATTCATAAATGGAATACACCACCATATTTCAAAAGGATTTCACCCTTTATCATTTTACTTTAAGTCAATTTAAAATTTTTAATCCAAGGATTTAAATTTTAAAATATTTTTAAAACGTTATCTATATTTCAATATTGTTTATCTATTCATTGAGTACATAGATATCACAACCCCGTATTTGGTTATATAGGATATCATTCTAAATTTTGGAGGAAAATCACTTGATTGGTTGGTAAAAAGAACCCAATATGACCAAAACTATATATTCCCTTTTACCAAAGAGTAAGACGAGGATTTGTCTGGTTGAATAGAACTATAAACTATTATGTAAACCATAATAATGTTTTCTGAATATTTGAATGCCACACACTACCCCATATTTATTTAATTCATTGGAAGATATAAAACACTAATATATTTATTCCCCATATAATAATAAAATATACATACATGTGAGTCCCATACAATTTTTAATCATAGAACATCAAAAACATGAATCCTACATCCCTGATATGATGCATGCACAAACCATATCTCTCTATATTAGACTAAGGGATAAAATCTCATAAATCAATGACATTATAATCAAGTGCATCACTCAAGGTGAAATCATATCAACTATAAAAATAAACACCATAAATAATAATCCCACCAATATAAATATGAAGATCCCTCATGCGTGGGGTGGAGAATCCTTGGTGCATGTACCATGTCCAAAAATAATCCAACAATATATCTAATGATGAAAAATAGTAAGAAACAAATAAATATTTTATTCCACATTGTAATGACTCACCACCCCAAAAAACTGATCAGTGCTCGGGCTACCTAAACACTACAAAATCTCATATGTACAACCCCATAAACCAAATCCTACAAATAATTAGTGTGGGTAAATGGTGGTATAGTGGGGAGACTATACCTATTTTTTCAAAGTAAACCTATAGTGGGAATAAAACTACATAGATAGAACCTTGTATAAAGTAGTGAAATGACAAGAAACAATATTTAGAAAATAAAAAAACAAGTCATGCAATAATAAAAGATCCATATACTATATGTTAATCAATTAATGAATCAATAACCCATAGAAACACCATAAGAAACATACTACATAGAAGAAAATCCACAAAAACTATCCTCATTTATAGCTTGGTTGCAACTTCTTATGCATTATATTAGCATCTCATGCATGTACCTGAAAATAAGTAGCAAAGTTTTGGGTACTAAAGTTCCATGATGGCCCGAGAAGGGTGTTAGTATAATTCATACAGGTACCCCAAATAGGGTCCCTAAATATAACCATAAAGATAGAAAGTGAATGTGGAAAATCTATAAAAATAATTTATCATTTTGTGTAATTTAAGAAAAATAGTAAATATCTTATGAATAACTGGGTTCATGGTGAAACACGAGGTGTGTCTATATCACTGATGATAATTAGGTTCGTGACCCTCATTGACCATACATTTTTCTTCTAGATATAGGGATTTTTCATATAGGATGTGATGATAATTCTAGTCATAACATCATGAACTACTTATAATGTTTGTTCCATAACAGTATAACTAGCCTCACCATTGTATTTTTTTATAGTATCAAAAATCTCTCCATGGGAGTATTAATTATAGTCATCATAGTCCACCATATTTCAACTATTTTTCTAGTTATAACTTACCTCCATAAGAGGTTTTTTTATCAAGCATCATGGACCGCCTCACATAGAAATTTCTCATACGGTATCATAAATAACTTCATTAGAAGTTATCTTCAGTGTTATCATGATCCTCCCATACTAGAGTAATTTATAGTTATTAGAAACATCCATAAGATGTTTTCTTATCAAGTATCATAGACCACCTCATAGGGTATTTTATCATAAGGAATCATAGACTACATCACATAGAATTTTCTTTCAATTTATCATGGATAACTAAAACTAAGTGTTTCTCCACAATTAAGAAGAAACAATATAATAATTGGTTTCACTTTTATGGTATAAAAACTGACCCCCCAAGGTCATATTCATTTCTATAAAAAAATCATTCATCACATAATCATTCAATAGAAATAAATCACTTCATATAAAACTGTGAGGAGTATATTTGAAACATAACAACCATAAAACCCTTTATAAACCATTTTCATCCAATACTATTAACAACATGTTTCCCAAATGTACATCAAAAATCACAATTCTCTTAAACCATTTAAAGTTAATTATTATCTATTATATTCCATCGGAATTTATTCTTAATTCCATTATATTAAACAATCCAACACGAATATATAAAACATATATACAAGGTTATTTCCCAAAATAATGATACTCATGTGGAATCACCATCATCAATGTGTTTAAGGTATTTTAAAATGGAATTCAACATTTATTATACAAACATTATTTATTGAATTTTAACTAAGTAAATTAATTGAAAATTATGAATGATTTTAAAATAAAACATTAGTATATAAACCATGAATATGGGTTAATTTTAAAGAAAATAATTATAAAAAGAAGCATTTCCATTTGACCATTAGTATGAAAACTGGTGGTTCAATTTTTTCATAGGCCAAAAACCAATGTTAGAACCATCCACGGTCCTATATCACATCTAAATAACCCAAATATATTAAATAGAAACATATTATAACTAATTAACCACCCTAATATAAATGACCAAAATAATCCAATTCTCCATTAGTGGGAGACCACTCACTGGATGCTTTCCACGCACCAGAACTATGTCCAAAAATCCTCAGGAGATTCTTGAAAACTATGAATCTCTATCTCTAAGGATTAATCCCTACGAATAAAATGACACCATGTGAATTGGTATTTAAATTAAATCAAAAAACATTAAAAGTCAGCAGGCCACAAACCTACCATGAAACGATGGCTGAGAGCATGAAAAATATGTTGTGGTACATCATATAACTAGGAACCACAGAAGCCCCATCATTCTAGGATGATTTCACTATTCTCTAGTTGAATTTCTACCCAAATCTATAACAAAGAGAACCAATTTTCTAAAAAATAAAATTAGGATAATAATAAGTCATGGCCTTACCATAAGAACTTTATCACAAGAGAAGATGACTACAAATAACAAGAATATAAGGAGTTTCATATTGTTGGATAAAGATCAGAAGGATGTTATGATGTCCTGATCTAGGTGCCACACATTGGTTCCCCGAGTTTGTCAATTACATGACCTCAAGCATGCCTCCCAGTATTATATAGTCTTTCAAAAAGCAGTGCGGGTCTAATATCAATCATGGGGAGACTATACCCTCTTTATAAAATTATCACATCAATAGAAAAAATAGGAATAACCAAAAGATATTATAATAACCTGGAAACTACCAATATCACATAATTACCAAAAAATGATATACATTACCATAAATAAATTGTAGATATTTCATACTATGTGCTTTGTTTTAAAATAAAAACCAAAAATCAAAGGCATCGACAACTCCCAAGCGAGTCCCGAACAACGTCTAATTCTATCGTCCATTATCCTACCCAAGTCATTCGTCTAACAAAAATCCTTTTCCCTTATCCTGTAATGAAAACATGAATCCTATTCGGGTACTGATAAGGTAGCCCAAGTTGGGTGTGAGTGAAACTCAATATGACACCACCAATTGTGTCAAAAACAATATACATTCAATATTGAGTATGAATTTGTAAAAATAATATGTAAAATGAATAATTAAAATTTTAAAACCTTTATTAATTTTAAAGTGACCACATAAAACCATGGGTTCCTAAGGACAACTGAACCACAATACATTCTTTGACCACTATTAGTTACTGAACTATCCCTAAGGGATTTCAATTATCATAATATCAGCATTATCAACTATCATTTCATTTAATTGTATATTGTTTCTAATTTGAAACAAATTAAAATGCCAAGCATTTGGGTCTACATTGACATTCCCAAGAGCTGGTGGGATTTTGATGGAGTAGACTGTATCCCACACTCATTTTCTAATTTATCACTATAAGATTTTCGCAGAACTGGCCATGTCCCACACGTGAATATCAATTTCTCACTATGTGATTTTGATGTAGCTAGCCATGTACCAAACATGAATATCATAATAATAACATGTTTTTCAATTACATATTTATCACATTAATCACGGTTATTCAGTATTATACATATCATCACATTTCATTATCACAATATCTATTAATTAATTCAATAAATAATTAACTCATTTCAATAACATAAATACTCACAAAATTTCACAATAATTATTCCAAAATTAATTAATCCAAATACAAAAATTCATATTCACATCATTCCATTAATTTATTCAAAAATTAATTAATCACATTAATCCCTTCAATTAATTCAAAAATTTGGTTTCCACCCCAATTCCATTAATTAATTCAACAATTAATTAATCACATCTAAAATTGAATAATCATAAAAACCTCCATTAATTAATTCATCAATAAATTAATCCAGTTTCTTGAATTAAATAGACATAAAAGTTTCCATTAATTCATCTAAAAATTAATTAATCAGCTCACAATACCAATATCCGGAATTAATTCAACAATTAATTATTCAATTCACAATCTCTATATCACAATTTCATGATTCTTTTGTTAATTAATTTAACAAATAAATTAATTCATTTTAAAAAAACTCAATTTTTAATCATCAAATATATATTATACAATTACATACATGTTAATTAAATAAAGACTTTTTTTTGAATATATACCACGAACCTTCATATTGAAGATAAACACTCACCAATTGAAATCCCCAATTTGATTGGAACAACGACATATAATGAAATTTGAATCTAAAACCCTAATTCATGATCGAACAACCAAGATCCCATTATAATAGATCTAGATCTAAAAAATAGAGATCTATATCAAACAATATAGAGTATAAATTCCCTATAAATGGCGAGGGAGAGATGGTAGGGAAAGAGGAAACCACACGAGATTATATCCTCTTACTAGGTAGGGTGTAGATCATCAATCCTTTCTTTTATTCACCAAGAACAGAGTTCAAGAGACCAAGGAATGTGTTAGAGATACTTCAATGTAATAGGAATATATTATATTTTTTATGGGGTAAATTTTGGTTTAAAATAGTGGTTTAGGTATTTTAAAAACTAATTTTCATGTTAATTAAAAATTTCTGTACGATGTCCTATATATGAGCATATGTTTTTCCAAACTGTGAACTTATGTTGTGAGCCTATTTTTGAGTGGTGTATCTGGTTTCTCTTAAGATGGTTCATGTTTTGAAAAACTGTGTGAAATCTATGGAATCCCATTCTATGAGGGGTTCCACGGTTTTCTGGGTCATGGAACACAGTTCGGGAAAACTGGCGCATGAACCATGCACATGCCCTCCTCCAAAAATTATAATTTTTTACCAAAAAAACCTTGGTAAAACCTAAATTAAAAGTACTCAACAAAAGAAAAAATACTACTTTTAATCAAGACCGAATCCTCTATAGAAAAGTTCAGGATCATACAATATTTCTCCATCTAAAAGGTTGTCCTTGAGTTTTACTTCCAAGAATATCTAAGATCCCATGTCAAAAAGATCGGGACACTAAGACATCATATTATCTTCTCTCTCCCAAGTATCCTCTTTAACAAGACTATTTTATGATAGTACAGGAAATATCAACATGGTATTCCCCTACAACGCTTTCTCAATGTAATCAGACACTTGTATCAGTTGCTTCTCAAAGGACACATCAGTATCATTCTCAAAATCATTCACATCGATTACATGATAAGGTTTAGGGTGATATATTTACATATTTAATAAATGAAAAGATTCATTCATTGAATTTTATCTTTGTGGGGGAGTTGTTCGGTATGCCACCATCCTGATTCTCTCCACAACCTAAAATAGTCTAGAAAACCTAGGTGCGAACTTTCCATTCCTCTATATCCTTGAATGACCAATCTAGGTGAATCCCAAAGGAATACCTGATCAACCTATAAAAAATATAGGGGTCATCGAGGACTATCTTCATATGGCATTGGTATACTCTAATCCATATCAATATTATTCAAAATAAATTTAACATGCTTCGACATTTTTTGCATGATATTTAGTCCCAACAATTATGACTAAACTTCCTCCATCAAGCATAGAGGTGATCTTCATGGCCTATAATAATAAGCCTCATATGGTTCCATCTTTATAGTTGCATGATAAATTTTTCCTATTGGAAAATTCCACTAGTGTTAGGTTTTTTTCGCAATACCCACCAAATTCTTGGACACATGACCAAAGAATATTCTCAAGAAACTAAATAGTACATTCTAATTGTCCATTATCCTTTGGGTGGAATGTCTTACTAAGTAAAAATGTTGTACCAAGTGCCTTATTCAATCCATTTTAAAAGGTAGAAGTAAAACATGAGTCATGGTGTAAAACAACAGTCAATGGAAATTTGTGAAGGTGAACTACCCCACGAACATACAAATCCCCCAATTTTTCCCCTAATGATGTCTCTTGTACCGATTGAAAATGTGATACATTTATCAATCTGTTTACAACAACCCAGGTAGAATCATTATTCTGATGAGTTCTTAGGAGACCCACGAAAAAATCTATAGTAACCCCATTACACTTAAATTAAATAATGGGAAAAAAATTATTAAACATCCTTGTCATTGATGCGCTACCATCACTTATTGATAGGTGTAAATTTATGTCACTAACCCCGCTATCTTCTTTTTTCATGTCCGACCACCAAAACTATCATCGTAGGTCATGAGACATTTTGTTCAAACCTAGATGTACAACCCTCATCAAGGTATCCAACTCACACATCATCTCTTCCCCAATACTCATTATCACATCAAACCAATTCCTGACATAGAAAATCTCATGAACATCTATTCTATAATATAAACGTGACTCCCCACCTTCAAGTCATCCCCTCAATGAAAAAAAATTTTGTATCCTAATACTTCATATCCCAGATCCACCTCTTGAGTGTATACTGCAATGAAACTAATACAATATTCATATGCCCATGACTCTCCTAACCATAACATGCATCTCATCCAGAAAGTTTATAATGTTCCAATAAAAACCATACTCTTAAACTATCTGATTCTGAGTCATCCTGCTCAAATAATAAGAAACATTATTTCCCCTTCTAGGTGTATATTCTATCTCAAAATTGAATGACTATATATACTTGACCCATATCTTCTTCAAGAGTTTCCAGTATCACATTGAAAATATATACTTTAATATGTTGAGATATGTCTATATGGTTAAATTATCACCCAAAATATAATGCTACTAATAATTTAGATCATAAACCACTATATCTATGTTGGATAATTCTGTTTATGAGGCCACAACCTCTACTACCCATATGACACAACTCAGTCTCCATGCATCAACACTACTCCAAGACATATTATAAATGATTCAAAAAACACTATATACTCTTCACCTAGATCAACTAGGATCAACATTGTTTATGATTTCAACCACTTCATCAACTCCTGGAAGGCATTTTCTCATTATTCCAATAAGTAATAATTTGTCCCCATCTCAATCAAGATCGAAATTGGTGCTTCTAATTGAAAAAATTCCTAGATAAACATCCAATTATATCCATATAATTATAGAAAGATGATAATATCAAAAAAAATCATGGTAACCTTTTAAGAAACACCTGACTAAACCTTATTTGGGTGAATAAACACACCTTCCTCTGAGAAGCTATGACCCAATAATTGTACCCGATCAATCTATAACAAGCACATAGGTAGTTTTTGTGAATAAATAATGCTCTCTCAGTGAACTAAGGATGTTTTCGTGATGTTGGGAGTGATCATAATGAGTATGGGAGTACACCAAGATAACATACACAAACACTACAGAAAACCAATCCAGGTATAGATTTATGATCATGTCATCATGGCCATAAACACTAATAGTGCACTTGAAAATCCAAACGACATTATAATGAACTAATTTAGGCCATAACTTCTACAGAAATAAGTCATCAGTATATCATAAGGATTAAATCTCAATTGATGATACCATGATCTCAATTCAACCATGGAGAAAACCTAATATCCTCTAAACTGGTCAAATAGATCATCGATATGTTGAAAAAGAATCATTTTCTTCCTTATCATCTAGTCCAACATTTGGTAATTCACACACAAGTGTATATTCCCATAATCCTTTTAATAAAAGAATACCGAAGAACCCCAAGGTGAAGTACATAGAATAATAAATTCCATTTCTACCAACTCCACCAAACGAGTCTTATTATTAGGAGGCTATGATGGTGCCATTATATATAGTGGAATAGAATCTGGATCATCCCCTAACTTTATATCAACTGTAAATTCCAAATCTATCTCAAGTGTTAGACTAGAGAAGTCATCGGAAAATATATCCTGAAATCATTCTATTATTGGTGGAAATAAATCCTTCTTTACATCTCTTTCATCTAGAAACAAACTAGAAACATCGGCATTAATCTTCCACGATTTCAAATGAATTGGAGATGCATTTCCCGCCATTATATCCCACTCTCCGTGGTGATTATTATGGTCACCCTTATGTGATGTAATCATCACTATACTATAGTAATAAATTATTTGGGCTTTAAATTCTACTACCTAGTCCATACACATAATTAGGTCAAAGCATGTCATGATAAGGATGTAACGATCCCACAAATATATATACTCTCCAACTTCAAAAGAACACCCCTTCCACAAAAAGATATCTCGTTATTATACTCCCAATAGTATATCTATCATCAAAACACTTCTCATAAATTCCACCACCAAAATTAGAAACTCACAAGTTGTGTAGAAATTAATGAATGAGAGTCACAAGTATCAAATATAGAACTAGCTAGCATAGAAGCTACATGAATAGTACCTCTTAATATCGATGGTACAACATCACTATCCAAAATTATATGCCAAATGGAATGTAATTTTCATGCCCCTCTTTCCTATGATTCATTTTGAACTCCCTGCGATACACTTCTCTGCTGATAAGGGCGCTCTTTCCCAGAAGTACCACATCCAAAACCTCGACCACCATGACTAGTATAAATCCAACTACTAGACTGATAAACTGTAGAATATCCCCTTTGTAAACACTACCTCATTCTATATCCTATATCAATACCTATCTATATTCTTATCCTATAGAACCACTGTATATGTCCCATCATATCATAACCTTCTTACTCTATCAGTGTTCAGGGGAACTATCTTTGGAAGTGGTCCGACCTACCACACAAGTGAAATATCACTCGAGTCAGTTCCTGCATATCTGATCCCTCTGTATGGTTACTCTTATTCCCACTTATCTATCTAATATTTTCATAGAAATTACTTCCGCTCTAGGAAATTGTACTTTTGGAACATCCATCTGGAACTATTTTTCTTCCACTATGAAGCCTCCTTTAGGTTCCATTTATATTTCAGAGCCTGATTTACCACTTCTAAAAACTTCTTCGTACTGATGGTATTCACATAGAACTTAATATCACAATTAATCCCATCATGAAATAAATTTTCTTTAGTAACCTAATACCCATAAAATGTTGCGATAAAGTAATATAAATCTTGAAAGTGTCCAACATAATTCATCACTAACATGATACCCTATGCCAATCCCATGAACATAGTTTTTCTCCTCTTTTTGAGTATCTCAGGACAAAAGTTCTCTAATAAATTCTCCCAAAAGTCCCTCCACTCCATATTCACTAGTTGTTTGTCTTGAGTATGGATGTTCCACCAATCCTTCACTTGGACACGTAACACATAGGCATCCATTTTAACTCTATTATTAGTAAGAGTCTCCAAGTGGTCAACTATAGTCATGGTGGAATCAATCCAGAACTCATCTTCCTTAGGTATACCCTCTCAACTGAAATTAGAAGGGTGGTGAAACTGGAAACCATTTTTCAGATCGGATAAGCTATTGAAAACCCTCCCTATGTATATTTCCCGGAATTTTATAATCTAATAAATTTTCTCACGGAACTACTATCTGAAATCCTCACTCAGCACAACTGGAGCCTCAGGTTCCACAATTATGAGGAGTAACTACATCAATGTCCTTCTATCATCCTCTCAACAAATGTCATTATGGTGGCATGTCTCTATAATTGGAAAAATAAGTCATGGGATATATAACAAAACATTAACACATTTAAAAAGTGGGTTTCTCCATTATTTGATAACAATTAGTTCCCCATTTCCCACCAGAAAGAGAAAATAGAGAAATTATTACTATACTTAAACATTCTACATCAAGGTTATGGTCAAAAGGATAAAAAAATCTCATATTCATGTTTATCATTAGAAACCAATTTATTCTCAACTTTCATCCTTTTAGAATTCTCAATTACATATTAGGAACATTTTCATTTCAATTTCACAAGGATAGAAAAAAATTTGATGTTCATCAACATTACAAACCTCTATTTTCCCATGTGTTCCTAAGATGATGTATGTCACAAAATAATCATGAGTGTCTAGAATGAATAATACATACTCCACTCTCATTCTATATTTGTCCACAAATAAAATCTAATAAAATATTAAAAAAATTCACATCCCAAATAAGTACATCACCCAAGGTGAAATATCATCAATTGTAATAGTACACATGAATAAAAGTAATCCCATACCGGGTGCTTGTATTTTCCCCAATACATGGGTAAGATACTCCCATGCATAAGATCATAACAAATTTCTAACTCATCATAGTGTCAGGTCTACCTTTCCCAAATAGTAAGACAAAATGAAATAATAATAAACCCCATTGATACGATTTTGTGTCATCTTGATCTAGGTTCCACACACCGTTGCCCTGAGACATTTAGTTACATGACATTAAGAAAGCCTCTCCGAACCCCAGTAGCATCCGACTAGTATCCATGGTCATAAATTGAACTTAGGGAAACTATACCCTCTCTATCAAAGTAGTTCAACATAATAAATAAATAAGAATAAAAAAAGATATAACCATAACTAAAACACTACCATTATTACCGAATGACCAAAATATGATATAAAATATCCAAAAAATAGTAGATATTCAATATTATGTGCTATGTGCTAAAATTAAAACCCAAAATTAAAGACACTAACAATTCCCATTTGGGTCCGAACTGTTTCGGGTTCCCTCATCCATGATTTGACCCAAATAATCAATCAAACACAACGCCTTTTCCCTTATTATTTCCTGAAAATATTATATTCCGGTACCGATTAGGTAGCCTGAGTAGGGTGTGAGTGCAACATAGTAACCCACCAAAATTGGTGTTTAAAATAATATCCATTCACAATAATGTATGAAATTGTAAAAACAATAAGTACAATGTATAATTAAATAATAATCACATTTATTTTTCTTTAATGTTACCAATTAAAACCCATGGGTTCACGAGGACACCTGAACCACAATTCCTAATTCTGCCCCTACCATAGTATGAACTATCCCCTCGGTATATCACCTATCACAATAAAATTGTCATCAATGATCATTTCATTTGAAATTATATTACTCCTAATTATAACTATAGTTCTGTTCGAACATTTTATTTCTACGTTGCTAAGACTAGGACCCCGTGGTATACAGATGTAGTAGATCATATCCCATACTCATTTATCAATTTCTCACTATGTGATTTTGAAGTAGCAGACCAGTTCCCACACGTGAATATCAATTTATCACTATGGGCTTTTGACATAGTAGGCCATGTCCCACACATGAATATCAAAACACTAACATGTATCAGAACAACACATTTTCACTTTAGTTGAGGCTACTTAGCATTATCCCTCTCATCACATTCACAAACACAAAATATATTAGTTAGTTCAACAATTAATTAACCCTTTTAAATCAATTCCATACTCAATAAAATTACCATTAATTATTTCATCAATTAATTAATCCAATTAAACAACTACATATTACCATCATTCAATTAATTAATTCAATAATTAATTAATCTCATAAATCCATTCAATTAATTAAATAATTATTTTCTTTCAAATCAATTCTATTAATTAATTCAATAATTAATTAATCACATTAATAATTTTATAATCATTATAAAATCCATTAATTAATTAAACAATTAATTAATCTAATTTCATAAATTACATAAACACAATATCTTTAAATAATTAATTAAATAATTATTTTGTCAATTCAAAATTCCAATATCCTCAATTAAATCATCAATTAAATATCTAATTCACAATCTCTATATCCCAGTTTAATTATTTATAAAATAAATAATTTACCAAATCTAGTAATTAAATTAATGCAGCTAAATGTATAATAATCGAATTTTAATTATACAATTACATACACATAATTGAAATGAATAAATTTAATTTGAATATAGATTACCGACATCATGATTGATGATAAATTCCAGCCAATGGAAATTCTCAATTTGAGAGGAACAATGATGTAAAATAAGATCAAGACTGGAAACCCTAATTCAAGATTGAATAATAAATATCTCATAATTCTATATCTGGATCAAAAAATCCAAGATCTAGAACTAACAAGATATAGTATAAATTACCTCTAAAATATGAGTGAGATACATGAGAGAAGAATAAAACCACACCGGGCTAGATCCACTTTTTGGGTGGGGTGTATATCTTCGATTCATCAAGAACAGAGGTCGAGACCTATAGTAATTCATCTAAGAACCTATAATAATCTATAGTTTTAGATTATGTCTAATTTGGGATCTATTTTTGGTTCAATGTGGGTTCTTTTATTTTAAAAACTAATTTCTAGGATAATTAAAAATCCATGCATGGTTTGCTGGGTAGGGGTCCATGATTTCCCAAATTGTGAACCTCTTATAGTGGGTGCACAGTTTCTCCAAAGAGGGTACATTGTTTGAGAAAGTATGTACCTGATTTAAAATCACTCCCTAAGAGGGGTTTCATAGTTTAATGTACTAAGTTTAATGGTTTGTAAAAACTATCTTCCATTTATTCACATTCCCTTTCTACTTCTAAAATTCTCAATTTTTACTAAAATACACAACAAGGTAAAAACTAAATGAAAATTTCTCCACAAAGGTCAATAACGTACTTGTCAACGAGAATGATACCACTCTAAAAAAGGTCTTTATATTACAAAGGACTTGTGGGAGGTTGTGGGATCACATTTTGGAGGACCTGTAATAGGTTTGTGTTAAAATATCATAAGGTAAATATTATAAAATTTTAGTTCTAATAACATAATTATTTGGCCACAAATATATTAAAACCATGTGCCAACTATGCGGTCAACACTATAAAACCCCCTATATCACATGATTACTCAGGCTATCTGAAAATTTATTTGACAAAAATGTGAAATGCCTCAACAGTATTCTATATACTTATATATGTTTATAAGGGACCCTTCATATATTTCAAAACAATCCCCTTCTGTGACCATCTCACCTTGATGGGGTTAACGATTTTCACAAAATGTGAGCTAACTAATCTCCCCATTTTTCTTCCCATAAATTAAGGAATTCCAAAAATTAAGCTCTTATTATATTTCTAGGTACCCAATGCACCACCTATGCCTCAAAAGACATCAAAAAACAACCCTTTAAGATGCTTAAATATTCAAAATTTAATTCTATACCCTGATTCAAAATCTATCCCATCCATCAGACAGAACATTAAAACTCCCTAAAGAATATTTAACTAACATGAACACAAAGTCTTACAAATAACCCCTTAAATGATTGAATAAATAATTGGTCCATGGTAAATAACACTTATTCTTAACATAAACCTACTTAACTATGTGATTATTAACAAAAAATAACAACACCACATTCAACTTCTTCAAAAACTAATTGAATAACATTATACAGAAATGTTTCCACTGATAATTCCTTAATTTCCATGATATTATATTTGAATTTTAAATTTTTTGATGTTATATAGTTCCATATGATAACTAAGTTGATATATAGGTTCATATTCTAAAAATCAATAAATAATGAACTCAATCTCTCATTACTGTACAAATACTAAAAAATATTCAATAAATGTATCATAAAATCTAAAAATGATTGAAAGAAAATAATGATTTTCAACACCCTTATATAATACGAGAACTATTGTTTCATCTTAATATGTGATCATCCTCACCTACCCCAAATCCTTACATATTATACAATCTTGATAATCACATTCCCCAAAAATAATGCAGCATTCATCAAAAGATATAATTAATTATGGTCATTTATTTTATAAATATATACATTCCTAGAAATATACCAACTAGTAATCATGTAATATCATTTTATCTACAAAATTAATAATTTCTTAAGTAATAAATGTTTTCAAATATCAATTACCCAAGTTTCACATATTCTAATTCAATCCTATCTCCTTTAATATAAAGTATTCAATAACAATATAGAGGATAAAAAATCAATTGAAAAATAAAAATTGGACACCAAACTACATGATATAAAATATTGAGAAACTTTAGAATCAAACAACATGTTAACCATGGAAGTGGTAAAAAATATCATATCTTTTATTATGAAATACCCATTACAAAAATCAATATGTTTGTGATCATCTATATGTAACTATAGAGTCCCAAAAACTTGTAATTACCCTTGGGCCTCCAGAATCCACAATTATACATCTCCCTAATAAACATTCCTCTTGGAACCACATCCACCACCGACAATATAAGTCCCAAATTACATACAACTGACACATTTCTATCATATTCTATCCCATGCATTAGATGTCTATCAAGAATTTAAATCATGAAATCTGCATCATTAATATCTCTTCTAACAAAATTTTTAACCATTTCCTAGTTTTCAACAATAGTAAAACTCATTTGGATAACAATATCTTAATTATGTCCCTTTCAATAATAATAATAACATCACTCTATTGGTTTCATTCCTCTGAAAGAAGGAGAAAAAATTGTATTATCCAAGACACATGATCTCTCTCTATCTATTTAATAATTACCCCATGCAAATTAATAAAACACCCTAATCTAGTAGTGACCACGGATATCCTCTATTTCTCCTCAATATCCTTATAAACCCTAAGAAACTTTTTCCCCAAATTAATGAATGTATGAAATAAATATTTGAATTTTATAAAAAGATCCAATATCAAACTATACTTAAAGTAAAAAATAATTATAAATCCAATTACCACACAATTTCAATGATAAATATTAAATTCCATATCATTGGATCCATATTAAACAATGCACTTATTCCCCTAGACCATCTCTGTAAACTCCCAACTTATATTTCTCCTCAATTTCGGTAGGTTGAACTAGTCAATAAATAGATCCTATAAATAAACCAAAGAAAAATAATTGGACCTATATTACCATTAAAAAAATCAAACATTATTCTCATTGGTCCCTAAATAATAATGTCAGCAAGCTATGCATTCTATCACTTCAGTGAATTAATGTACTAAAATATCATATACATCCTTTTCATCCACACCTCTTTAAAAATGAATTGTATCTCCCCTAATAATAGAATTATTTTGTGATATAAAGTATTTAATCAAACCCGACACTACTACCACCTCCTAATACGAACTATTATTAATTTATAAACCACTTTATGTTTTCTCATGATAATCTTATTCTCTATTGTAGTCTACTTTTTTCAATGGAGAAACATGCTCGACCACCCCTCTATATTCCCATCATTGGAATTATCATACACAACCTCCTTACCATGAGGCTCTTCATTACACTTATTCGGGGGAATTTTTCTAATAAAATCCACACACCAATTAAAAATAACCAATATCATTTCATAAAATAATAATAACATACACCACTTCATGTACACAATGAAAAGATGACTACATAATTTATAAATTCATAGAAAACTTTTAATTTTATCAGTGTAAAACCTTTCCAAGGAAATACTATTTAGTTTATTAATAATTTAAATTGTTTAACTATAATCAATTCACTAATAAATCACAATAATATGAGAAGACACATATTCTATTGGTCAATATAAAAAAAAGATCCACTAATATCTAATTCCCCATCCTTATAGAGAAAGTGTATTCTTATAGTAATTTTTTTAAAAAGATATAATTTCATATATCCAAGTTACTTATGTTTAGACTATGGTTACATTGGCCATGTATACACACATATCTTATTTATTAAGTCCTATTTTCTTATCACAAATATATTCATTTCATTAATATTAATTCCTTATAAAATAACCAATCATGGTAGAATATTTTTAAATACAATCCTGGAATATCTATTGTAATATCCTGAAAATTTATAGATGATGTTTCTTTTTAAATGAGTTAATGAATTATTAAGAAAACAGGTTATATAAAACACATGAACTAATTTAGGAGCGTACCATATGAAGCCCATTTATTATAAAATCCAAGGGATATAGGAAAACTATGATTTTCCCATGATAAAACTCAATATGAGAATATATCACTAAAGAATAAGGAAAACCATTTATTAGTGAATTTCAATATCATCGAGATCATGACCCAAATCCTGATTTCAAAAATACCCCAGAAAAATATCACTTTCACACACCATACCCTTACTAATTTTTCGGGTTTAATATTGGTCTTTGAATCTAGACCATAATAATATTAATTTTAATATTTTAGTTTTTATTAATACAATGACTATTTTAAAACCTTTTAATATTACATTTTAAATGATTATATAATGAGTTTGATAAAAAATAAATTTTGATATGTTGAATCTAAAATACAGTTTTTGAAGAATTTATACTTTCAATCATGATACACTTTTTAAATTAATTAAAAAATGTCAAAATTCATATTAATAAAATATCATTATTAAATAATTATTATTATATACTAGTGATAATATAATTTTATTAATTCAAAAAATGATTTTCATAAGCGTTAGAAAACGGTTATTGTCAGAAACCCATATTTTTCAATAATTGTGGATTTTAGATTTAAATGTGTAAATTATAGTTCTTATATAATTATTTTCAAAAAATAAACATTATTTTTTAAATCATTATGTTGAAATTATCCAACAATTGTTTTTCTTAATTTTTGGAGATAGTCAAGTTTTTAGGTCAAAATTTAAACAATATAAATATATTTTGCATATTATGACATCATAATGACACAAACGGGATGTAATATATACCATAAATTATATCCAAGACCAAATATATATACCCTTTAAAATAATTCTTTTTGGTGTTATTCTATTAATTGCATAAACCCTTAATAAATCTTCCAAAACCTATATTATATTTTATGGTTTTAAAATAAATTCTTTGGAAACATGACTACCATTAACTTCACCATGGTTTTTATTTTAATATAAGTGGTTCATAAACATGTACAATAATTAAAACCACACAATTTTGGTAGATTCCATAGGAAAAAAGATGTTATTTTTTGGTATAGACTAGTTTATCATATATAGTCCAATACCTAAATTTGGAAATTCATAAATAATTATCCACTCCTTTAATATATAAACAAACACAACATCTAATTAATCCTATATAAAAACTCTATTATCATTAAATTACTTGACCATTAATTCTCTAGAGACCTTACAAGGTTCCCCAAAGCAATTAACATTACCCTCACAAACTATTATAAGTGTTCTATCATGGAGAGGGATTCTCTCCTTCTTCTATTTATTCGAGCACCTTATTAATACTATGATTTCAATTTTATCCATTTTTTATGTTGGATTATATTCCTATATATCCCTCTTATTATCCCTATGATTTAAATTTTATTATTATACCCATTCAATCTCATTAATCACATATATATCTTTATGTACCGTCATTATAACGCTAAAATTATCCTATGATTTTTCTTGAAAAGCATTTGTGTAGTGGGTACCCATTCCCATTTTCACTTAAGGGTATTCTCCACATTTTATATATTATTCATTGATTTTTAATTTACATGAATGTTACCTTCAATCCTTAATCATGGGGTTTCAATTAAAGAAATTAATTCTATTGTCAAATGATCTTTGTGGCACATTATGGATGAACATGATTTTAATGTGATAGATATGCCTAGAATTTATAGCCCTCCAATAAATTAGGTAATATTTTAATCTCAAAACATAAAATGAATGGTGCATGGGATGTTTTCCTAAGAAAAATTTGTGATTTTTACTTTATGGCTATCATAAACATGTGTTTATGATGTCATTTTTAATATTGTTTTCTCAGTCATATTTTATTTTCATATTACAGTGTTATAACATGCCTCATTGTTTAAGATTTTCATACTCACCAATTTTATGTTACCTTGATATTCTTATTGGATTATATGTACTTATTTGCCTCAGGATATTCTTTGTTTATTACCTTATAGGGTTTTATATCTCACCCTTTTATTATGTATATCTAGAGGTTATCCCATGAATTGTTTATAAGAAAGATGTAATTCTAGGATATTGTTAAATACTTTTTTAATATTTTCACAGTATTCCTATTGAATGTTATTATTTCTTCCTCCAAATTTACCACGGAAATAAGGATTTCTGATATTTTAGAATTGTATTATGTGTAACATTATGTAATTATTCATGAAATAAGGTGTAATGAAATATGGGTTTTGAAACATGGTATTAGAGAAATGTCTAGTTATATTTTTGGATCATCATTAGAAAACTCCAGTGAATGAAAAAGGGATAATACCAAACATATATGAAAACCTCAATCAATTTTGGTAAATTATAGATTAATTGGTTTCCACAAAAATTAAACCCTATCTAGAAACTACAATGGGATGTGGATCTAGCATAGAGGTTCCTTGGGGGTAATAACACTTAAAAGAGAGCATTGAGAAGGGCTTGATCATCACATAGTGCATAAAGTAGGCCATACTACACACCAAGTTTGACACTCCTAGGGGATATGAATTGGTAATTTCACAAGCTCATTATCAACCATTATTATGTAAACATAAAATCCCATAGGATTCATTGTAAGGAATTAGATCACGGATAACATAAATTAGAACTAAAAAATATTAGGTTAAAAAATATATATAATTTATGATTTATCACATAAATATTCAAGGGTTCACATTTATGATTCTAATATATTAAAAATAATTACCCCTAGTTATCCGATTATTTTTCATATATAGATGAAAATATGAGAAATCGATCCAATAATCCATGTGAGGGGAAATATTAAGATGGTCCAAATGAGATTCCAAACCTGATGGGAGTAATAATCCGGAACTTAATGGAAAATCTTTCGCAGTTTACCCATGTTTTAAAATGATTCATGATATAATCAGATTTCCAAAATACCACAAATAAAGTACATATCACAATTCATACCTTTATGAGACAAAGGAATCTTACATGACATGGATCTTTTGATATTTTAATTGTGGAGAAATGGATCAACTCAATTGAAAAGATATTATCTATCCTTAAATGATATAATAAATTTAATTTCATTATGTTTTTTATAATATTCATAGTTGGGGTTTGGCTTATTGGTAATCACATTGTAATCCTACATGAAAAATGGGGTTTCAAACCCCATTGGGCCCAGGTACTGTAGCAGTACAGTAGCGGTACTGTAGCAGTGGCGGTACTGTAGATCGGTAGGTACTGTAGTGGTGGCAGGGCACAGGAGTAGAGGCGGTATTGTGCGGTTTCTATAGCATGTGGGTTACTATTCAAAGAATGGAAATTGGGCCATAAAATTGGTCCTATGGGCTATGTAATGGGCTACAATATCACCAGGCCTTCGGGCTATGTAATGGGTCTACCTCCTCCCAATTAAAAGTGGCCTTTGATTTTCATTAATAATAATAAAAATGAGGCTTCGGCCCCAACCTTATAAAAAAATGTTTCCATAGAATCTAGATAAATTATGGTAATTGGTCAAAATTTTGAATCTTTAATGGGAAATTAAAGTGATTGATTGGAAGGAATTAAATAAAATCAATAAATATTTCCTCAAAATATCTAAATATAAATGGATTGGTACTTCTTTATTGTTAAGTAAAACGATGAAAAATACACTGGGTTGTATGAGAAAAATTCATAATACTTTAATGATATGCCTCCAGATATTTTATTCCCCTTGAAATTAAATTGGACATTTTATTTTGTGGGATATATCCATGTTTATTAAAATATATGGAAATTCATGCCTTTGATAACTCTAATGAAAATTTATGATGTTCCTTAAATGTTAAAATAGTGATCAATGGGTCTCAAGGGTCTCATAGTTAAAGATATAAGAAATGGATAATAGAATTTAATTATGTTTTTATGATGTAATATACCATGGGGGTAAGAAATAACATCAGCATGCTTGTCAAAAGTATGGGAAAAAGTATCCCAAAAACATCTAGAAGGTGTTAGGGAAATGTTTTATGTGCGGGAAGGAAGATAACCTAGTTAGAAATTTCCAATGGGGGAATCCCACCAATGTGATATCATTAAAGAATTATTTAGTCAACCCTAATAATCTTTTCCAATGTTTCAACTAAAAGGAACAACGAAACTATGATAATAAATTTCCTAAGACAATGGTTGATGATGATTACCCATGAAAACAACTTTCGAGGCCTAAAAATCAAGGTTGTTCATAATCTATCACAACTATTGAGGTAGATCCAAAAATAGAAGTAGTGATGTGTATCTATGTTATTAACTAATGAACAATGAATTTAAATTTTTATTCTAGTTATATGAATTATTTCATATCCCACAATCTTACTAGAACTATTCATATACTACCTAAAAAATAGAAACTGTGTTATCGGTAAAGACAAAAAAAGTTTCATTTGTTGCATCTAAAGCATATTTATCCTCCTATATCCATTTTTTCTCTAACCATACCAATTAACCTTTTGAAACTCCCTTTAGCATAACTTGATTACATTTTGGGCATATATTTCCTTTCTTGGTGTAGATCCAATATAAATGTATAATAGATGGAAATCACCCACCATATCGTAAATCACCTTGTGATTCGATACAATTAGAATGAGGAGGATTAATCTTATTTGGTACTTACTTCTCATGAATTAAAATTATTACCATGTTAGAAATCTTATCTAAATAAAATTATTCATACTAAATCCAATATCATCTTTGATGACATGTCCATTTTAAGGGAATATGCATATGTGTTTCCTAAAGAATTACCAAGTCTTACACCAAGTTGTAATGTTGAGTTCTCATTTAATATTATATATGGATTTTTTCAAAATCTATGAATCCAAATAGAGTGGTCATTTATGAATATAAGATTTTGAGGAAAAATATATATAAGAGATAACTTTTTTATTTGCCCAATGCTTCACCACAAGGTGCACTGGTCCTCTTCATCAAGAATAATGATGGGTCAATGTGCCTCTGCATTAATTATCATGAGATCAACTATATCACGATAGAGATCAAGTATATGTTGGGCGGAAGAAGCAAGGGAAGTGATGGCAAGAGGGGGGTGAATTGCCTTTTAAAAAATTGATTAACAAATTAAAAATCAAAGTAAAGTGCAGCGGAAATAAAGAGGCAAAACACACAAAATTGATAACGGAGTTCGGCCAAAACCCGGCCTACGTCTCCGCTCCCAACTCAACCGTTGAGAGATTCTACCGCTTGCTTTTCAATGGTTTTAGCAAGAAACCCACTAGGCTTTGAGGTAGCACTAGGACCTATTACAGCTTGCTTTTGAAATGGTTTAGCAAGAACCCACTTGCTTTTGATGGTTTAGCAAGAACCCACTATCCTTCTTACAGGTGAAGGATAGCTCACCTTTTTCTCAAGCTATTTAAAGGAAAGCTTGGCAACCTTGTCACACCTTAGTGGTGATGTGAAACCCAAAGAAAAGAGGGGATGAGAAAATTGGGAGTTTGTAGGCACAAACTCAAAGTTAAGCTCAAAATAAATAAAACACGAAAAACCGTGATTGGGAAGACTTGGGCGCCAATTGGATGATGGAGTTGATGTAGCGTGCTTTCCCAAGCTTCTTGAGGGGGCTCCTTGGATTGGGAATTGGATTGGAGCACTTGAGGATCCTTGAAGGTGGAGCGCCGGAGGTTCGCCAAATGTGCAACAATATGTCCGGGCGCTTGGTATATGATCCGATAAGGTTCCGGGGCTTCCTTGGCCTTTATTTATAGGCATGGAACCCTTGGGGAGGCTTCGGAGCCGTTGGAGAGGCTAAAAGAGCCGTTGGGAGCCAAGTGGGCCAGCCTGGTCAAACTGCAACGGCTAGTTTGACTGGCTCCACCGGCTGGCCGGTACAGTCCCACCGGCTGGCCGGTGCTTGAGGAAATTGGGAGATTTCGAGACTTGGCTCCACCGGCTGACCGGTGGATGGGCCACCGGTTGGCCGGTGCCTTGGATGTTGAGAAGGAGGTTGGTCCAGGCCCCACCGGTCGACCGGTGGAGGAGCCACCGGCTGGCCGGTGGAAAGACAGTAGGTCTCACTATTTGTGCTGGGTGCCACAGGTCGACCGGTGGCAGAGCCACCGGTCGACCGGTGGGGAGGCAGTAGCTTCCCTTTGAGTGCAGGTGCCACCGGCTGGCCGCTGGTGTGCCACCGGTTGGCCGGTGGACTGAATTTCAGTCCATTTCTTGTCCATTCTTGGGCAATCCTTTGGCAATCTTTTGCCTATCATCCACAACACTTAAAAACAATGTTAAACACATATGAAATTGATTGTGATCATGAAAATCAAAGAGTGTGGGGTACAACAATCTCCCCCTATTTTGATGATCACAATCACTTATCTAAGAAAAGTAAAAACTTAAATGAAAGGCATGCTTTAAATGAAAAATTGAAAATAGATACTAAGCATGAGAGAAAAGATTCTCCCCCAATCAATCAAGAAATTTCTCCCCCTTTGTGATTATCAAAATAGAATGGGGCATAAAACTTGATTGAGGGAAAGAGTTGAAAAACAAGATGGAGATTTGAAAAATCAATTGAGATTTTTGAAATTGAAAGATTGAAAAATTGAATAACAGTTTGAATTGAAAGTTTTGAATCAAAATTCGAATTGAATACTTTGAAATGAAAATTTGGAAACCAAGTGTTGAAATTGAAAGTTGGAATCGAAAATTTTGAAATTGAAATCAAAAGGGCTTAATTTGAAATTGAAAGTTTTGAAACAAAGTTTGAAAACAATTTAGAAAGTTCTCCCCCTAAATAAAAACAAAAAGTCACCGGGGAGAGGGATTTTGAAAAGAGACAATTTTGGGCTCGGAGAGACTCGCAAGAAGGGATTTTTCAATCCATACTTGTCTCATAGCGGGTCTTCTTCTATAAAACTCATCGGAAAAGAAAAAACTTTTGGGTTGACCATACCGGGCATTTTTACAATTACATTCATAAATAAGGTGCCCGGGTTTTTTACAATAATTACAAAATTTAAATTCGGAGCTCCCCCTTACAAAAACAGTGGGTGCATGAGAGGAGGAGGCTTGGTTGGTGTAGCCAAGTCCTTGAGTGGTCCTAGAAATTCGTTGGGAACCTAGGAGATTGTTCAAATTTTGTTCACCTTGGGTGAACTTGGCTAGGGATTCTCTTAGATCCTTGATGGTTGATTCCATGGAATCAACATTTGGGAAATTTTGGATTTTGAGGGACAGTTCCTCCTTCTCTTTGAGAAGTTGGTCTTTTTCGGAGGAAAGTTTTTTGAAATTCTTTTTTAAAGCGACAAATTTTGAAGAAAGTTCATGAAAACCATTTTCAAGTTGGTCTCTAGCATGTTGGAGTTCTTCATAAGAAAGATGATTAAATGAATTAGAAGAACTAGAAGAGGAAGAGGAGGAAGAGGAGGAAGATACCTCATGTTTTGCCATTAGGCAATTATTACCTTGGTCGCTCGAGGAAAAGGAGGAGAATGAAGAGGTGGAGCTATCACTCCATGTTGCCTTTGAAGCCTTCTTCTTTCCCTTCTTTTTCTTGTCCCTTTTCTTGTGAAGTGGGCAAACGGGCTTGAACTTTTCGTCGGGTTCTTGCTTTTTGACGAGTTCTCGCTTTTGATCGGATTCTTGCTTTGGAGCCTCGCTAGTACCTTCATAGGTTAGTTCTAACAATTTCCAAATATCATAAGAGGTAGTGCAAGAAGAAATGCAATGAAAAACATTACGGTCAAGACCACAATGAATAGCGTTCATGGCTTTGCCATCAAGCTCAAAATAAGCAATGTCATTGGGAGTCCATTTAGACTCATCGGGAGAGGAGAGGGAAAATCCTTGCATAACAATTTTAAAAATTGGATAACCAATGCTTTTTAAAAAGGTTGACATGCGGGTTTTCCAAAAAGTATAATCGGCTCCATCAAAGAATGGAGCACGATCCAAAGAATGTCCTTCGAGAGTTTGAGAAGAAGAAGCGGTAGAAGCCATCAAAAAATAGGATCTTTAATTTGAAACCGGGTAAGGAATTATTCAAATACTTCCTCTGATACCAATTGTTGGGCGGAAGAAGCAAGGGAAGTGATGGCAAGAGGGGGGTGAATTGCCTTTTAAAAAATTGATTAACAAATTAAAAATCAAAGTAAAGTGCAGCGGAAATAAAGAGGCAAAACACACAAAATTGATAACGGAGTTCGGCCAAAACCCGGCCTACGTCTCCGCTCCCAACTCAACCGTTGAGAGATTCTACCGCTTGCTTTTCAATGGTTTTAGCAAGAAACCCACTAGGCTTTGAGGTAGCACTAGGACCTATTACAACTTGCTTTTGAAATGGTTTAGCAAGAACCCACTTGCTTTTGATGGTTTAGCAAGAACCCACTATCCTTCTTACAGGTGAAGGATAGCTCACCTTTTTCTCAAGCTATTTAAAGGAAAGCTTGGCAACCTTGTCACACCTTAGTGGTGATGTGAAACCCAAAGAAAAGAGGGGATGAGAAAATTGGGAGTTTGTAGGCACAAACTCAAAGTTAAGCTCAAAATAAATAAAACACGAAAAACCGTGATTGGGAAGACTTGGGCGCCAATTGGATGATGGAGTTGATGTAGCGTGCTTTCCCAAGCTTCTTGAGGGGGCTCCTTGGATTGGGAATTGGATTGGAGCACTTGAGGATCCTTGAAGGTGGAGCGCCGGAGGTTCGCCAAATGTGCAACAATATGTCCGGGCGCTTGGTATATGATCCGATAAGGTTCCGGGGCTTCCTTGGCCTTTATTTATAGGCATGGAACCCTTGGGGAGGCTTCGGAGCCGTTGGAGAGGCTAAAAGAGCCGTTGGGAGCCAAGTGGGCCAGCCTGGTCAAACTGCAACGGCTAGTTTGACTGGCTCCACCGGCTGGCCGGTACAGTCCCACCGGCTGGCCGGTGCTTGAGGAAATTGGGAGATTTCGAGACTTGGCTCCACCGGCTGACCGGTGGATGGGCCACCGGTTGGCCGGTGCCTTGGATGTTGAGAAGGAGGTTGGTCCAGGCCCCACCGGTCGACCGGTGGAGGAGCCACCGGCTGGCCGGTGGAAAGACAGTAGGTCTCACTATTTGTGCTGGGTGCCACAGGTCGACCGGTGGCAGAGCCACCGGTCGACCGGTGGGGAGGCAGTAGCTTCCCTTTGAGTGCAGGTGCCACCGGCTGGCCGCTGGTGTGCCACCGGTTGGCCGGTGGACTGAATTTCAGTCCATTTCTTGTCCATTCTTGGGCCAATCCTTTGGCAATCTTTTGCCTATCATCCACAACACTTAAAAACAATGTTAAACACATATGAAAGTGATTGTGATCATGAAAATCAAAGAGTGTGGGGTACAACAGTATACACTTACATGGATTGATGAATTCTTTAAACAACTACATGGAGAAAAATAATTCACTAATTTTGAATATTGGATAGGATATAACCAAGTAAAAATGAAGAAGGATGATATCCCCAATACTTCATTTATACATGGTATGGACTCTATGATATCATATTGATTCTATTTTGACTCATTAATTCTCAATAAATATTCATGTAATTATGGAATAGAGTCTTTAGGTATTACCATTATTTTTTTGGAATTCTTTATAGATGATATTCTTATCTACTCTGAAACCAATGAAAAAAATAAGGAGTATTTGAATACTCTACTAAAGTCCTTGTGGAAGGAAATTTCATATTTACTCTACATTAAAAGATATTTTTTTAGAGAAAGTAACATTCTTGGGGAATATTTTCACCTATAATGGGATATCTATGGATTCTTAAAAATAAAAGAAAATAATGGATGCCACATTGCAACATCTATGATGGTAATATGTAGTTTCCATGTATTTTTAAGGTAATATCATCACTTTTTGAGTGTCTTCTAGTAATTTTGAATCCCAAAAACCATGTTTACACTGAAGGGAGTCATTTTTTCATGTACTAAGGAATTTTTTAAATGTTTTAAAGAGGTAACGAAGAGCATAATCACTACACCTATGCTCACATTACTAACTTTTTGGGAAGGAATTTTGATTCTTAACAATTTGTCCAAAAACGGATTTGGTTGAGTAATCATGTAAGATGATAATGTGAAATCATATTCCTCTCATCAATTAAATATCCTTGAATATAACTACCCACCTCATGATATATAATAGTGTACAATGATATTTTTATTAAATATTTGGTAGCATTATCTCTACTAGGAAAAGTGGGACATATACCCAGATTATAAAAATCACATGTATATATTCACAAAAAAGTAGATTAATATTGACCAAATAGCGGTGCTAATATATGATCAAGGGTTATAATTATTCAATGTATTACCGTCATGGTAATTAAAACCAAGTGAAATATGCTCAGAGTATAATGCTTCCCACAACTCTATTCTTAATGAAGAATACAAGGGATCCAATCATCTTATACATAAAATGATTGGATATGGGAATACTAAAATTAAATTCATCCTACCTTGCTCAAAAATATTTTCAAAAATATATTCTTGAGAGGATCAACGAGTCCTAGAAAGTTGGATAGTTTCTATAGAAGAAGGTTGTGAATATTCTAATGTTTAACTTTCCTGAAGAAAGAGTAATATTGTAACACTCGAGATTTTTATGAGAAATATTTTGTTTTTATGTTATAAACATCATCAAAGGAATATTTCACTATACGCAACACTATCTTGGCTTTCTTTACACGAAATCGCGACCTTCCTTGATAGCTTGCATTGTACGAAATACCAAGCTTCACTAAATAACGATATGCTATTAAAATATTATTAAAACCGGCCATTATAAATAGTAATACCCACTTTTTGAAATTTTATAAATTTTATCTTTTAAATGGACTTCATTTTTGGATTTGGAATATCAAAATTATCCTAGGGTGAATTTTTGGTATTTTTCTGAAAACATTCAATTTTGATGAATAGTGAAAACACTGGGTTACTATTTAAAAACCGACTTTTTATTTAAATTTATTTTAGTTCAAATTAGATAAATAATACATATATAAGTTCAAATTAATTCATTTGAGTAATTTTATAATAATTTTAGATATATAAAAATTTTATTGAACTTTTCACCGTCTTTTACCCACCTCCTAGGAGAATTAGAAAATTGACATAAAACATAATTTTATCGCTTCTGTGAGTGGAATTTTGAAAATATGAGAAACAAGGTTAATATAAAGGAGTAAAATTTTGTTCAATAGGATAAAAATAATTTTTGGTGAATAGTAACTTTTTACTTTTTTTCAACGGTTAAAAGTAAATAGTGTAATTATGGGTAAAATGATATTATTATTACCCTAACACATGTCCTAATTCTTTTGAACAAGTTTAATTCAACCAAAAACTAACTTGTTATTAAAATATGACCATTTAGGTCCACATGGATTAGATTTGGACATTTAATATTATTTTATTTAAAGAAGAGTTAAAATAGTTAAAATCAAAGTTTAATAACTAAAACATTTTTAATATAGGGCTATAAATAAGATAAATTCGAAAACAAATGTTCATTAGAAAGATAAAACTATTTTCTATTTAATGGTATTTTATTTATAATTTTTAGACTTTAAATAATTTAATTTATTTTTTGACACAATGAAGATGCATTAATTACCTTATTAAGGAAATATTAACATAATTGAAATTATAAATACCCAAATAAATGTTATTTGAGACTTTTTAAGAATTAAACTAATTTTATTGGTTAATATGACATATTTATATTGATTTAATTAACTTATTTAGAACTAATAATGTTGTTATGATTTTCACAAAAATCATTTACCAAATAGTGTCAAAATTGACATAAAATAGTTTTTCAAACAAATATTATATTATTAAATGTCATTTTATTCCTAAAAATCTATGGTTCAGCAAAAGGACGTAGATAAGGTTACATATATTAATAATGAACCACTATAGGTTAGTTTGGCTTGTGATAGTATGTTTATTAACCATATAGGGTAAGAAAACAAGAAGACACGGTAAAATTAAAATTATTTAACTTAGAGTTAAATAAAAATGATAAGGTTAAAATAGTAACGTAAAATTGTCTAAAATATATTGGTTGAGAGGATTTAGACCAATCCCCACATTAACTTCGAAATAAATCAATTTTGAGCTATTAAAAAATGAATTTGACTTTATTATAAAATAATATTTTAAGTTTTTCCTAAGGTGCCCCTCTCCTCCCTTATAAAAGGGAACCTCCTCCCTCTCCTCCTCACACCACTTTGAGCCTTCAAGCTCGGAAAAACCCTGCGAATTTCTCTTATCCACTTCCCTAAAAACATCCTAGTGGTCCTGGTATTCTTCAAAGACCATCTTTAGTTCCCTACGAGGAGGATAAGAAGAGGCGCTTCAAAGAAGAGTAATGTCTGTTACCGATTCTTTCAACATTTTTTTTTCTTCTACTGCCTCTTATTTAGTTGTTTTATTATGAACTAAAAGCATAAATATCACTCATATACTGATATGTTATTATAAATATGAAACAATCCTATTTAACCTTCTATCCATCCTACGGAAAATGAAATCACTACGCGTGCGTACCTACCGAATACCGTCTCCACGCCGTGGTGTAATCTGTTTTCCACCACCACCTAACTTGGATGGGTATAATGGTGTAAAGAATAACTATATATGATTATTGTAAATTTATATTTATTCTGAAATAGTATACATACACTTAATTACAATTCCACGATCATGGGAACGATATCATCGCTCGTGCGTACGTACGGCCTTCCGTCTCCACGATGTGATGTGACTCGTTCTACATGATCTTCATTGCATAATGATTATATAAATTAATTTAATTAATAAATATGATTTATATTACACTAATAACATTCTGTAAATTATGTATCTATAACCTAAAAAGAAGAATAATAATTTATTCGATAAAACACGCATAAGAACAAAAAAGAAATAAACACCCGAATAACAAGTAGCAATGAAATATTACTAATAAGAAGATAATAATATGACCATATATGATATCATAACAATGATTAAGATTATGGAATAAGTCAATAAAATTATTCAAATCATTATTCAGGAGGTTCGGACACGTATGAAGCAAATCAGACAAAAGGTAAGGGAAAATTTAGCAATCTCAATTTTTATCTGATGTTGTTTATACTTTGGTAATTACTGGGGCATATTTATCATCCACATCCATGTTTCGTCAATATGTAATATTATTTATATCCTCATACAATTTTTTAAATCCAATTTTACCCTTTGGTGAGTTTTTTAGTAAAAGATATGAAAGGAATCTTTTGTCATTTTTTGTACGATGTACTTTTTTGACTATTCCGGCCAAAGTACGAGAATAATGTTTTTCTATAACTTAAACGGCATGAGTGTATTTTTAGAACATTATTTCCATGAAGCATCCTTTACAAGTTTTCAAGTTTTTTTTAATCAACTTATTTTAGGTTAAAATTATATGATATGTTAAGAATGGACAAAATGTTTTTGAAGTAGAAAGGTAATTTTCCTCAAGAATGAAGTTCAAGTGTTTTTTCAAAATTATTTTCCATATAAGATAATATAGGGTTCTATTTCTATCCCTATTTTTACATTTATTTGATTATGTTATGGTGGAATTATTTTTATGATTTCCTTTTATCTTATATGGATTGTGTTTTGATGGCATGATGTTTAAGATTCCCATTTTTATTACATGGGTTATGCTATGATGTATGATTTATGATTTTGTGGAACACATAAGAATAGTGACATTATGATATGGGTGGGACATATATATCCCTCCAATGCATTGGGTATAGATTTATATCTCATGAGATAGACATTTCTAGAATGGTAGGTTAATCCAGTTTAGTGATACAGGACTGAAATGAGGAGTGAACTCAGTTTAGAAATGGACATTGTCCTTTAATATAGTCTTGACAATGAGTCTTGACTACTATGAAATGATTATCTATGATTATGTGTGTATGACACAATGTTTCATATTTTATGTTATGATTATTGGGATTACATTTCACTACTATGATTTATCCCATGTTATGAAATGATGATCTCTTTTATGGGTTATGATTTCCAAAATGATATGTTCTTATAAATATGATGTGATTGATATTTCTTTTGTTTACCCTTACTGATCATTTGAGGTCACCCTTTTGTATGTTTTCTTTTCACCAGGTCAGGAAAAAGGGTATTAATTAAGATATGCTAAAAGAGACTCTAGATATGATAAAATAAAAGGGAGACAATGTAGATGATTTATGAACCATTTGTTTATGTTTCCTAGTTTCTAAAGACACTATACCTATACGACCCTTCAATGGTTTTGTTATATGTTGTAATAACTGAGATTCAATTCTGAATTAATAACAATGTATGTAAAGTATGGGGCGTTATAGTTGGTATCAAAGTAAAGGTATAGTCAAACTTTGAAACTAGGATGTGAAAGCCTTAGTAAGAACCCTAAGGATAAGTCTAAGCATAGAACACAATCTTAGTGTTTTCCGAAATGGCCATGAACAACTTATGATAAGACCTTCAGTGTGGAATTTTATTCTGGATTGTGTGGTTTTCCTATTATGATTAGTATTTCTCACACTATTCTTATTGGTTTTAGTCAATGGATGGAACCCAAAGGAACCGTGTTAATGCTGAATGTGATGGGAAATGCAATCATTGTCCCCCATAGCAACCAAACATTCTGGGAGATGGAATGAAAAATATTGTAGTCGTGATCACACAACTTTCTCAAGCTATGAATCATGCAGGACTTCCAAATGGGCTAAGGAAGGAGCAACATTCTGTTGAATCCTTCATGAGGCAGCCCCCACCCCCATTCAGCGGGTCTAATGATCCATTAGTTGATGAACAATGGATCAGTACTACTGAAAATATATTTTCAGTTCCTCAATGTTCTGAACATGATAATGTAATCTTAGCAGTATATCGTTAGGAAGGTGAAGCTGATCAATGGTGGAGTCTTATCAAGAATATGAGGTAAAGGGATGAAATTGAATCCATGGAATGGGATGAGTTCAAGAACTTATTTTTCAACAAGTACTTCCCTCATATTCTTCGAACAAAGATGGAGAATTAGTTTCTTGAACTGAAGCAAAAGGATTATGAATCTATTGCTACCTACGAAGAAAATTTTACAATACATGTGAGGTACTCTTCTAGGATTATTATCCAACCTGAGAGTAATATCGATCGATTATTTAGTGTCTTAAAACCAAGTATTCGAAGGGAGTTATCCATAAGGGACTTTAATAGCTATGAGGAAATCGTTCGATGTGCTCTCATGGTTGATATGGAGATTGGAGTAACCCATCAGTCAAATGGGTTTGATAAGAATAGGAAAATGGAATTAAAAGGGAAATCTAAAGGGCACAATGAAAAGAAGATGAGTTTTACCTTATGCTCAAAGTGTGGAAAGAAACATGGAGAGAGTTGTCTTAAAGGGAAAATTAAATGTTTCAAATGTGGAAAATATGTTCATCGGTCATTTGAATGTCGCAATGATGGGAAGAAGATGTTTAATGATGCGAACAAAGAAAAGGATACATAGAGTGCACCTCCTAGACTTCAATGTCACAAGTGCAAGGAAATTGTCCATTATGCTAATCAATGCCCTAATACAAGGGTTGTTGATGATGATCGACGTCAACAAACTCATAAGGCTAAAGACAAAGGAAACTCACATTCAATTTCTATCAGTGATGTGGAGTACGATAACGAAGTGGTGAAAGTTACACTTACCATCCACTCTAAAGTAGCAAATGCTTTATTTGATTCTGGATCCACCCACTCTTTTATTTCTGAAGAATTTTCTAAGGGTATCATCATATTAACAATTATATGTTGAGTTAGTTGTGACAACCCCTAATGGCACAACAGTCACATCAAAAGTTTATAATTCTTCTCCGATTAGATGTTCTGGGAAAGTGCTTCCTAAAAATCATGTGATCATTCCTATAGTGGAATTTGACGTGATTCTTGGCATGGATTGGATTTATTTATATGGATCTCATATCAATTTCTAAATAATGGAAGTCACATTTCATATTCCAGATTAATCTACGATCATCTATCGATGCAAGCATGAACATAACTTTCCAGTGGAAATTTCTTCCATCTTATGGGTCTTGATTCCACTAAATGAAGGTTATTTATCTCAAATGGTTGGTGAGAAACTCATGATTAAAAATATTACCATTGTACGGGAGTTTGATGATGTATTTCTGGAGGAATTTCCTTGTCTTCCACCAAATTGTGATGTTGAGTTTTAAATAGAACTCATACTAGGTGCTTAACCTATTTTAAAGAAACCTTATAGAATGGCCCCAATTGAGTTGCAGGAATTGAAGAAGCAACTCCAATAGAATCTTGATAAGGGATTTATATTCCCTAGTTCATCACCTTGGGGAGCACCTGTTCTGTTTGTTAAGAAGAAATATGGATCAATGAGATTCTGCATTGATTATCGAGAACTTAACAAAATCTCTATCAAGAACAAATATCGTATCCCACGCATTGATTACATATTTTAGCAAATACACGGAGCTCAATACTTTTCCAAGATTGACCTTCGTTCAGGGTATCATCAATTAAGGGTCAAAAGGGAGGATATACCAAAGATGGCTTTCCGTACAAGGAATGGACACTTTGAATTTATAGTGATGCCATTTGGTCTTACTAATGCCTCTGCTATCTTCATGGATCTGATTAATAAAGTATTTAGAGACTATCTTGATCAGTTTCTGGTAGTCTTTATAGACGATATCCTTGTCTATTCAAAGAGCAAGTAAGAACATGAAGATCACATTAGAATTCTATTGAAGACCCTGAGAAAGGAGAATCATTATTCTAAATTCTCCAAGTGTGAATTGTGGCTTCAAAAGGGCTCATTTTTGTGTCACATAATCTCAAAAGAGGGGATATCTATGGATCCAGCAAAAACAGAGGTTATCGAAAGATGGTTGAGACCAACGACAGTAACTGAGATCCGAAGTTTTCTTGGTCTGGCTGGATATTATCGACGTTTTGTGAATGATTTTTCAAGGTTATCTAATCCACTCATCAGGTTGACTTGAAAAGGAGTTATGTTCCTTTGTATAGAGGAGTGTGAAGAGAATTTCAAGGAGTTAAAAAGAAGGTTATCCAATGCACCTGTGCTCACACTGCCTTGTAGTGGAGAAAGGATTGTGATTTAAAGTGATGCATCCAAGAAGGGACTGGGGTGTGTTATCATGAAAAAATATATGGTGATAGCTTATGCCTCATGATAGTTGAAAATCCATGAGAAAAATTACCCAAATCATGATTTGGAGTTAGCTGCGGTAATCATTGCATTAAAAATATAGAGTCATTATCTTTGTGTTGAAAGGTGTGATATTTATACTGATCATAAAATTTTAAAGTATATTTTCGCACAAAATGAGTTGAATATGAACCAAAGAAGATGTTTGGAGTTGATTAATGACTACAACTGTTCAATTCATTATCACCCTAAGAAAGAAAACAAGGTGGAAGATGAATTAAGTCGACAAGACCATTCTAGCGTTTACATGACGAGGATCACAAAAGATCCAAAATTTATGGATTTACAAAGGATGTATCTTGGAGTTATAATAGAAGGGGAAAATATTATCTTTCTCAAATGAATGTTCAACCATCTATACATGTGAAGATTAAAGAGGCAAAAAAGAAGATGTAGAGTAAAAAAATAAGGTAAGAAATGTTCCTGAATTCAACCTTGATTGTGATGGGATAATAAAGTTCAGGAATCGGGTTTGTGCTCCTCCCATCCTAGAATTAAAGAAGGAGCTGCTAGATGATGCTCATAGTTCTTCATTCACTATTCATCCTAGAAGCATGAAGATGTATAGGGACCTGAAAGAGTACTTCTAGTTGGATGGCATGAAAAGAGATGTTGCTGAATATGTATCTCGATGCTTGGTATGTCGGCAAGTTAAAGCTAAGAGACAGAAGTCTAAGGGGATGTTACAACCATTACCCATACCCGAATGGAAATGGAAAAACATCACTATGGACTTTGTCACTGAACTTCCTAAAACATCCAAAGGAAATAATGCTATCTGGGTCATATTTGATCGTCTTACAAAGTCGGCACACATCATTTCTATTAGAGAGTACTTCTATCCTGATCAGATTTCCAGGATATATGTGAAGGAAGTGGTAAGATTTCATAGAGTACCACTTTCCATTATATCTGATCGGGATCCGAGGGTTACCTCAAAGTTTTGGTGAAGTCTTCAGCATACTCTAGACACAGAGTTGAGTTTTAGCACTGCTTATCATCCTCAAACAGATGGTTAGTCTGAGAGAACAATTGCAACTCTAGAAGATATGTTAAGATCTTTCTCTATGGATTTCAAAGGTGGTTGGGATCAACACCCACCTTTGTTAGAATTTTCATATAATATTAGCTTTTACTCCAGTATTCAGATGGATCCTTATGAAGCTCTCTATGGAATGAAATGCAGGACTCCAAATTGCTGGGATGAAGTTGGGGAAAGAAAGCTATTAGGACCTAATCTTGTTGAAGAGATGGAGGAAAAGGTCAGATCTGTTAAAAAACATATAAGAGCTCCTCAGAGTCAATAAAAAAGTTATGTCGATAACTGAAGAAAAGACCTAGAGTTTGAAGTGGGTGATAAAGTGTTCTTACAAATATCTCCTTGTAAGAGAGTAATGAGATTTGGAAATAAGGGAAAGTTGAGCCCTAGGTATATTGGTACTTTTGAAATAATGGGTCGTGTTGGGATGCTAGCTTACCGATTGGCGCTTCCACCGAATATCTCTCAAGTTCACGATGTGTTCCATGTATCTCTCCTGAGAAAGTATATACATGATCATTCACATTTACTCAGCTCAGAAGTTATACCACTGGAGCAAGATCATTCTTGTGAAGAACAGTCAATAGAGATTCTGGATCGTAGAAAAAAAGTCCTAGGGAACAAGACCACTCGTTTGGTGAATGTTTTATAGAGGAACCACCAATTAGAAGATGCTACAGGAGAGCTTGAGGATATGATGAGGGAGATGTATCCTCATCTTTTTGTTACAAAGTGATGAATTTCGAGGGAGAAATTTATTTTAAGGGGGGTAGAATGTAACACCCGATATTTTTATGAGAAATATTTTGTTTTTATGTTATATACATCATCAAAAGAATCTTTCACTACATGAAACACATTCTTGGTTTTCGTTACACACAATCACAACCTTCCTCTATAGATTGTGTTGTACGCAATACCGAGTTTCACTAAATAATGATATGCTATTAAAATATTATTAAAACTAGTCGTTATGAATAGTAATACCCACTTTTTGAAATTTTATAAATTTTATCTTTCAAATGGACTTCATTTTTGGATTTGAAATATCAAAATTAGTCTAGGGTGAATTTTTGGGATTTTTCTGAAAACATTCAATTTTTGATGAATAGTGAAAACACTAGGTTACTATTTAAAAACCGACTTTTTATAAAAATACTTAATTATTTTATATAAATTTATTATAGGTCAAAATAGATAAATAATACCTATATAAGTTCTAAGTAATTCATTGGAGTCATTTTATAATAATTTTAGATATATAAAAATTTTATTGAACTTTTCACCGTCTTTTACCCACCTCCTAGGAGAATTTGAAAATTAAAATAAAACCTAATTTTACCACTTATGTGAGAGGAATTTCAAAAATCCAAGAGACACAGTTTATATCAAGGAGTAAAATGTGGTTCAATAAGATAAAAATATTTTTTGGTGAATAGTAACTTTTTACTTTTTTACCACTATTAAAAGTTAATAGGGTAATTAAGGGTACAAATGATATTATTCTTACCCTAAAACATGTCCTAATTCTATTGGATATGTTTAATTCGACCAAAAACATCCTTAGGAATAAAATATGACCATTTAGGTCCACTTGGATTACATTAGGACATTTAATATTATTTTATTTAAAGAAGAGTTAAAATAGTTAAAATCAATGTTTAATAACTAAAACATTTTTAATATATGGTTATAAATAAGATAAATTCGACTATGAATATTCATTAGAAATATAAAAACCTTTCCTACATAATGGTATTTTATTTATAATTTTTAGACTTTAAATAATTTAATTTATATATAACACGATGATGATGCAGTAATTACCTTATTAAGGAAATATTAACATAATTGATATTATAAATACCCAAATAAATGTAATTTGAGAATTTATAAGAATTAAACTAATTTTATAGGTTAATATGACATATTATTCTTGATTTAATTAACTTTTTTCGATCTAATACTGCTGTTATGAGTTTCAGAAAAATCAATTACCAAATACTGTCAGAATTGACATAAAATAGTTTTTTAAAAAAATATTATATTATTAATTTTAATTTTATTCCTAAAAATCTATGGTTTGGAAAAATGAATTAGATAAGGATATATATATTAATAATTAACCACTTGGTGTTCTTTTGTCTTGTTATAGTAAGTTTATTAACCATATAGTGTAATAAAACAAGAATACACGGTAAAAGTGAAATCATTTAACTTAGAGTTAAATATAAATGATAAGATTTAAATAGTAACCTAAACTAGTATAAAATCTATTGGTTGAGAGGATTTCTACCCATAACTACCTTAGCTTCTAAATAAATAAATTTTAAGCTATTCAAAACGGAATAAGACTTTATTATAAAATAATATTTTAAGTTTTTCCTAAGGTGCCCCTCTCCTCCCTTATAAAAAGGCACCTCCTCTCTCTCCTCCTCACACCACATTGAGCCTTCAATCTCGGACAAACCCTGCCAATTTCTCTTTTCCACTTCCATAGAAACATCTTAGAGGTCCTGGATTTCTTCAAAGACCATCATTAGTGCCCTAAGAGGAGGTTAAAAAGAGGCTCTTCAAAGAAGAGGTAATATCAGTTACCGATTCTTTCAACTTTATTTATTTTTCTACTTCCTCTTCTTTAGTAGTTTCATTGTGAAATAAAAACATTATTATCACTCATATACTGATATGTTATTATAAATATGAAACAACCTTGTTTCGACTTCTATCCATCCTACGGGAAGTGAAATCACCGCGCGTGCGTACGTACAGAATATCGTCTCCACGCCGTGGTGTAATCTGTTTTCCACCAGCACCTTACATGGATGGGTATAATGGTGTAAAGAATAACTATATATGATTATTTTAGAGTGATATTTATTCTTAAATAGTATACATACACTTGAATACAATTCCACGATCATGGAAACGATATCGTCGCTTGTGCGTACGTGCGGCCTACCGTCCACATGATGTGATGCGACTCGTTCTACATGATCTTCCTTGCATAATGATTATATAAATGAATTTAATGAATAAATATGATATATATTCCACTAATACCATTCTTTAAATGAGGTATCTATAACCTAAAAAGAAGAATAAGAATTTATTCGACAAAGCATGAATAAGAACAAAAAAGCAATAAACACCCGAATAACAAGTAGTAATGAAATATTATTAATACGAAGCTAATAATATGATCATATATGATATCATAACAATGAGTATGATTATGGAATAAGTCAATAACATTATTTAAATCATTATACAGCAGGTTCAGACCCGTACGAAGCAAATCAGTCCTAAGGTAAGGGAAAATCTCGAAATCTCAATTTTTATTCGAGATTGTTTATACTTTGGTAATTACAGGGGAATATTTATCATCCACATCCATGTTTCGTCAATATGTAATATTATTTATATCCTCCTAAAATTGTTTAAATACAATTTTACCCTTCAGTGAGTTTTATAGTAAAATATATGAAAAGAATCTTTTTTCATTTTTAGTACGTGGTACATTTTTGACTTTTCCGGCCAAAGTACGAGAAGACTGTTTTTCTTTAACTTATACAGCATGAGTGGATTTTTAGAAAGTTATTTCCATGAAGATTACTTTACAAGTTTTCAAGTTTATTTTTAATAAAATTCTTTTTGATTAAAATTTTATGACATGTTCAGAATGGATAAAATGTTTTTGAAGTAGAAAGGATATTTTCCTCAAGAATGAAGTTCATGTGTTTTATCAAAAATTATTTTCCATATAAGATAATATAGGGTTCTATTTCTATCCCTATTTTTACATTTATTTTATTATGTTATGATGGAAATATTTTTATAATGTATTTTCATATTATATGGATTATGTTATGATGGTATGACGTTTAAGATTCCTATTTTTATTACATGGGTTATGCTATGATGTATGATTTATGATTTTGTGGCACACATAAGAATGGTTTCATTATGAGATGGGTGGCACATATATCTCCCTCCAATGAATTGGGTAAAGATTTAAATTTCATGAGGTAGACATGGCTAGAATTGCAGGTTAATCTGGTTCAGTGATACAGGACTTAAATGAGGAGTGAACTCGGTTCAGAAATGGACTTTGTCCGCTAAGATAGTCTTGGCAATGAGTCTTGAATACTAAGAAATGATTCTCTATTATTATGTGTGTATGACAAAAAGTTTCATCTTTTATGTTATGATTATTGGGACTACATTTCACTACTATCATTTATCCAATGTTATGAAATTATGATCTCTTTTGTAGGTTATGATTTCAAAAATGATATGTTCTTATGAATATGATGTGATTGATATTTCTTTTGTTTACACTTACTGAGAATTTGAGCTCACCCTTTTGTATGTTTTCTTTTCCCCAGGTCAGGAAGAAGGGTATTAAGTAAGATATTCCAAAAGGGACTCTAGATATGATAAAATAAAAGGGAGACAATGTAGATGATTTATAACCCAGTTGTTTATGTTACCTAGTTTCTAAAGACACTAAACCTATACGGTCCTTTCATGGTTTTGTTATATTTTGTAATTAGTGTGTTTCAATTTTGAAGTAATAACAATGTATGTAATGTATGGGTCATTATAAATATGGTCATCAACTTGGATATGTGTCCCATAAAAATAAAAACCGAAGAGGAAAATTCTATATGAAGAAAATAGCTCATCATTCACTATATATTTAGGAAGCACAAATATGTATAGATATTTGAAGAAGAAAATTTGTAGTTATAACATGAAGGGAGATATGGTATATTTTGTATCTTAATTATTAGTAATCCAATGATTCAATGAAAAATGACAAAAGTATAAGGATATAGTGATATTATTTCTCATACCGGAATGGAAATGGGAAAACATACCCATGGATTTATTCATATGTCCAATGAGACACATAAAGGTAATAATATCATCTAGGTGGTAGATGATTAACCTATAAAGTCTGCATATTTAATTGATACTAAACAATATTACTCTCATGACCATCTTGTCAATATATACATAATGGATTTGGTAAAAATTCATGGATTTCTATCTCCATTATATCTTATCGATAACCATTGATTACCTTGAGTTTTTAGAGAATCCTTTTGAAAGTGATAGACATAGAACTAATATGTAACACTACTTATCACCATTAAACAAATAGTTAGTTTCAAAGGAACATTCAAATTATGAGGGATATGCTGAGATTATGTTCAATAGAATTGCAAGGATACTGGTATTAACACCTTTCCATAGCGGAATTCTCATATAATAAGAATTTCCATTCAATCATTCAAATGATACCATATGAGGCTCTGTAAGGGAAGTGGTGTTGGAATCTAACATTCTAGGATGAAGTTGGATAACAGAAGCTGATGGGGTCACATCTTTTCCATGATATGAAAAAGAAGGTTCAAACCATTCAACAATATATGAAATCCACAGAAAGTCTATAAAAAATATATGCAAAAAAGCATCAATGATACCTCGAGATGGAGGTCGAATAAAAAGTGGTGCTTCATATATCACTGTAGAAGAAATACATGAGGTTAGTGGGGGAATGTAATTCTTAGTTGCACATACATTGACCCCTTATTTATTCTTGATTACATAATAGTGGTGGACCATAAACTAGAACCTCTACCAAACTTTTCTGAAGTACATGATGTGTTCCATGTATCCCCCATGAGTAATTACATACCAGGTCCATCACATATATTGAATTTGGAGGTTGTATCATTGGACAATGATATTGTATACGAGAATCTGTTGAAGATCGCAGATCATCATGACAATGTTCTATGGAATAATATGACTCACATGGTAAATGTGGTGTGGAGAAACCACATGTTTGAGAACACTATGTGGGAATTAGAAGAGGTGATAAAATAGAATTACCCCTATATATATTAGTGTATGAAATGAAAATTTTAAGTTAAATATTTCAGTAGGGGGGATACTGTAAGGATCAAAACATTTATAAATCATGTTTCTATTTTAAATTATGGAATGACTTATTATGAAATAAATTTATAGAAAACATATGCAGTAAATTGGTTATTTTAAACCTTTATAAGTCATATCATTTAATATTTAAAAGACAATTATGAATCATAACCATTGATTTTATATCTATTATATAGTGATCATATGGTTAGTATATATTGAGGGTCATGATTATGTCCAATTGACAGAGACAGAGGGTGTGATAGCCACAACGAGTAATATCATACCGTATGAAGCATGTTTGTCAATGGTTTATAGGTAGGTAGTATCACTCGTATTTTCTATTTACCAATTCCAAGAACAGATTCATGAAATAAACGATGTGAAAACACACTTATAAGAGTTGTTCAATATCATTGAGAATATGGTCCAAACCATGTTTATTGAACCACCCCAAGAAAATCATAGCATCAGAAACCATAGGCTTCAGGAATTCATTAGTGTAATAAACAGTTGTGTAACTAGACACTAACAATATGATTTCTTTATTTTATTTCTAATAAAACAATGAATATATTTATCTTTATTTAATATTACTTTTTAAATGATATGATATTTATTTTGATAAAAATTATATTTCTAAATGATGAAAAAGAAATTTAATTTTTTTTGAAATGTATAATTTCAATAAACACACTCTATTTTAATGAATTAATGTTTTTTAATATTTATATAAAATATTTTTTATGAAATATAATTTATAATTTAATTTTAAAATGTGTAAACCTGATTTTTATAAGGGTTAGATAACTGTTATTATAAAAAACCAGTTTTTTACAATTAATTTGAATTTTTTATTTATATTTGTCCATTCTCATACTTAGATAATGATTTGGAAAAAATAATACTATTTTTGAAATCAGAATGTTAAAATTATCCAATGGTGTTTTTTCATAATTTTGATAGTTGCCGATTTTTTGTGTATAAATTAAATAAGGTATAAATATGTGGTGTGTAATATAACATCATAGTGACCCAAAAGTAATGTAATATATTCCATAATAGGTATTCTATAACAAAAAAAATATTTTCCCAGTAAATTAATGTGTTTTTAGTTTATTTGATTTATTCTAAGAACCCTTGATGAATCCTCCAAACCTAATATTGTATTTTAGTTTTATAAAATAAATTAATTGAAAACTTGACTCACATCCACATCATAAAGTGTACTATTTTAATGTTATTATTTATTAAACCTATAAAAACCACTCTAATGTTTCAAAAACCATGGAAAAGCTATCATGAACCAGTCCATGATTCCAATGAATGGGATGCCAAACCCAGCAAGTGTAACACCCCGAGATTTTATGAAAAATATTCTTTTCATTAATGTCTTGTGTTGTACGCTACACCAAAAGGAGATTTCACAACACACATCCTTGAATTTCCTTTCATTACACGCTCTCGCGACCTTCCTCGATAGCATGTGTAGTACGCAATACCGAGTTTCACTAAACAACGATATGCTATTAAAATATTATTAAAACTAGCCGTTATGAATAGTAATAAATACTATTTGAAATTTTTTAAATTTTATTTTTCAAAATGGACTTCACTTTTGGATTCGGAATATCAAAATTAGCTTAAGGTGAAATTTTGGTACTTTTCGGATAACTTTCATATTCTGATGAATAGTTAAAATTACTAAATTTTAATTAAAAACAACTTTTTTAATAGAAATAATTAATAGTGATAAATTATTAATTTGAGTGGTTTTAAAGTATATTTAGAATATATTTTTACAATTTAATAGAATTTTGGTCATTGGATGTAATTTCACATTTAAACCAGACATAAACAAGTGTCAATATTTTGATAGTTATTATCTCTTAAAAACACGCTATTTGTTTTGATGACGGGAATTAATTTTTAAATTAATTAATGTAACTGATATTTTTTTAATTTGATAAAATAGACTTCATTTTTGAATTCATAATATCAAATATAGATTAGGCCTAAATTTTTGTATTTTTCTGGAAACGTTCATTTTTTGATGAATAGTGAAACCACTAAGTGGTAGTTAAAAAACTGAATTTTTCATAAAACATAATTTTACCGCTTCTGTGAGTGGAATTTCGAAAATCCGAGAGACACGGTTAATATCAAGGACTAAAATGTGGTTCAATAAGATGAAAATAATTTTTGGTGAATAGTAATTTTGACTTTTTTTACCACGGTTAAAAGTAAATAGGGTAATTAAGGGTAAAAATGATATTATTGTTACTCTAACACATGTCTTAATTCTATTGGATAAGTGTAATTTGACCAAAAACAACCTTAGGAATATAATATAACCATTTAAGTCCACTTGGATTAGATTAGGACATTTATTATTAATTTATTTAAAGAAGGGTTAAAATAGTTAAAATCAAAGTTTAATAAGTAAATAATTTTTAATATAGGGGTATACATAAGATAAATTAGACTATAAATATTAATTAGAAAGCTAAAAATATTTCATACATAATGATATTTTATTTTTAATTTTTAGACATTAAATAATTTAATTTATTTGTTACACAACGATGATGCAGTAATTATCTTATTAATGAAATATTGACATTATTGATGTTATAAATACCCAAATAAATGTAATTTGAGACTTTTTATGAATTCCAATAATTTTATAGGTTAATATGACATGTTTTTATTTATTTTATTAACTTTTTTTGATCTAATAATTCTGTTTTGATTTTTACAAAAATCAATTACCAAATAGTGTCAAAATTGACATAAAATAGTTTTTAAAACAAATATTATATTATTAATTGTTATTTTATTCCTAAAAATCTAAGGTTCTGAAAAATGACTTATATAAGGTTATATATATTAATAATAAACAACTTGGGATCGTTTGGCTTGATATAGTAAGTTTATTAACCTTATAGTGTAAGAACACAAGAAGACAAGGTAAAAGTAAAATTATTTAACTTAATGTTAAAACTAAATGATAAGGTTAAAATAGGAACCTAAACTTGTCTAAATTCTATTTTATGAGAGGATTTAGACCCATACCCACCTTATCTTATAAATAAATCAATTTTTAGCTATTTAAAACCGAATTTGGATTTATAATAAAATAATTATTTTAGTTATTCCAAAGGTGCCCCTCTCCTCCCTTATAAAAGGGCACCCCCTCCCTCTCTTCCTCACAACACTTTGAGCCTTCAAGCTCGGCCAACCTCTTCCAAATTCTCTTCTACACTTCCCTAGAAACATCTTATCTGTTCTGGTCGTCCTCAAAGACCAATTTTAGTGCCCTAAGAGGAGGTCTCAAAGAGGCGCTTCAAAGAAGAGGTAATTTCCGTTACCGATTCTTTCATCTTTATTTCTTCTTCCACTTCTTCTTCTTTAGTTGTTTCATTATGAATTAATACATTAAGTATCACTCATATACTGATATGTTATTATAAGTATGAAAAAACCCTATTTCACCATCTATACATCCTACGGAAAACGAAATCACCCCGCGTGCGTACGTACGGAATACCGTCTCCATGCCGTGGTGAAATCTATTTTCCACCACCACCTTACTTGGATGGGTATAATGGTGTAAATAATAACTATATATGATTATTTTAAAGTGATATTCATTCTTAAATAGTATACATACACTCCAATACAGTCCCACGATCATGAGAACGATATCATCGCTCGTGCGTACGTACGGACTACCGTCTCCACGACGCGATGAGATTCATTCTCCACTTTAACCATTCATGAATGATTATAAATTATATATAATAAGTAATCATGAAATATATGACATAATAATGATACTGGATTTATTTTTATATATATGTATGCCATCTACTTAATTCCATTCAACTCAATAGGGAAACGAAAACAGCGTTCATGCGTACGTACGACCTACCGTCTCCATGAACGGTGTATTTCTTTCCATTTACTGATCTATTATATATATGTATATTCTAAATATATATTATATATAAATAATGTTTTACATTTTGGATTTAAGTAATCATGATCTATGTAATCTTATGAATAATTACAAGTTAAAACACGAACGACAAATGAGACGATTTTACCCAAAACGCTCTTTAACATGGAATTTACAAAAGAACGGGTAATATAAAGTCATAAGTGAACCATATATGATATCATATAAATGTGTATGATTATGGAATAAGTCAATGACATTATTTAAATTATTATACAGGAGGTTCGGACACTTACGAAGCAAATTGGACCTAAGGTAAGAGAAATATCACAATCTCATTTTTATCCGAGATTGCTTATACTTTTGTATTTAATGGGGTGTATTTTATCATCCACATCCATGTTACCTCAATATGTAATATTATTTCTATCCACCTAAAATTTATTAAAACCTATTTTACCCATTGGTGAGTTTTTAGTAAAAGATATGAAATGAATCTTTTGTCGTTTTTCGTACGAGGTACTTTTTGACTTTTCCGACAAAAGTACGAGAAGAATGTTTTTTTTAACTTATACGACATGAATGGATTTTTAAAACATTATTTACAAGAAGAATCCTTTAAAATATTTCAAGTTTATTTTTAATCAACTTCTTTTAGTTTAAAATTGTATGACATGTTAAGAAAGGAAAAATGTTTTTGAAGTAGAAAGGATATTTTCCCCAAGAATGGAGTTCAAGTGTTTTATCAAAATTATTTTCCATCTAAGATAATAAAGGGTTTTGTTTCTATCTATATTATTACATGGATTTGATTATGTTGTGATGGAAATATTTTTATGAATTCCTTTACCTTATATGAATTGTTTAATGATGTCACGATGTTTAAGATTCCCATTTTTATTACATGGGTTATGCTATGATGTATGGTTTATGATTTTGTGGGACACATAAGAATGGTATCATTATGAGATGGGTGGGACCTATATATCTCTCCAATGCATTGGGTAAAGATTTTATATCTCATGAGATAGACATGGCTGGAACGGTAGGTTATACCGGTTCAGTGAAACCGGACTGAAACGAGGGTGACTCGGTTCATAAATGGACTTTTTCCACTAAGATAGTCTTGGCAATGAGTCTTGACTAATAAGAAATGATTCACTATGATTATGTGTGTATGCCACAAAGTTTCATGTTTTAAGTTATGACTATTGGGATTAAATTTCACTACTATGATTTATCCCAGGTTATGAAATTATGATCTCTTTTGCAGGTTAAGATTTCCAAAAGATATGTTCTTATGAATATGATGTGATTGATATTTCTTTTGTTTACCCTTACTGAGAATTTGAGCTCACCATTTTATGATTTCTTTTCCCCAGGATATAAAGAAATGTTTTAGGTAAGAAAAAAAAAGGAAGATCTTTATGGGAGATGTTGAAGATCTTTCACCATGATTAGATGATTACATTCCGAGTTTCCAAAGACACTAAACTATTACGGTCCTTGTGTGTGTGTTTTTGTAATGTACTAAGTATTCCACAAAAGTAATGTAATTTCCATGTATGACAAGATTCAGGTCTCTACAGTTGGTATCAGAGGAAAGGTTTAGTCAACCTTTGGAAACTAGGATGTGAAAACGTTAGTGAGATCCCTAGAGATATTTCTAAGGTATGTCTAGGGATGTCTCTAAAGATAAGTATACGTATAGGATAGAGTCATAGAACTACGGTAACGATCATAGAATTTAACCTAAGATTTTAGATATTGAGGATACTTCCCCTTTATTATGTTGTTTTCCCTAGCATGATTTTTTCCTCTCACACTATTCTTTTTGGGTTTTAGAAAATGGCTGGAAATAGGAAGATTCACAATAATGGTGGATATAACGGAAAATGGAATGATGCTCTTCATGAGCAACCAAATGAAATGGGAATTGGAAGTCCAAACATCATTATTATGCTGAATCAGCAATCTCATAATATGATCAATAAACTCAAATTTTGTAGGTTTCCTGACTCGGCTAATAACAGAAAGATGGGGTTTCATGATGATCATAGAGGAAAGAAAGTTCAATTTCCCCTATGTAAATCTTGTGGGAAGAGGCATCGAGGAGAATGTTTTAAGGAAACTAAAAGATGCTTTTGGTGTGGATAATAAGGACACAAAGCCAGTAAGTGCAAAGGAAAAGGTTCAGTTAACTCCATGGATGAGGATAATGGTATTGCTACGACATCAACAATGGTTAAATGTTTTAAATGTGGAATGTACGGGCATTATGCAAACCAATGCCCTAAGGGAAAGTCTCATGAAGAGAATCAGTATGGTCGTATGGGTAGAATTTATGTTGATGATGATGAAGAGACTACAAATGATATATGAGATGAAAGAATTGTTGAAGCTCGGTCAAAGGTTTAAGAATGTAGTGGAATGATTACATTTTTATCATGTGTAATGTTGTATAAGTAATCTCATGGTACTATGGAATAAAGAGACATCTAAGGATTGTTACACTGTTGTTTTTCCTTACGTTTTGAAAGTGTATGATTAATGGTACCAGTATCCATGAAAGGTTATTCAGATATTTTTGGAATGTAGATGATATGCTCATAATGAAGGGATAAGGAGAAAATTAAATGTTTGATAGTATTCATGAGCTCATGACTGATATAAGGAGAAGGTTATATCATGGTTTGAGTATATAGAATTTTTGGATTTTGGTATGTGGAAAGAGTTAACTTTTGACAGCGTTCATGTTTTCACTAAGGTTTAATGTGTATTCATTTTTCAAGAGAATACATGATTAAGGTATTCACATGATTGGAATGTGACCAACAAGATATATGGGGGATAAATGATAGTATTCACGTTCTTGGTTGATAACATTTCAAATAATCATTTTCTTTATACTATGAGCTTGGACCGAAATATTTTAGATAAGCCTAAAGATTGGAATGGATTATGTTGGACATAAGTTAGGATAGAACTTTTTTCGATATTATTGATGGGATGTTATAGTAATATAGCTTTAGAAAAAGGACAATCTGCAGGACAGGCGACAGCCCATCACGTCGGACAAGGCTATGGGAATCGAACCCACAACCCAAGTGCGACTGGCCTTTATCACCTACCACTGGCCTACAGGAAGTCTCTGTTTAGTAGAAACTAGTTTTATTATGATATAATAAGTATAAGTCCATTTTAGGAACCATATATGATTAATCTCACTATAGATCGACTTATGTATATTTAATAACTTTTTCTAACCTTTTGTTTGAGACAGATGGAATGACCTGTCATTCTATCACATGATCTGCTAACGCTTCACGAATAACAAATTCAACTTCATTTCTTTAAGAGATGAAGTGGAAATAGATCAAGGCACGAACAACGTCGAGATTGTACCAAAATAAAGTAAGTATTTATTCTAATTCAAAATTTTAAACTTTAGGGAAATGATGTTGAAAACCAAAAATTTTATCCTAGTGCCCTTATATCTGATGAATCAGATGGTACCTTAGATAATCACAAATCTATGAATTTGTGATTTCTGGCTTTTCCATAGCCATGTTCTCTACCACTCTCCATCAGAACATGATGGTTAGATTTCTATTCCATATCCATCTTTTCACCTATGTGGAAACCCAGTAATTAGTTTATTTGAGTAACCGTTAAGTTTCATTATTTTGTTTTTAAATATTGGTTTTGGTATTCCTTTTTATGATGTGGGTTTCAATCAAAGAAACTTTCAAATAGTAAACCATTTATAACCCCGACGAATTTCAAGGGAGAAATTCATTTTAAGGGGGGTAGAATGTAACACCCCGAGATTTTATGAAAAATATTCTTTTCATTAACGTCTTGTGTTGTATTCTACACCAAAAGAAGCTTGTACAACACGCATCCTTGACTTTCCTTGCATTACACGCAATCATGATCTTCCTCGATAGCGTGTGTAGTACGCAATACCGAGTTTCACTAAACAACGATATGCTATTAAAATATTATTAAAACTAGCCGTTATGAATAGTAATAACCACTTTTTGAAATTTTGTAAATTTTATTTTTCAAAATGGACTTCATTTTTGGATTCAGAATATCGAAATTAGCTTAAGGTGAAATTTTGGTACTTTTCGGATAACTTTAATATTCTGGTGAATAGTGAAAATTACTAAATTTTAATTGAAAACAACTTTTTTAATAGAAATAATTAATAGTGATAAATTATTAATTTGAGTGGTTTTAAAGTATTTTTAGAATATATTTTTACAATTTAATACAATTTTGGTCATTGTATGTAATTTTACATTTAAACCAGACATAAACAAGTGTCAATCTTTTGATAGTTATTATCTCTTAAAAACACGCTATTTGTTTTGACGACGGGAATTAATTTTTAAATTAATTAATGTAACTGATTTTTTTTTAATTTGGAAAAATAGACGTTATTTTTGAATTAATTATATCAAATATAGATTAGGCCTAAATTTTTGTATTTTTCTGGAAACGTTCATTTTTTGATGAATAGTGAAACCACTAAGTGGTAGTTAAAAAACAGAATTTTTCATAAAACTTAAATTTACCGCTTCTGTGAGTGGAATTTCTAAAATCCAAGAGACACTGTTAATATTAAGGACTAAAATGTGGTTCAATGAGATGAAAATAATTTATGGTGAATAGTAACTTTTGACTTTTTTTACCACGGTTAAAAGTAAATAGGGTAATTAAGGGTAAAAATGATATTATTATTACCCTAAAACATGTCCTAATTCTATTGGATAAGTGTAATTCGACCAAAAACAACCTTAGGAATAAAATATAACCATTTAAGCCCACTGGGATTAGATTAGGACATTTATTATTAATTTATTTAACGAAGGGTTAAAATAGTTAAAATCAAAGTTTAATAAGTAAATCATTTTTAATATAGGGTTATACATAATATAAATTCTATTATAAATATTAATTATAAAGCTAAAAAGATTTCCTACATAATGATATTTTATTTGTAATTTTTAGACATTAAATAATTTAATTTATTTGTAACACAATAGTAATTATCTTATTAATGAAATATTGACATAATTGATGTTATAAATACCCAAATAAATGTAATTTGAGACTTTTTATGAATTACACTAATTTTATAGGTTAATATGTCATGTTATTATTTCTTGTATTAACTTTTTTTGAACTAATAATTCTGTTATGATTTTTACAAAAATCAATTACCAAATAGTGTCAAAATTGACATAAAATAGTTTTTAAAACAAATATTATATTATTGATTGTTATTTTATTCCTAAAAATCTAAGGCTCAGACAATTGACTTAGATAAGGTTATATATATTAATAATAAACACCTTGGGTTCGTTTGGCTTGATATAGTAAGTTTATTAACCTTATAGTGTAAGAACACAAGAAGACACGGTAAAAGTAAAATTATTTAACTTAATGTTAAAACTAAATGATAAGGTTAAAATAGGAACCTAAACTTGTCTAAATTATATTTTATGAGAGTATTTCTACCCATTCCCACCTTAGCTTCTAAATAAATCAATTTAGATCTATTTAAAACCGAATTTGGATTTATAATAAAATAATATGTTTAGTTATTCCAAAGGTGCCCCTCTCCTCCCTTATAAAAGGGCACCCCCTCCCTCTCTTCCTCACAACACTTTGAGCATTCAAGATCGGCCAACCTCTACCAAATTCTCTTCTCCACTTCACTAGCAACATCCTAGAGGTTCTTTGCTTCCTCAAAGACCAATTTTATTGCCCTAAGAGAAGGTCTCAAAGAGGCGCTTCAAAGAAGAGGTAATTTCTGTTACCGATTCTTTCATCTTTATTTCTTCTTCCACTTCTTCTTATTTAGTTGTTTCATTATGAAGTAATACTTTAAGTATCACTCATATACTGATATGTTATTATAAGTATGAAACAACCCTATTTCACCATCTATCCATCCTACGGAAAACGAAATCACCCCGCGTGAGTACGTACGGAATACCGTCTCCACGCCGTGGTGAAATCTATTTTCCACCACCACCTTACTTGGATGGGTATAATGGTGTAAATAATAACTATATATGATTATTTTAAATTGATATTGATTCTGAAATAGTATGCATACACTCCAATACAGTCCCACGATCATGAGAACGATATCATCGCTCGTGCGTACGTACAGACTACCGTCTCCACGACGCGATGAGATTCATTCTCCACTTTAACCATTCATGAGTGATTATAAAGTATATATAATAAGTAATCATGAAATATATTACATAATAATGATACTGGATTTATGTTTATATATATGTATTTCATCTACTTAATTCCATTCAACTCAATAGGGAAACGAAAACAGCGTTCATGCGTACGTACGGCCTACCGTCTCCATGAACGGTGTATTTCTTTCCATTTACTGATCTATTATATATATGTATATTATAAATATATATTATATATAAATCATGTTTTAAATTTTTTATTTAAGTAATCATGATCTAAGTAATCATATGAATAATTACAAGTTAAAACACGAACGAAAAATGAGACGATTTTACCCAAAACGCTCTTTAACATGGAATTTACAAAAGAACAGGTAATATAAAGTCATAAGTGAACCATATATGATATCATATCAATGAGTATGATTCTGGAATAAGTCAATGACATTATTTAAATTATTATACAAGAGGTTCAGATACTTACGAAGCAAATTGGACCTAAGGTAAGGGAAATATCACAATCTCATTTTTATCCGAGATTGCTTATACTTTTGTATTTACTGGGGTGTATTTTATCATCCAAATACATGTTCCCTCAATATGTAATATTATTTAAATCCACCTAAAATTGATTAAAACATATTTTACCCAGTGGTGAGTTTTTAGTAAAAGATATGAAATGAATCTTTTGTCATTTTTCGTACGAGGTACTTTTTGACTTTTCCGACAAAAGTACGAGAAGAATGTTTTTTTAACTTATACGGCATGAATGGATTTTTAAAACATTATTTAAAAGAAGCATACTTTACAATATTTCAAGTTTATTTTTAGTCAAATTATTTTAGCTTAAAATTGTATAACATGTTAAGAAAGGAAAAATGTTTTTGAAGTAGAAAGGATATTTTCCTCAAGAATGGAGGTCAAGTGTTTTATCAAAATTATTTTCCATCTAAGATAATAAAGGGTTTTGTTTATATCTCTATTATTACATGGATTTGATTATGTTGTGATGGAAATATTTTTATGAATTCCTTTACCTTATATGAATTGTTTTATGATGTCACGATTTTTAAGATATCCATTTTTATTACATGGGTTATGCTATGATGTATGGTTTATGATTTTGTGGCACACATAAGAATGGTATAATTATGAGATGGGTGGGACCTATATCTCCCTCCAATGCATTGGGTAATGATTTTATATCTCATGATATATACATGGATAGTACGGTAGGTTATACCAGTTTAGTGAAACAGGACTGAAACGAGGGTGACTCGGTTCAGAAATGGACTTTGTCCACTAAGATAGTCTTGGAAATGAGTCTTGACTAATAAGAAATGATTCTCTATGATTATGTGTGTATGCCACAAAGTTTCATGTTTTAAGTTATGACTATTGGGATTACATTTCACTACTATGATTTATCCCATGTTATGAAATTATGATCTCTTTTGTAGGTTAAGATTTCCAAAAGATATGTTCTTATGAATATGATGTGATTGATATTTCTTTTGTTTACCCTTACTGAGCATTTGAGCTCACCCTTTTATGTTTTCTTTTCCCCAGGATATAAATAAAGGTTTTAGGTATGAAAAAAAAGGAAGATCTTTAAGGGAGATGTTGAAGATCTTTCCCCCTGATTAGATGATTACATTTCGAGTTTCCAAAGACACTAAACTATTACGGTCCTTGTCTGTGTGTTTTTGTAATCTACTAAGTATTCCGAAAAAGTAATGTAATGTCCATGTACGTCATGCTTCGGGTCTCTACAGCATGTCCCATTTAACAAATGGTTTTTCTGATCCACATGGGCTTGAAACTAGTGCCTGGACATCAAATAACAACGTTCTGAAAATTTTGAAAATGGTAATCAACTATTAGAAATAATAAATTTACAATAATTACATCATATCATAACCAAAAAACATTACATGAGAGATCAATGGTAAACACTAGAAACATGATTTAAAAATTTAACATTTATAACCAAAACCAAAATGACATAAAAGGGAATGGGATCCAACTAGAGAAAATCATCCATGAGACATGTGGTTTGACACCCTCTAGCCACCACCAATAACACAAGTCCAAAATAAACCACTAGCACATGGAACAACCATCCCCACTATAGGGAGTCTTTCTTTTACCTGAATCAAATAAAACAAGATCTACATTCACAAAAGGGTATTTATATGGTCTGAGCTAATTTTTAGAGTAAAATAAAACTAGATACTTCCATTAATAGCTATCATAAGATAATTAAAAATTCTAGTTTGTTAGTGAAAGAAAATATATTAGTTAAAAACATTTTTTTGGTGAAAGAAAACATGTAATGGAAATAAGAAAAAATATTATAAGCACCATTGTAAATAAGGATGTAACTAGGTTTAGAAATGTTATCCCAACTAGGTTAAACACAGCGAGAGGGCGTGAATTAGGTTATAATAGATTAAAACTAATGCCCTTTTTCTTGTTTCATTGCTAAAAAAATACTCTTCTCTCTTTTTCCCGTAGAAACGTAAGAACAGAAACTAAATCATGAACAAGACACAATAATTGTACTTGGTTCACCTACACTGGGCTACATCCATTTATCATACAACGACAATGTGTTGATGTACAAAATACACTAAAAGTGCACTTATTTTTACAATATTCGGAGAGAACTCACTATCCATTAAGTTCCATTTTTATCCAATCATTGAATATCACTTTACCTAAGAAATGTTGGGAATCATCAATTTTTTGCACAACCTTAGGGTGGCTTTCGTGAAAAGTTAATGCCCTATATGAAACTTTTTGTTGTCACATAAATCCAACATGAACATTACTTACTATTTTGATTAAAATTCCTTCTACAGAACAACTCAATTCTTCCATACAACTCCCTTATGGTGTGAAAACTCTCTACTTTCATGTGACTCCCTTCTTACATGAAACTCACTACTTACGCAATTCAGAACTCTGATTTCCACGAAGTATTGAGTATCATCAAATGAGGGGGGTAGACCCCAATTTTTAAAAAATTTCAACCCTTCATGCAATTTTTTATGTCACATTGGGCGTGAAAGTCTCTTCCATTCATGTTACATTCATGTAAAGTCATCTTTCACACAAATCCATATCTTGCATGCACTTATTTCAACAAACATAATCAATATAAAAATGCATCAACGTTAACTTGAGGTATTTTTTCCAACAAGCAGGAACTTAGGATCATATTACTCTTAGTGACCAATCCTATATGTGAAGTTTCATTTCCTTTTTGAGCCGACCAGTCCCCATAATTAACATTTATATAGTGTTGTGTCGTGAACCAGTAAGGTAAATAAGGTCATAGAGAAATACTTTTCCTAGTATAACCACCTAGATACGAAATATTCCAATGTGGTTTCCCTATTTTTACACGATCATTTCTTTTTCTTTCAAAATCATTTCCATCACATCATCATACATTCCATTAATAAGGGTATTTGTTCCCTTTCAACCCACATGCATACCAATAATACCATAATAATAATTCACACACACACCAATTTGATTTTACAAATTATTTATGAAATAAGAAAAACATCTATATCATCAAAAATATATGTACATAGAATCACCTACCTTTTCCCTAAATATTAACACATCCTGGTAGAAAAAACAAGTCAGAAAAAGAAAATATCTTATAAAGAAAATATCACAACAGAAATAATAATATTCACCAAAAAGTAATATGATTTAACATAGAATAGGTCAACCTAACTACTGGAGAAATAATAACATAAGGAAAAATGTATAACAAGCTAATAAGCAGTAAGAATTCAATATAAAGTAAGCTTACATGATGTTTTCTTGAGGTTCCTAATCCAAAACTCAAGAAAAATTAATCACAAGGGTGTCAGGGAGGAGAGGTAGGTTATTATAGGGATATAATGTTTAAATGGGGTAAGTGAGAGGTTATTGAAGGTTAATATCATGGATGTAAAAGTTAATAATTTTCCAAATTTTAAAGATTTGGTAGGCCGCATGATTTATCTATATGGTTTTCCAAACCATGTCCAAAACATGTGGCTCCTATATCCAAGAGGAAATAGGTAATACACTGTTTTCTGTGGAGGTCACATTACTATGTGTTATGTTGTGTGCCTTAGATAGTTCCAATATATGAAGAACATAAATTTCTCTAGGATGGTTCATGGTTTCCCCAAACTAGGTGCCTCCATCAAACCACCATAAAAACTACCATTTTCTTGAAAACACCTAGGGAATCCATGGAATAAAGATAAATCTAAAAAAAATACAAAATATATCATAAAATCATAATTAATGTGAAAACAATAACCACCATGGAAACATACTACCCTAGAAAAGTCAATATAAATTCTGATCACAGAATAAATTTGGATACTGTGTATCTACAAAAGACTCTCATTCCCATGTCTTATGCTTATCAATACCAAACTACCAAAGGAACTGAACCAAGGGTATGAATTTCCCTTGAATCACTTTCTCATCGAAATCCATAATTGGTACTCTTTTCTCAAAAATAGACAAATCATTTTACATCTCCAATTCGTCCAAATTTTTCATGAGATATAGATTAGAGTTATACTTAATAAAATGTGAGACATAGAACATGTTATGGATTAACTTAAAATGGGATGATAAAGACAATTTATATTACACCATATTAATTTTTTAGTAATTTAAGAAGTTCTTACATACCTTTGTGTAAGCTTTACCCAATTCTTTTGATGATGATGATGGCCTAAAATAGGTTCCACATTTAGAAAAAACATGTCACCTACTAATAATTACAAGGCTCAGATCCATTTTTCTGCACAATACTTATAGAGGATCTTCACCATCAACAATTTGTTTTCTGGTGAATCTGTATTTATCAGATGTATCTTACACCAGGATGTATCCTAACAATTAAATCTCACCCACTTCCATCCATAATATAGGTTACTAACATGGAAAATCATATATTACCTCAAATGGATCCATTCTAAAATAGGATTGGTAATTATTTTTATAAAAAATTCCACCAATCCCATATAGTTATCCCATGACCCTCGAAAACCAAACACACATGCATAGAGAATTTTGTAAAAAAAATGTTTTTCTGCTCAGTTTTACCATCTATCATAGGATTATATTCCATACTAATATTGAGCTGAGATCCATTTTACATATAAAGGCCTTCCCATACCCAAGAGGTAATACAGGGGTCCCTGTCTGAAATGATAACTGACGGAACAACATCAATACTCCAAATATTCATGACATACATTCATCCCTACTCACCCACAATTCTTGTATCCTTGATCAAAATTAAATTGGTGGACTTGGTCAGATGGTCAATAATTACCCAAATGGAGTTCCTTTTATAGGGTGTATGAATAAACCCAATGATCAAGTCCATAGTGACATATAATGACTTAATGGTAGGAATATGGAGTTGCTAATGCAAACATGAAGTCCAATAGTGCTTATCTTTAATATGATGACATGTATTTAATCGGGATACAAATTCAACTATATTATTCCTTATACCTAGACACCAGAATCGGGATTGTAAATCCTAAAACATATTTTTGGTCCTAGGATTAATGGACCACTAAGACTTTTGTCTATCATGCATCACCAACTTCAACAATGTTATATGCACCATGATACTACCCCCAAAACAAAGAATTCCCTCAAATGGAAATTACCACTATCTGGTAACTAGCACACCATTTAGATGTTTCAGTGAGCAATACCATAGATCATCATGTCACATATCATTCCAAATCAGCTCATGAAAAGAATGCATCAACTGAATGCTATCCAAGAATGTGCCTCCATTATGCTCTATGGTTTTTAGGTGAATCTGGACAAGAATCCCCATTAAATTCTATTCACCAATACACTCCTTTACTACTAGACTGAGAATATTCCTACTTAGGGAATATTCTACCACATTAACATTACCCATGGTGTAGAAAATATTACAGCCGAACACACGAATAAACTTGAACCTTCGACACTACCTTAGATTACAGTCGTTCTGGGGGAAACAAAGGCCATGTTTTTATATTTAGAGTATAATTTAAATTTATCACCCAAGAGATAGTGATTCCATGTCTTCAAGGAATGTGTAACTTCTACCATTTCTAGGCCATGGTGTGGATAGTTTGTTTCATGTGGTTGTAGATATAGAGGGTCATACACGACAACAAGGTAATCCTACATCAATACCCCAACAATAACCATAACTATGTAAAAATAGTACACTATGTGTCCCTTACAAAATTATTTGGTAATATAAAGATAGTCATAGTGGTCAATCATCCCTTGAGCTCCTCAAAATATGCCTAATAATCTTGGATCCATTCAATCCTTACCCCTTTTTGGGTGAGCATGTTCATTACTGAAATGAGTTAAGAAAAATCCCTAAAATACTTCATGTAGTATCCTACCAATCCAAAAATGGTCTTGATCTTAAATAAATTCCTTAGTTTATCCCAAGACATCACTTATATTTTTTTATCACAGTCCATAGAAACCCTATGTTCTGAGATCATGTGAGCAAGAAACGTGAAATTATTGATCCATAAATTACACTTGGAGAGCCTTGATTAGATGTAGGGATCCCTAATAGTTCTTAAAATTTTCTATAGTTGTTTTAAATTCTTTTACCTTTTCCTAAAGTATTCTAGGATTTCATCCAATTACTCCAAGAGAAAGGTGTTTAGGTACTTATAGAACATCCAATTCATAAGATCCATGAAAACCATTAAATAATATTTCAACTTGAATGGAATTGACAAATACTTGAAGTGGACATACCAAATTTAGATTGCTATATTTGGAATTTATTCCTCTCAAACCATGACCTGGTGATACCTATATTGAATGTCAATCATGAAATACCATCATGCCCCTAGGGATGTTCAAAAAGTTCATCAATTTGGGGTAAGGGATATTTATTCCTGATTGTGCCCATGTTCAACTTTTGGTAATTGATGTAAAAAAAGAGGTATCCATCATCCTTTTTATAAAACAATGCAGGTGCGACCCAAGGTGAGATGCTCCAGTGAATAAATCCTTTTCATTCCTAAAATTTCAACTATATATTTTATTCCCTCAACTTGGTAGGATCCATATGATATAAGGGAAGATATATCGATTGTGTTCCCTATGAAAAGTTAATACTATACTCTACATCCTTATTTATGGGTAAGCTTTATAAAAAATTGGTAAAAACTAAGGAAACTCATCTTCTATAGGAGGAAACCAAATCTCAAAACCTCTATCATTATCCCCCAGCATAAGAGAAGAAACATGGAAAATTGGGAAACCCAACTCTAGAAGTGGAGGTCTAGCTCTCTTTGACCGATGATCCCAATCACTTTAGAAGACACATATACTCCGATAGGGTTCCATAAAAGTTTCTTATATGTGATAAAAATAAATTTATTCCTTTAAACACACAATATAACAAATTCCAAGGATCACATCAAAAAGATCATTTTCAAGAACTAATAAGTCCCAATCTAATTCAACACCAGAAAGAGTTATGGTGAAAGAATGACATATGAAACTATATTCCCTCTTATTTCCATGTTTTAAAACCAAATATATTGCATAATGTATATGATATGATAATAATGAATTTTACCATTAATAGTCACAATACACGTATATGATTGTATTGGATCCTAGTCTGTTGCATGAATTTTATTCATATCCTCTGGTTATTATAATCGATTAATGGCTTGGGGATATTTCATAAGATGACTCTATCCAAATGAAGATTTGAATTTTCTACCTATCCAAGCTATCTAAAAACCCATAGCCCGAGATACCCTTGATAGAGATGGAAATTCTATGTGTCCTAAGGATCTTGCAGAACTCTTAATGGGTGGGACAATTTTACCAAAACTTATCAAGTGTCCCAAACTCCAACATGGATTGTAGGATTTAGGTGAATCTTGATATAAGGACTGTATAATCTCATGTCTCCCATCCTAGTGGCATCACATAGATCTGCCACCTAAGGCTTGTGACCTAGGAAGTATAAGGGGGTATCTAGAGATTCCCCCACCCTTATTTCCCTTATCCACTCACATTTTATTCTTTTCAAATCCTCCACTACCTCCCTAGACCATGTTTAGTGTCATCCTAGATACTTCTGACTTACCTACCCGATAATTTTCCACCATCAATGGATGATCCACCACCTCATCGTGTGTCTTCAGAAAAAACAACAAGATATGGGATTTAATATCATAATTAAATATCATTTCAAAAACTTAATCCATTATATTCTCATTGGAATCCATATATAATGAAAAATGAACCAATTTTTCACAATGGTAGGTATATTCCAACATGGTTAAATCCCCCAAATGAAGATCAATAAAGACCTGGGTCTTAGAGAGGTACAAGGTCTGAAGGAAATAATGTTAACTGATAATAACCAAGAAATATTTAAAACCCATTTTATCATGTTTTCAGCCAATAACACTGAGTCCCACAACCTATAGTTAAGGACTTATATGATGAACAAAGTTTATTTTACCTTTACTACATTAGGTTTCTCAAGAAACTTGAAAATCAACTCAATATTGTTCTCCCAATATTCCACTTCCTAGGTGTCCATGCTAACCCAGACAGAAATATTTTTATTCTTTAGGAACACAATATATTTTTCTTATTTCCATAACTAGTTTGGTTTCATTAGCATGACTAAGTCCAAAGCATGCTCCCTGATCTAGTTCCCTCACATCCCAAACCACTAATTCCAGTAATCTCTAATCAGCTAGTAAGGGGTAATAATCTTCTTCATATATTGGTTTCAATGGAGGTCTCCAAAAAGGAATAATGCATCAAAATTTATAAAATGCAATGGACACTAAAATTTCATCACCTAGAGAAAATTCATTAAAAATAATAATTAAATATTTCCAAAAATTGAAACAAAACAATCGTAAAAACAAGAAAAAAAATTCAAACCACTCTACCCCATCTCGGTTTCCAGGAAAAATCTGTAGCATTAACATAATTCCTGGAGGAGGAGTCATAACAAGTCCCAAACATCCCACGGTGACCCAAGGCCTATAAAAATATGCATTGGCTAGAAAATACACTCATAAATGAAACCAAAATTGCCAATAGTTCTAACACATGTCTTTCCTTATTTCCACAAATAACGTGACCCAAAAAATGGAATAAGCCTTATTTGATACCGGTTTTTTACTAAATTAGCCCAGATTTCCATCCAACCCAACACCCAACCTATCCTATAACATGGTATGAAGGGTTTTCCCAATATCTGAAGGATAGAAACTAGTTCTTGGGAATCAATTAACACATTTGGGAATGATTTTTCACATGAGAATCAACTATAAAGAGTATTAAATTTCAAAAAATGACATCACATCATAACCAACAACCATCACATTAGAGATTAGTGGTAAAAAATACAAGAATGAATTAAAAATTTATCATTTACAACTAAAACCAAAATAAACAAAAGGGGGAGCTGATCAGACTGTACATGTAATCTTTCATTCAACATGTGGGTTGATACTCTCATACCACCACCACAAAAACATATAATAATAAAAACTGCCCACATATGAAACCCCGATCTCCACAACATGGAGTCTTGCCCTTACCTAAATCAAAAAAATAGAATCTACATACATTTGAGGGTGTTTGTAGGTTGTGAGGTAACTTGACCAATAGGACATCACCATATAATTCCATGCATATCCATCATTAGACAATTAATTATTAAGGTTTTTAAAAGAAACAAAGTTAGTTGGAAATAAATTTTGTGGTGAAAGTAAACATATAATGAAAAGAAAAAAATATAGTATAATAACCTTTGGAAATAACTATGTAACTATGGTTATTGAGGACCTATGATCCTCACTCTATCTATTATCTATCCTAGTCATGAATTTTTATCTCATTATCGATCCAAAAAATTGACATCACAAATGTTATGTTAGTGTCGTTTCGTGAACCATCTAGGTAGGGTGGCTCATGCCTAGAATATGTGTACTTGTATTACCATTAATATACATAGGATTATCATGTTCTTTCCCCATTTTTGAATCAAGGAAACATTTTCTTTCATGAGACAATCTATTACCTAATCAAACATTCCATTAATAAGTGGGATTGTCTTCATTCAAACCATACGCATGCCAATAATTCCAAAAATGTTATTTATAGACATGGAAGTTGATTTAAAAAATTATTTAAAAAATAATAAAACACATATAAATAATAAAACATAGTTTTGAAAAGTAATCACCAACATTTTCCTTGAAATCTCCATATTTCCTGGTGGAAATCATAAGCCCCACCCAGAATTGGTCCTATAAGGTTACGAGCACACAAAAACCAATAATATTCAATAGAAAGGAATAAAATTTTTCCTAGAAAAGGTCAACCTAACCACTAAATGAATAAGAACATAATGAAGAATTTATAATAGACCAAGAAGATGAATAAAATCGATATAGTTTTACTTGACGTTTTCTTGTTGATATTAATCCAAATCACTAACAAATTAAATCCCGTGGGAGGGGAGGAGGAGTGTGAGGTGTGCCTAGGGATGGAGGGGGTTAAGGGGGCATGAGAGGGGTGATATAGGGTTAAAACCAGGAATGGTAAAATTTGTAATTTCCAATAATTTAAATATGTTTTTGTCTTTGCATCCAAGATACTACAAATACCATAGGTTTATGGTTTTCATGTGGATGGTACAAAATTTTCCATAACAATGTGCCACATTATATTCAGCCCAAAGACACCCATTTTTCTTAAAATCATCAAATTTACCCATGTAATAAAGATAAAACCGAAAATAAAAGATAAAATACCCCAAATAACACCATAGTTGTGAAAACCCCCATATATGTTTTATGGTTTGGATTAATTTATAATATCACATCAAAAAACCTAAATTCAGAAATTAATAAATAAGTATCCTCTGTTTTTATATATAAACCAACCCCCTCCCCATTAATCATCACTCTAAACTCTTTTATCATGAAATAAATCTTTAGTTCCCTCTATATAGACTTCCCAAGGTCCCATAATTTATTGATAATCTCTTCCCATACTTATAAAAGTGTCATACCAAGGTAAAAAATCATATTATTTTCTTTCGTTAATAAATTTTTTATACTATACTATTAATTTTTAATTTTTCATGCGGGATTATGTTCTTATATATCCCACTTTATATCCTTATGATTTACATGTTATGATATACCCATTTCACCCTCATTAATACCTTTTATGAAACATTAGATATCTCTTTTATGCTACAAAAATTATCATGTTATTTTTTATTCCAAAACATTATGTAGTGAATAAAAACCACCATTTTAACTCAATGATATTCACCTAGTTTTACCTATTATTTAGTGATTGGATATATATATTTTTGTAACATTCACTACTTAATCATCAAGTTATGATTATTGAGAGGAATACATATGTTGTATGTTCTATGTGGCATACTTATGCATGTATAAGATATGAATGTGCGTTGAATTCTTGGAAATATATAGCCCACTAATGAGTTGGGTAATGATTTAGTCTCCTATTCTTCCATGTATGGTACATGGGGGTTATCCAAAGTACATTATTTTATGCTGCCTTGGTGGTTATTATTAACTTATTTTTATGATTTCATGTCTTATGGTGTTGCCACATTCCCATGTTTCCTTTATTTTATCATGTTATATAAAGCCTCAACGTTTAAGAATATGATTATCACCCCTCGTGTGTTACATTGTTACGCCTTTTGGTTCACATTTACTACACTGACTCATGTTATGAATTGTTTATTATAGTATTTGGATTTATAACACACCCCTTTATTATGTACACCCATATCTCATCTTTTGAATTTTCAGAAGAACAATGGAGTTTTAGAAGCATGTTAAGAAAGTTTTAAATAATTTCCTTGAATTCCTATTGAAATTTGTAAGTCGTTGTACCTAATTTGTCAAATATACTAGGCATAATTAATTTTTTGGATTTTATTATATGTGTGTTTATATGCTAAATTATGAATTAATGTGTAATAAATTACATTTTTTCATAGCCATTTCACCATGTCGAATAATCACATATCCATAAGTTTACTCCTCAATCATTAGAGGTATGAAACAATAACTGAGGGTATAAAGATATATCATGCGTAAATATTATCCATCTAATGGTCCATAAAAACAAAAAAATATCATAATAAACAATATGACACAATAAAAAGTATAAACATAAGAAAAAATTATCAATATAATCCATACAACTTCCCATGAATTTCTATAGGGGTCATAAATCCAAACAATATCTCAAAATAAACACCATGTTGAATCAATATAACAATAAAACCAAAATTATATATGAATTAATGTATATATAATGCCTCCACATGACTCTAAATGAATAAAAATAGCTCTAAAATGTAGATTTATATACCCTCCTAGCTATGGGGGCCTCTTTACCTGCAACATAACTCTGGTAATGTTTACACACATGAGGGGTGTACATCTGAGTAATGAGCCTAAATCATCATTACAAACCAATATAACCCCAAAAATCCTTTTTTATGTAATTTTCTCATATATAAAAAGTATTTTTTATATTAAATACCTTATCAATATAAATCATAGGAAAAAATTTAATTATTACGTGTAGAAAAAGATACCTAGATAACCTTATACCTACTTTTGTATGCAAATGTTTGATCTGAGGTTAACCATGGAAAAAATATCCAAATAGAGGGATAAATTATTTCTCATTCCAAACACATTTATTATCAAAAAAATTCAGGCCAAGCACAAGCCCTTGCCAAACCCATGCCTCACATATCATCATTTTAGATCATAGATTAACTAAAGGATCATTATAAGTTTCTAACTTAACAGAATATTCAAAAGGAAATTGTAATGTCTAAATATCTAAAAAATAACTTTTATTTTATCACAACTGACTAAAATAATTCCTACTTTTTCCTCTCATACAAAAAAACTCATTTTTTAAATAAACAATAATAAATTCAATTCTCAATAATAATTTAATGAATTATTATAAATTTTCCAATAATTGTGTTAAACATAAAAATTAACATTTTAACCAATTAAAACCACTTCCTAAATTAGTTATAATAAACAAAGAAATATCCATGTTGTTAACAACATTAAATTAACAATAAAAGTAATTTCAAGAACAAAAACTTGATTTTTCTTTTGAAAAGAATCATCATTAAAATCATCAAATCATATAACCAATTCCTCTAGTACTTTAACTTGTTTTTACCTAATATTACATCTTTTCATATAAAATAATTATATTTACACACTAAAAATGAAGACAAATCCATTTATTATCAAATAATTAATTCAATAAAACTCACTACAATTTAGACAACATTAGTATGATTTCTTACAGTATAATACATCACATAAACACAATTGAACAACTCTAAACAAGATATTTCATCTTTGTAAATTAATTATTAATTACTATAATAAATATGGAATATAATATAATATTTATTTTACTATTTATTCTAAAAAAATTAGAGTTGGTCACCAAACACTAACTTATTTGTAATTAATTTTACTTATATACATTCCAAGATGTGAATATTAATATCTTATCACATATTTATAGTTCTTATATGAGAATATAGTGTGATAATTTACTAGGGTATTTATAACTCTGAAAAGGTTCTAGAAGTACACCACTATGATGAGAACATCAAATACTAGGATGATATTCATATAATGTAATAACATAGTCCCATGATGTCATTTGATCAGACACACATGATGAAAACTATTAGGTGAAGGGTACTTATAAGATGATTAGATTCCATATCACAAACTAAACACATATTACTCAGAAAAAATGGGTGATATTTTATTTGGAAAGCATTTTTTAAATTAACTTAATTGTATAACATGTTCTAAAATGAATATAAGGATAAAATAAATTTATCCATGAGAAAATCATTTTATCTGAGCTATTAATTAACATAAGTGGTATATAGTTCTTTTCACCTAATAATGATAGATTTTGAAGAATAAAATATCATTTATTAAATACTTCTCCAAATACATAGAATAATAGATATTATATGTTTCAAAAAAAGTAAATATTGATAGAAAGGAAATAATATTTATTTTCTAATAGAAAGGATTCTTTTCTTTTGAAATTTTTTTGGAGAATAATAATTTCTAAAAGGCTAGTGAGTGTGTTTCTCTACATATATATGTTAATGGTTTAGTACATAAATAATTATATCAATATAATTTAGAGTTAAATTCACCTTGTATCATAAATAATTTAGTGTATTTTGTAAATGAAACATCACAAATTAAAGGGATACATTTAAATTTCATACCAAATGGTCCCAATGAAAAATTTGAAGAATGAAATTTTAAGATGAGGAATAATTAATAATTTCATTTAATCATTGAAATAAATATAAGTCATTGAAATTTTGATAGTGGGTATTATGAAGTAAAAAATAATTAATAATATGTTTAAAGAGTTAAGTATGTGGATTTTTAATATTTATATCCCCATTATTCTATAAAAAGTTCTTCTTATTTGTCGACCCATTAAAAGAGTTTAGATAGATGATTTATTAAGATGGTAATATATAGATGTTATTGGGATTACATAGTAATATGATGAATTTAACAAAACCTTCAATGTGTAAGAAAGATAAGCTCTCTCTTGTGGAATATCTTATGAGATATGATTCTACTGATGTTTATGTATTGTGTTGTTAGTATGCAATAAAATGAGTTTATTAATATTTTAATTTATTCTCTAATTTAAAATAGATATCCATTTTATCATTAATTTATATTGGATATATTGATTATATAAAATGAAATGGAAATGAATATATTAAACAATGAAACTGATTTGTCCCCATTTGTTATAATCATAGAGATTTATATTTTGTGATCACATTTGAGGATGAGGTCGGGCTATGTTTCATATAGATATGTTAATTTCTCTCATTAGTCGCCAAAAAGTTTTTCGGTGTTGGATAACCCATCAATTATACCATGAGGTGCGCCATACACTATATATTTGGTATAGTAGGGGTGAATTCGGAATACGTAAACAATATTAACTAACTTTTAAAAGATATCTAGTAATATAACCTTTTAAGTTGAAATAATTTTGTAAAGTCATTGATGTTGAGTTAATTAGAGGTGATTGAGTATATTTTTGATCATGTCATCTGTTTAGTTTATCTAAGATGGAATTTATTCTCTATTATAATGAGTATGATAGATGTCCCCTCAATTGTTATAAACTAATTTAGTGTATTTTTATAATTAAATATTTGAAATGTGAGTTGGATATCTATTTTGATGAGTCATGTATAATGTTACTATAAATTGGGGTGATTGATGTGATATGTTAGCTTATTTGGTAAGTTGATACTCGATGAATCGAGATCATATGAGTTGGATATATGATATTGATATACTACATATCTCATTGTGACTTGATGTCTTGGAAAAATAGATCATCAGATTATGCATACAGTATATGATACCACTAGTATAAATAGATTTGGAAATACATCTGTTTGATGAAGATCAATCCAAATCTCATTTTTAGATAGATTATAATTGATGTTTTGTAAAAGGGAAGTCAATTCGTACAATTATGGAATAATAAATTATTATTTTTTAAAATATACAAAGTTCCATGGGTTCACATATAGATGTTGTGTGAATAAATATAAGTTTTTCTACAATTTTTTTGTACAAATATTAATGTTAATTATGGTAGATTCTATAAAAATGAGTTTTTTAGGATATGAAAAAAATTTGATCTGTGTTTCAAATTCATTAAATTTGATTTTATATAAAGTGAAAGTGTACTATGTCTACTGATATTCATTGAACAAGAATATTAAATTAAATACTCAATAATGAAAACCCATGATATAGAGGAAATAACCATCTCATAGTTTTTATAGTAGTAAACCACTTCATAATGTATTGTTCTAAATCATGGTTTTATGTATGGTAGTGCTTAAATTTTATGGTAATTAATTTTGAACGTTGGTTCCTCGATATAATTTATCAGAAATCATAGATGAAAAGAATTATTTTGAGTAGTAAATGATATCAAGAGTGACCACAAAGCGAACCACCCATAGGCTATGTGGTGATGACTAACAATAATAGTATGAATCATTATATATGATATCCATTACCCATTTAAAGTATAAATAGTATATACTAAATAGAAAAAAACGAGCTCAAATATAAAAATCATCACATAAATTAAGATAACAAAATCACATGTATGAGTAAGTTAGTAAACAAACTAGACCATAATACTAATCGAAAAAAGGATAAATATAAAATTCAAGTAAATTACACCCCCAGCTCCCATATATGCCCCACATTCTAAACTACTATCTTTCAACTCCACCCTAGATATGATCCCTGCTTTCTACAAAGTAATGAAAAATAATAGGGTGGGAAAACAAATATACTCAATGTATTCCTCCTCTAACATCACATTTGAGAAGTGAAGTGGAAACAAATAATTGGAGAATGATATATATAATAAAAATTAAATTAACATAGTAGTCAAGAATAAAAATTTCATCATAAAATCATACGAAACCCACATAGTTCTCTTAAATACCAACACAATCCCAAAAATATCAATTCTTACTAGACCCACCACTAACAATAATAAGACAATCCAAAAACCCAATTCTCAGCATAATGAGGACCATATGGAACAAAAGCCAAAAAAACATAGTGTAATTAATATATCTAAAGAAATTGTAACTATAGTGGAAATAAAATATTGTTCATGCCAAATAAAAATTTTGGAATTCCTAATCCCTTTAACAACATCAGGGTATCTATAAAACAAGGTTATATAAATACCAAAATAACGCATAATCAAGCAATATAAAAAATAATCACACGTGTATACTTGCAAACACAATTCACACACTACTATAGTCTCGATGAATATCTCGAAGGGGTTACTCAAACATTCTCACAAGCATAGAAATATCCACACTATATTTACATGTAATTAGGTATATAACTCTAATTATCCACAACTAAACTTCCCAATTCAACTAGTTTCTGACACCTTTTTTCACAAACTCATTCTTTCTCACTATAGAATAGAGTATCAATAATAAATTTTCTTAGAAAAATTATAAATATGAATAGAAATTATAATTATAAAATACAAATATAATATAATATAACACAATAAACACATATGTCATCCTTCCCAAAATTCCCAAACTTCTATTCCACTTTTGAATATTTTAATAAATACTTCATTATTATATTCAATTTAAATTATAACACTAATTCTTATTTCATTTGTATAATTACATTCCTTACCATTATAAGGAACATATCATTTACTAATAATAAAATCATCTTAATTATATCAATTCTATCAGACTACATAAAAGTGTGGTTAGAAACCCCAAACTCAGTAAACCTCGAACCAACTTCCCCCCAAAATATTATCTATAATTCATAAACATCCAAACTTAAAAAATAATACCTGAAAAAATTTAACACATCATCATCCATACATTAATATTCCATCATAATAATTTACCATACATTTACCATAATGTTTTCGATATAAGAATTGAGAAGATGAGGAAAAGAGGAAGAATAATACCAAAAATTTAGAGAAATCAATCACATGAATCCAAGAGTTAAAAAATATACTAGTGCCAATAATTCATTTAAAATTGAACCACTTTATCAATTACTGTTTAAGAGAGAACCAAGGAACCAAATTGTATAATTTTGAATCCCAAATTTATAATTAAATATTTTGGGGCCTAACCATGGAATTGGGAGTTTAAACGTGATAATGGTTCATCTTAGTAAATTAAGATCTTTGAGAAAAATTAATTAGATCTCCCACTCAATTAAAATACACTATAATTTTTCTTCCACAATTCTGATACATTAACAAAATCATTGTATATAAATATTTTCCATGACATAATACCATGATATCCATCTATCAAATCCTTGACCATCACAATATAGAATACACTAACCAAATTGTTTTCCTAATGTACCCAAAATCCCCCACAATAATACCATACAATTGTGTTATGTAAACAATATCATTTCACCCCATGAAAATAAATGTGAATTTCCAATCACCCAATAGAAAATAAGGATTTCATGAAGACCTAAAAATGAAAATATAAAAAATAGGGTTCACTACATCATAGTGAAGCTCCATGATATAATCCTCTCTAAAAATGGGTAGAATAAATTAAAATAACCACTTCTAGATAAAACAAAAATCCTCTATGACCAAAACCAGGCCATGAAAAACACTGGACTAACAATAGAGTGATGGGGACTCACCATGGTGTAGTTTCCTTTATAATCCAAAAAATATCTTTATTCTCCAAATAAAATTCACAACTCAACTCTAAATACTCATAATTTTTCAAAATTCATATATTGGAATAGTAAATTTTTAATCATTACTGTAAACACCTCTTGAATGATTCTTGTCCTTAGGAATCAAAACCAAGACTATAAAGGAACAACAAAACCTCCAAAACTAAACATCTCTAGAAATACTTATCGAGGATTAATATAATAATCATTAAATAAAAATAAATATCCAAATACGAATAATAACATCATTCATTCTCCAAATATAAAATTTTTACATTTTAACAAGAATTAAATATAAAAATAACTCCATGTTTGGAACCTATATCGGTTCTATTACATGCATTACTATAAACCACAATGCCTCTATAAGATAAAGATAAAAATAAGCATGTGGAATCCAATAAATTTTGACTTTAAGGCCTTGAATCATAGTATTCCTCTCCATAAACAAAAAATCCACCTCAATTTTCATCTCAACTAAATCGATATAATATGAGTCATTAGGGATATATCCCTAAAGCTGGAATAAATCAAATAAATCCCTAACTCTCTATGACTAGTTTGGAAGTGAAAAATTATACACCACTTCCCCAATCTGGTCCATCCCATTCATAATTTTTATAACCCAGGGAAATATCTTATTGCCTATACCTAACCATCACGACACAATAAGAGGATAAACCATTAAAAACACATGTAAACCAATCCTTTAAATCATATGGTCTCCTCCTTCAATCTATTAATGATATTTCATGATCCTGAGTGTGTTTCATTAGCACTCAAACAACATGATGTTATTCTTTGTTATTATGTACTATGTTTGGTCTAATATCATTAAATTCGATCCATTACAAAGGTGTCCTCCATGGTTATCATACAATTCCTCATAATCTATCACATCAATGTATAAATGATAACTATTATAATATAAACACTCATTAATGAATAGTTATTCTCCAAACATCTTCTAAAATTAAGGACATATCCTGAAGAATGTCCTTAATTGTTTGGAGAGATCCTTCTATCTAAATGTATATTTATAAATGGAATGTCATACCAAGGGATAGTTTATACCCACAAGTATGTTGCAATCCATTCCATAGTTGAATGCTAAAATGAGTATATTTGACACAAATGATCATATTTAGAACTATATAATTCCTTATAAACTTATTTAAATACCACATTTCAAACAAAGACATCGAACTCAACTCTTTAATTGTTGGTAGATGATCCATCTTTATCAATTGATCCACAAAAACCCTTCATAAAATATTATACTTCCAATGAAAAAGGGAATATATTCCCAAAAATTTAATTGATATTTACTCCCACTTCCATTAGAGAACCTTTAGAAGATATAATAATCAATCTAGAAATAATGGAATACCATTAATATTATAAAAAATAAGACATAATGATATGAATTCTTCCCAAACCATCTTCATATCAGCCTATGAAAATAACTCATTCAAATTATGTTTCATATTTAAAATTCATGGATACAGTGTAAGGTTTATGATATGTAACTCTCACAATACCACCTATGTCAAGAATTGGAGAATTAATAGATTCCCATACAAAAATAAATGGTTTTAATCATCCTATAACCATCCACAAAGCTTATCACCTAGAATGAAATGACCACTCCAAACTTCCACCACAACTATTTTGAATTGTGATTAAAAAACATTCTTAAATAATAGAAAATTAAATGTCATTTGGTATAAGATACAACCATCACTGACTTCTTCTAAATTAAATTTTAATGTTAGGATCCACTCTATTATATTCCTTTCATCACTTACTTTATGCACAATATCTCTATAAGACTTTCAACTCAATGATAAAGCCATTTTGTTTTATTTTCTGAGATTATATAAAATATTAATGTCATGGTTTTAAAAAAACACTAACTATATCAACTGAAAAAGGATCAAATATATCTATAAGAAGATATAGTGAATAAAAATGTGTTTATAAAAGATTACCAAATGATCTTGGAGTAGTTAATGTATCTACATATTCATTGAAAACTCCTTGGATGCTAACTTGATATTACAGGCAAGAAATCCACATCCAAGAGGTCACACATTCCTAAACATGTAGGATATAACTTCACACTCTAATATTAATTTAAACCCCAATATGTGATATGAAGCATCATAATAAAGCTCAAACATTACAATTTTTTATAATTGTAAAAGGATAAGTTAAATATTTAACTTATCCTTCAAAAGTTACAATGTTTATTAAAAATGTGGTGTCATAATAATACGTAGCCCTTCATTATCAAATTTGATATGGGTACCTATCTATATGATAAATTTTCTACAGACATTCGGTGATATACATCTAAAGGAAAAAACATTAAAACTCAATGAAATTATTTATTACATTCCAAAAAAATTCCAGCTAAATATTAAATTGATCTATATCAATTTTTTGATCGAAAATGACATGAAAAAGGAAATAAACTTTTCATGCCAATGATATACATTCTGACATATTCACATATAGCTAATTTCAATGATGGAGGTTTAAAACCATCGGAAAATTAGAATCATACTCTTATTAATTCATTAAATAAACCAAAATATCAATAATAAACTCAATGAAAATGTGATCAAGATAGGTCTTGAACACAAAATGTATATATCCCAAAAATATCACTCATGAATAGTGTCTCTAAATGGAATCACAAAAATCTCAACATATCCATTTAAACACTAGAATACATCCTTTAAAAAGTATTAAACTTTAATCCTCATCTAATGGTACTCTTATCTCATATTTTTCTTCTAAATCCAAATAAATTCATTCCATTGGCAGAAAATTTCATTAATTATTCATAAATAGTGCTTAATGATAAATGATACTACATTTAATTGGGGATAATTGATACATTATTTCACCTTCCCATCCAAATTTGGAATAAAAGGTTCCACAAATGTCCATTGAGATGTACTATTAAGAATAAACCCCCTCTAAAATTTATCATGGATCTAAATTGATAGTTCATGAAGTCTTATTTGTGAAATATGAAAAAAAAATCATTAATATTAGAGGAATACCTATATATAACTATATATCAAATTCAACCTCCCACTATGTTGAAAAACTCATGATCGCCTCAGTTTGTACATTAATGAAACCCCTTACTACTCTAGGAAAATCCTTCACTTCTACATCATATGAAAAATATATTCCCATTAGTTGAGAAGTAATTATTTGTATTTCAACACCCTATAAAATATTCCATGGATCCATATCTCTATTAAACACCACACATTATCCATTCACACTACACAATTTCACCCTCCTATGATGATAATATATACTGGTTTTTTCAAATACAAATAATCCAAACCAAGTGTGAGATGATATGGTTACTTCTAAAAAAACCTCATCCCATCATATTGATCTTCCTCCAAACACCAATTAATATCCATTGGTAACTTCAAGTAAATTATATTGATCAATTTCTTTGGTAGAAAACTTTTTTGGTTGATTAATCTACTTAATGAATGTATTTAACCTACTTACTAACCCATGAATAAAAAATTATGACATGAAAAAATAAAATAATTAAATAACGTGTCAAGAAGATACATATCATACCACTCACCACTCTATGTACTAACAACTAATAAGGTTCTATCACTTAAATAATTTCGTGTCTATATCGACTACCTCACTATCATTGTTTTTAGACTCCTCTTCTATGAGTATTACCCTGTAATGATGATAAATAACATTCATGGGTCATATTATAACATAAAACCCTACATGGGATCTATATAAAATTTATGGTCATGTTATGGATCAATTAATCAATTTTATTATTGTATTTCATATGGTATCCCATCTATAATCTAACTTAATTATAGTCCATGTTGAATACAATGGTAATATGGACACATAAACAGTCAATGAACTCTTCAAATATTTAAATGGAATACTAAATCACCTCACACACATTAGGGGAGTGAACTCATGGATCATGAGAATCATGAATAAACATATATACATTTCTATCAAAACTATTGTATAATTGATTATCCCTATAGTCAAACTCTATTTCTTACCATACTTTGCAATCCACCATCATATATCATTCCACTATATAACATCAATGTTTTCTCAGGAATATTTTCTATCAGGGGAAACTAAACATATCTTTAGATAAAAGGACTAAATAATTATTGAATCTCATGTCATATTCCTTACTCAAAGTAGAAATATCTCTAATTATTATTAGAAAAACATTTTAGGAATGTTACATCATGATCATAAAATCCACCCCATATTTCTTAACACTATAACTTCTTCGATAAATTGATAATATATCATATTGATACCCTTACCAAGAGAGATCAATCAAAAAATAACCTTTAAACTAATCCCAAAAAAACTCTTCTTTAAAATATATAGTTTAAATTCACCAAGATATAGTGCCAATCACTATCATGCTTCTATGATTAATAAACTCACTGACAATGGAATCCAATGCTCCTCAACCACAAAAATAATATGAATGGTTATTGTTAATTACTCCAAGTACATTTATTTTTCTATATCTAAAATGGTAATCTCATACATTTTTTTTCAACAGGAATTGTTATAGTGGAACTCTCAATTCCACTAATACTTCTTGGTCCACACTGGAATAAACAAACATAGGTTCCGCCACCACCCTCTCTTCCTCGATCCAAAAATATTATTATATATGTTGGATAACTAAGAAACTTCTAATACCATATACAGTATGGCTATTCATAAACAACCACAAATAAATCACAATAAATAGTTTAGTAAAACACACGTAATCTTACTAGCCCATTAATTTAAGATGCATGAGTCATGACTTGTACAACTACTATATTGATAATACAAAATCCACTTAGTAATAATATGTTATATCTCCCTTCACATTTAACAATATATAATTATGATTTAAATAACAAGGATTTCACATTTTTTTCATTCCCATGATCATTTATGTTTTTATTATTAGATAATTTGGAAAAATCTTACATTTCATAGGGAATACTGACAAATAGTGTCGATTTTTTCAACCAGAACAGGACTCTTAAGTTCATAGTTCATTTTTATTCATGAAACACTTTCTTTGTTCAATGATAATTTCCCTTATTCATGGATATACTTCATATCCGTTTTCATATTTACTTGGTCATTATAAAACATTTTAAAAGTTTTTATAATCACAAAAATCTTGATGAGGGATATATGGAAAATGGAAACCTACTAGTTTAGTTAAAACATGAAAATACATAAAAATGTTTATCTCTTTTTCAAAAAAAATAATTTTATCACATTAACAAAACATATCCATAGTTATAATAAAAAATTTCTAAAATAAAATCTTTGAACCCCATTTAATATCATAATAAAACCATGAATGCATCATGAGTAATAAAATAACCAATGAGAACATTTATTTAAAAATAAATTGTTTCACCTTTAAAAGTTCATAAACATTACTTTCCTTGTTAAATCAAAATATTTCCATAAAACCCTCTTTTTGAAGACTAATATATTTATCTTGCTACCTCATATTCATAACCTATGTTCAATCATTGTTAACATCAACCAGGATAACTAAGTCATTGTTAATTCTATAGGAGTAAAAAACCCAATTATCTACCTCATTTTCTCTTTCAAGAACCAAATCCTTAACCAACGAATTAGAGAGGTATTTTGGGATCACATTTCATAATTAGATATACTAGGCTCACTCATCATAATCTACAAGTAGCATATCATAGATAATTCTTTTTTTAATAATTCACTTTTTCATCATAAATGTTTTTAAAAACTAATTTAAATCCATAAGAAAAACACATTCTATTTTGATATAATCATGATAAGAAATATCAGTTATATTTAAAATAAAACAACAAAAAAATGGGAATTTTACAATTCACTGGAAAACCTTGAAACCTTGTATAGTAATCATTGTAACATAGAATGGAATTTATTGTAGGAAATCATTTCTTCTTATAAATGATAAAAAAAATATACTTTTTCAAATTTGTAAAAAAAATCACAAGAGACCCAAAAACGCTAAATACATTCCATTAGAAAAATTTATTATGAAATAAATAGGAATATTAAAATGAACATTAACATACTTTTATTAATAAATTATACAATTCAAACGAATATTACAATGAGATGGATATTGGGAAAAATAGTTTCAAACATTTGAAACAATGTTTTATAACACAATCTCTTAAGAGGTTGATAACATTTAGATCAAAAGAATATTAAAGTATAGAAATCGAAAATTATTGGAAAAATAATTTCATATTAGTAAATTAATGAAAAATAAATCCTTATTTTTTTATATATACAACAAAAATTAAAACGTCTGGTTAAAATGAAATGAGTCTAAAAAAAATAAAATTTTATGAGAAATCTCTTACCTTGTCTACTAACTCGCCACACACAAACATTAATTACATGAATAATGTTAATATATTAATTTTATAATTAATTAATAATAATTTTATGTTAACTATAATACATACATTATTTTTTTTATTAACATTCTTTATATATTTTCTAAATCAGTTAATTTTACATCGGACTCTTTGAGGTTTTTCAGTTCATAATTTTAAAAATAACATTTCTAAGTAGACCATGGTCAAAGTTTTAATAGTTATGTAATATATAAAATTTTAATCATTATATAATTATATTATTTATATATTAAATACAATTTTGGAATGATATATGAAATATGTGCAAGATAAATAAATTGCATTGCTTTGTAGAGGTGGTAGGCCACATATAACCACGATCGATATTGTCCTTTTCCAAATTATAGAAAGGAAACAAATAACTAATATATTATATATATAAATCATAATTATTTAATATATATCATTTTTATTTATTTGATACATCATTTTAACTACCCATATAAGGCGATACTGAAAAGTAAAACACATCTCTCCATAATGGTGATCATTCACATGTACACACGAGTGACATTTTCATTTCCCACAAGATCAGTATAATGATTTAATCAAAGAAATAATAAAATTTCATTATATGGTGTCAAATTATGTTTTTATATTATAATGGTTATAAATATTTAAAGGATGTGTAAATTTAAATAAATATGAAATGTCTTGGTTAATAGTTTACCTCTTCTTTGAGAAACCTCATTTATTTTACACTTTAATCATTTTATGTTGGGCTTTCAATGATTAAAAACCTATAGGACATGGTTATAAAGATATTTAATGGATTTTTGTCGACATGGGTTAATCGGAATGATTCAATATGTATTATGAATATTGGATAAGAGTTACCATTTTGTAAGTGAGTGGGATGATAATCATGTAGATACAGGAAATATTAATATATAATATGTTTTTATATCACGTAAAAGGTATTCCATGTTCAATATCTATGAAAATAATGCTAATAATGACAGAATAAATTCATCCAAATAAAATTATACATGCTTATGTGGAAATTTTAACTTAATTTATTACTTTATCATTCTCATTAAACCTACAAAAGTCAATTGTGTTAACAAATATTTAAATATCTAAGGGCCATGAAAGTAATTTTAAAAATTTCAAGTGGAAGATACCTTAAACTTGATCGATATTATCAAAAAAAATTACACAAAATTGAGTTAATATAGTATTATAATGATTTTATAATAATTTCAAAATATTTTTTAAACATTTAATGTCATTTAATGTAATTTTGATGACGATACACATATTGGGACTTTAAATGATCAAGATAAAAACAAAATTAAGAAATAAATACTTTAAACAAAAATAATACATTATAATTCTAAAAAAAATTCATTTTTTACAATAATTTATACAAAACATGTTACTATTTTTGTTTTCAAAAAAATTACTTGATTTTTCTATTTCTTATACATGCATTGTGTCTCTATTATATAGGAGTTCAAGGTAATTATAATATTAATAAAAATTTAAAATAAATTACTATAATAAATATAATTCACTAATATTTAAAAAAAATTATTATCTATCATAAAACCATTATATATCTATGAAAACATATTGTAGATAATAAAAGTGAGAGTGTGACATTTTATAATTATAATATTCTTGAAATAATATAATGTTTTTAACTTAAGGAAAAAAGGCTAAAAAAAATTGTATTATACCCTGGAAAGTGAGTCAGAGGAAAACGACCCCTAACCATTTATTAAATGGGAGAAAAAGTACAGTAAAGCCAGAAAAATGATGTAGACAAACATCTTGCCCACATCTAGACACCAGTTGCACCCGAAGTAAGATAATTAAATATCATAGTAGTCATATCCTTCACTACCTCTATAGTAAGGTGTTTTATCTGAAGTAGATGATTCCCAATCTGAATTCGTTTCATATTGCTTTAATAAATTTATGTGCTTCGCTCTGATCTTCAACTGTCCCAACGATAAATCCTCCTTACTATATGATACACAACTTTTTTTATAAGCATGGATAGATCCACTTTTACTCTTAGAGGAATACCTTGTGGTCACCAACTTTGGTAGGTAAGAGTAATTTTACCTTGTTTCCTCCTTGGTGGAGCACTACTAATTCCATCACTTTCAGACATCCTAGTTCATCTGCCTTGAACAATGTCACTATAAGAAGTTCTGAAAATTTCATTGTTTTCTTTGTCACTCTTAGAACTGCTTCCCCATTTTTTTTTGATTTTCACAAAAGAAAAATTATAGACTCTGTCATCCTTCATTTCTAGAATACTCTCTACAACACCTAGAATCCCTCTCAGTTCAAATTTCTTATAATGATCAATCAAGGAAGGAAATTGAGGATTTTCCACGTTTTCATGATCATCATACAACTCTATCTCAAATTCATTCATACCAGCCTCCACATGATTGTTGGTATTGGTTTGCATATCATTAGAAAATTGAGGCCCCATATTCATAATAGGAACCTCCTCAAATTCCAAGCATGAAATTCGATTAACTGTCATACTATGGCCTTGAACCTCATCATTATCTCAATCCACACTGCCCAATGGCTTCTCATGCCTAATATCCAGATTCAAATGACAGAAATCAGCGTCATTATCTATCACATTAATCTTCTCAAGAATAACATTACTCATAAACTTATCAAACACTCACTTTATTGTTGGGTAAGTGGGTACCTCCATCACCTTCACTCCACAACCACTCGCGGGATCCTCTATTGGGTCACCCTACCACATCTCTAGCACCCCCACTATAGCTGAGGTTCTTCAACCACAATATCAGTATTTTGATCCCCTCCCATGATAAATCCATCATTTCTACCCTCCACCACCAATTGTACTAGCTCAAGATCCTCAAGGTCATCACTAGTCTTCTTCACCATCACCAGTGGGCTTCAACTCTTCTTTCTATTAAGGAAAACCAACTTCGTGTGACCAAAGAGAAAACAGACCGTATAGTACTGCATCTAGGATTCAAACACAACCTTTTTCTTCCTACGAAACACTTTACCATGAATTATCCAGACTCATTTCCCCAAATACCTTGCAAAATAGTCCTTGATGCAAATCAATAGACAAATTGGATGACACGCGGCCTATGTGCAATGATCAGAACACAAGTACTACCCCACCATATTACCGATTACACATAGAATAGAAGGGTTATAAAACGAAATATGTAAACCATGAAAACATACCCATGTAGAAATCATTGAAGGGATGTAACTCATGTGAAAATAAAGGCTCTAGTAGAAGAGATAGAAGTAGGATCCATTACATTGTCGAGGTTCCCAGGATCAGGCATCGACCAAATCCTCTTTTAACCAAATCAGATCATGAGGTGCTTTCAGTCAAGAAACCTAATGATCATGTGTTTCATTAAGTTCCATGATTCAGAGATGAACTGATAAAACAATTCAACTAATGGATGAGTGAGCCGTAAGTGATCCAATAGGGTGATTCAGCACGGATCTGAGGCTCTATTGAGCTCCGCTGGAAGTAGAGATAGTATGGGAACCTCGCAAGAAAAACCTATAACCTTCAGGGAGATTTGGATTATCAGGAAAGGAGGAGGGAAAGTGAAATACGACTGGAATGACATAAACTTCTTAGGATAAGGAGGACGTGAAGCCCCCCCCCCCCTCTGATAGGGAGGGGGAGTAGACTCCGACGACATGTGTGTTAGGGCATCAATGCAAGAGAGATGTGGAAGAATCTCTCTCCTCCTTCATTAATATCATCCTAAAATTCTATATTATAGAATATAGGATGTTTATAGTAATAATATAACCATATAATGAAATAATGGTATGTTTTTGTTTGGTTTTAGATCTTATTTCATATTTTTAAACATGTTTAACACTTTTACACTATATCATAGTGATAAAATTTGATCATGGTTTATATGAATTATGACTAAAAATGTCATCGAACATATTAAATAATTTGGATATTATAATTATATATATGGAATACATTTTCTATTATTTAATTTCTGGATGTTTTGTAAATTAATTCTATTATAACTACACATATTATAGTGGAAACAGTTCTAGAAAAATATCTATTTTCAATATTAAAATGGTTTTATAATGAAATAATTTATAATGTTGAATACTAATGAATTAATTATAAATTATAATAAAATGGTACTTATTATACTTTAAAACCAATCCAAATTAGAATGCGAACTTGTAAATACCTTAAAATAAAACACAGTTTTAATATGAATCTGTATTTTTCAATGTTCACTAAAAAAATCATTTGTCGGAAAAAAACGCAAAAAAAATCCATATGCTATATTTTATATGATAAAATAAGAATGTTTTCCATTTTTTGAAATTAAATAAAAAAATTAAAACAAATTATTTTAAATGAAAACAAATTTTTTTAAGAATTTCGGGGTTTTAGCAAAATGATAATTTAATAATTATATAGGTTTCATCATTATATTATTTATTTATAATTATTCAAAATTAATTACTTATTTGATTTTAAATAATAAAAATATTTGAATATGGAACACTTTTAAAAATATATTTAATTCAATGGTTAATTTTATTTATACCAGCCAAACTAACGACTAGGTTACAACTATCATATTAAAATAATAACATAAATATGGTATATCTCAATTCATTAATGATAGAGTTCATTTGTGACACAAAATTTATAATAAATTATTAAATATTTTGGTGTTACTTTCTGAAAAAGACAAATAAATGGTTTTTTCATAATTTTATCGCATTTTTAAAACATTTTTATAATCAACACCAATGAGTATAAAAGGAAATCAAAAACAATTCATTTCAAAGTGCCCCTAATAATGAAACCTTGATGTAGAGGAGAATAGATGGAATGTGTATTGGTAAAAAAATATACATATATATGGTGATAAATTACATTGAATACAAATTGATAAAATTTTCTTTTTAAAGGGCCATTAATTTCATGGTTTAGAAAATAAAACATATTATTTCCTAATTATTTCATAATTGATGAATTTACTAAAATGAGACTCATTATTGTGAAATAATTTCATAAATAAACCCTTCATAACAAGGAAAATATTTTTCCTTTTAGAATCATTAAATTTATCTTCCTCGTGATTGATTTGACTAATTAGATAAAAGTAAATATTTAGAATTTGATTAAAATACTTACATGCCATCAATCCATATCATAACAAAAAAAATTATTTTAGTTATATTTTAATTATTTTTTCAAATCTAATTTATTTTATTTTCTTAATGGTAAATGTTGAATTTTTTATTTGGGAAGCACAAAAATTAACATTCAATGGTTCAGACGATCTATAAAAGGATAAAAATTTATTTCTCATGTTTTTATATGTTAAAAAGAACCAATAAAAATTTATCACTAGGTAATATAATATATCGTAAAAATAAACATTAATATGTATACATAATACATTAATCGTCAATTTATCAATAAAAACACTAATGTTCATCTTTAGAAATTAAATAAATTTCTAACATTAAAACTATTGAAAATATGCCTAACCAAATTCATGAAAAATAATATTTACTTTTTGAACACATATTATTTTGAGCTCAACTTGACAATACTCTCAAAACAACATCCATCACTCATAAAGTCACAAACCAAAAATATATATTCTCTAATCATATAATATCTACATTTTGATAATTTTTCTGAAAATGAAATCATATAGGACCCAACAAATAAACCCAATATTTTATACTCAAATTTATTTTACCATAATAATTTATGATTTAAAAAATAGTGAACTTATTAAAAAAACAAGTATCACATAATTCCCAAAATCATTTTCAATTCCTTTTTAATCTATATGATAAAACATGTATTAAAAAATTATAATAACCCATTTCCCAGAATAGCTGCATTTACATTATTATCAAATTATTCATTAACCTTAGATTTTATCAATACCTATCAACATATTTCTATAATATATAAAATAAATGCTCCCCAAAAAACCTATTAATTAAAACACATACTAATCGAAAGCGTTTAATTCTCATAAATGTCACCCATTATATAATCCATCATATTAAACTCCAATCACATAAAACCTCAGAAGTAGTTTTTATTACTTATTAATATACTTATACTTATTAACCAATTCTATTATCAAAAACTCTTAAAATATACTCAACTAAATCATCATAACCACTAATGTTATCAAAACCCTTAATATAATACCAATTATAATTCTTCATTCCTTTACCAACCCACAATTAAGAGTTAAATAGATTGTATTTCATAATTTTACATTACCATGATCTTATGGATCATAATTTTATATAATTAAGAAAACATTACATTATATATGTAATACTAATATAGATTGTTCATTTTCTTCCATAATAATATTATTCTTAAGCTCACGTTCATGTTTCATTCCCGACACACTTGCTTTATTCAATTTTAATTTTGGGAATTCAGAAATAAAAAATATTATAGTTCATAGTCCTACTTAGTCCATGTAAAAAAAATTGAAAGCATCGTATGGGCATTAAAAATCAAAGAAATGGGTATAAGAAATAATGGAAACCTATTTTTCCTCTATAAACATGAAAACCCATAAATATGTTTACATATTTTTTACAATAATACTTTGATCACATAAAGAAAATGTATCCACATTAGAAAGAAAAAAATTGCACAATAAACCCTACTAAACCCCACAATAAATCATAATTAAACCATGAAAGAATGATTAGAAACATGGTAACTCAAGAAAAAATATCATTGAAATGAAAATCATTTACCTTTAAATGTTTATAATATTTACATACATCGAGAAATAAAATGATTTCCATAAGGCTAGTTTTTTTCAAGACTAATATATGTATCTTGGATCATCGTATTCGTAAACCAAATTCAATCATGTCTAAAACATATTAGAATATTTTAATCCTAGTTAATTATATAAGAGTAACAAACCTTGTTATCTCCTTTATTTTTACTTTTTAATAAATAAATCATTACCTAATGAATTAGTGAGTTATATCAAGCTCACCCAGAATCATGAGCCATATCGAGCTCACCCATCATCATATACAATTCTCCGGTATTATATCATGAAAAAAAAAATTAGTGTTCCAATTTTTCATTATAAAACCTTGGAATAACTCATCTAAAGACTTAAGAAAAATACTTTTCAATTTATCATAATTATAAGGATAAGTATCCATATTCTTAAAAATGAGAGATTCAAAAAAGAAATGGGAAATTGAATGTTCATTGAAAACTAATATATATATATTATGATTAAAAATAAATAATGTAACAGATAGTGGAAAAATCCACCGATGTAGTATAAATTACAAAAACATTTTTTCTCTTTATTAAAAAGAGTCAAAAGTGGTCGTATATATAATATTATAAGAATTCATTTTTAAACATTGTAAAGACGGTAAAAAAATTATTTAAAATGAAAATTCATATCACTTTATGCATAAATATTAAAATTCATCAAATATTTAAAAGATAATGGATATATAGGAAAGAATTTTAAAACAATTAAAATAATGTTTTAAATAAAGTCTATAACAAATTTGGTATCCTTTAAAATAAATGAACATTGAAGGATAGAAAATATATATTATTTATAAGAAAATTTAATATTGGTAAATGAATTATAAAATAAATAAATTTTTAAGTATATAACCCACATAAAATAAAACACATGGGGAAAATTTCATGATTATAAATGAAAGGAAATTGAGATGATAAATCCCTTACTTTGACTCCTAAATCGCCAGGTATGTCCTTCAAATTCCAAGATAATAAAATATTATTTATTTTATAATTTATTAAAAAAATTAATTTAAATTACCTTACTATTATTCATTTTATTTCATTTATTACAATCTTTTATTAAGTTAATAAATCGACCAATTTTATATTAGACGTTTTGAGTTCATTTAGGTTATAATATCCAAAATATATTTCGTATGTTAACCAAGGTCAAAGAATGATGATTCCATCATCTATAAAATATTAAAAAAATAATTTGTTTAAGTATTAAGTAATATTTTATATCCATCCATTAAATATAGATAACAAAAATGAATCACATCACTTTGTGGAGGTGCTACTCAACACGTACACACAAGAAACATTTAAATTTCCAATTGTTGGAAAGGAAATAAAAGTACTATATTATCTTCAATGAATAATTATTTTTTCTAAATATCATATATAATAATTTGATACATCATTTTAACCAACATATGAGTTTGTGATTAAAAATTAAACACATCACCACATGAAGGTTGTATTCTGCATGCATGCACGAGCAAAGTCTTCACTTCCCAACAAACAAAAATGGAGATAAATGAGGTTTTTTCCACCAACATAATTAAATTTTATTATATGTAAGAAACTAATGTTATTATATTATCATATTTAAATAATATTTAAAGGATGTGTAAGAATAAATAAACATGAAAACACATTATTAATAGTTATACCTCTTCTTTGAGAATCCTCCTTTGGTATACACATTAATCCATCTGTGTTGGTCTTTTTATTGTAAATTCCAGAAATATTACTATATAATCTTGGTTTAACTATGGTCAAATGGATCCATTGCTTCATAGATTAAAATATAATTAATATATGGTTGAAATAAATTTAACAAGTAAAATTTATAAATGTTTAAAACTCATCTTGAATATCCTCTGAAAGTCTTACCCCATTATTATCCTTTTTAAACTTAACCATAGTAAAAAAATTTACAATATCTCATATCACCAAAGTAATATTAAAAATTACAATTGGAACATAAATGAACATTAATTATATTATATAATGATCCCATAAAATTGAGTTAATATAACATTTTTAAGATTTTATAATGGTTTAAAAATATTTTTTTAATAATAAATATCATTTAGATTAATTTTCATAAATATTCACTTTTTTTTAATTTCAAGGCATCAAGATAGAAATGTAAATTGAAAAAAAAACATCAATAATACCGTATAATTATCAGTGAAATTCATGTAATTACGTAATTTGTCCAAAATGTTTTAATTTTAATTCTTTTTGAAATAATTTAATTGATTTTTATTGCTTTCAAAATTGTTGCATCAGTGTTGAGAAATCATTCATGGTAATTATACAGTCAATAAAAATAAAAAATCAATTAATATCATAAAACTAATTTATTAATCAGAAAAGTTGACATTTTTAACTACTCATAACCAATTTTCATATCTGTAAATCATATTAGATATGTTGATGGAAAGAGAGTGAAATTTTTTAATTATTATTTAATTAAAGAAATATAAAGGTTAAAATTAAAGAAAAGTTGCACCAAAATGACATATTTTAAAATATATAATTATTATAATATAAATAAAATCAGAAAAAAAATAAATTTTCGTGTTGGGAATATATAAATACCTTATATAATATTTTTAAAACGGTTTATCCCATAATAACATTTACCGTGGTCGTGAACTTTTATCATAGTTACAATTCATTATGAATAAAAATGAAATTATCCTTATTAAATATTTTTAATATTTTGATACTAAAACTGGAATTTGTTTTCAATGATTTAATTTCTAAAATTAGTAAAAATTAATTTTAATATAAATGCTTGAAATGCAACAAAAAATATGTTTTAGAAAAATTCCCATTTTAAGCATAAAAATGATTTTATACCAAAATTTTGTATATTATCAATAAAAATTGAATTAATTGGATAATATTTAATAATAGCATGCAAATTTTAATTTAAAACAAATAAAAAATATTTTTGGACTTTATACATAGTAGAAAATAAATAACAAATTTAATAACAATCATTATTTTTCACTATTATCCCAATAATAAATCCTTTCAAAAAATTAACAAAAATTCTCCCTAAGATATATATAATATTATGATATTAAAAATTATCTCTATGTTATATAATAAAATTTAAAAATTTCGTAAATTTATATATTAAATGAAAATAAAAAATATATAGAGAACCTAAATATATATAAATCTGACCCTTTTATAGTTTTAAGGGTTTATATCCCTATTTGATTTATTTATTATAATAAAAAAATTATTTGTTTCATTAATAGATAATACATAACCATACCTTCCAAACCAATGGATAGGTTAAATGATTATATTTAAATATTACTGTTAATATAATATATTGTGGTTCATTTAAGCTTGAGATTGTGTGTCTCTCACACAATCAAATATATTCTAAATTCTCTAGGTGATATATACGAAGATAGTAAAATAGATTACTTTGAATAATAGTGTCCCACCACATCACTGACTATTTTCATTAGTCGATTTCACTTATTATTCTCTTCATCATATGATAACCTTACCAACCCATGCAATTATCACCAGTTTCTACTCCAAATTATATCTTAGAACAATCAATATAATATCATTTTATCATCACCCAAACCCCCAATTACCACTCCAAGCAATTTAATGATATTGAGACAGACTATTAAATCATCCCATTAATAGTTCAAAAGATTGAAATAAACACTAAGGGTACAAATAACTACATACAGTTGGAATTTGCCTTTAAATATTGATATATTCAACCATAAATTGATAAAAATAACCTAGAAAAGATAACCATACAAAAAATTAAATTGATAAAAACACATGCATTATTATATCAATAAATATGTGAACCCATAACACTATCAATTATGTACAAAAATAGATTACTCTAATAAATGATACAATGTACTTCTAGTTGTGACACCACCTTCCAGACTGATGACTCTAAATTTTAACCATGGAATGATCATATAAATATGAAAAGAAACAAAACAAAATAATGTGAGTATTCTAATGTACTTCCTGAATCACATCTGATTATAATTAATTAAATGAAATAATAAATAATAGTAATTTCATTATTGAAACATATGAAATCCACATATTTAAGTTTAACATCAAAAGCCTATAACTAACATCTTCTCATGTTTTCCAAACCGTAAATAATAGTAAGACCAATAAAAAAATATATGCATCATTATAGAGAGGAACATCTAGATCTAATAACGACAAATTCATGGTGGTAAAACTATAATAACAATAATTATAGATATGGTGGGGATGAAACATCCCTCATACCACATAAATATGAGGAAATGCCTCATCACTTCAGCAACCTTAAAGAATCAATCAAGTAAGGTCAGTGCAGTACAAAAATATCATATTGTAACACTCGAAGCATCCACGGTATACTTCTCTTTGAATAATACAATAGCTTTCAATGTACGCAACTTCGAGTTCTAATATATCACGAATAATCAAACTAGCATTTTAAAAGGCCGTTATGAATAGTAATGCCCACTTTTAGAAATTTTTGAAAATTTATTTTTCAAAATGGACATCATTTTTTGATTTGGAATATCAAAATCAGCTTAGGGAGAATTTTTTTTATTTTTCTGAGAACTTTCAATTTTTTATGAATATTGAAAAACACTGGGTTATTGTTTAAAACTGACTTTTAATTTAAATAATTATTTTTAAATTATATTTATTTTAATGTAAAAAATAGATACATAATACCTATATTAGTCCAATGTAATTCATTAGATTAATTTTATAATAAGGTTATATATATATATAATTTTATTGGACGTGTTACCGTCTATTACCCACATTCTAGGAACATTTTCAAATTTGCATAAAACATCATTTTACTACTTATGTGATTTAAATTTCAAAAATCTGATAGACATGGTTGATATCAGTAAGTAAAATGTGGTTCAATAGGATGAAAATAATTTTTGGTGAATAGTAACTTTTGACTTTTATTAACCATGGTTAAAAGTAAATAGGGTAATTAAATGTAAAAATGATATTATACTTACCCTCACACATGTTCTAATTCTATTAGAAAAGTGTATTTCAACCAAAATCAACATTAGGAATGAAATATGACCCTTTTGATCTACATGGATTAGATTAGGAAATTTATTATTATTTTATTTAAAGAAGAGTTAAAAGTGTTAAATTCAAATTTTCATAACTAAAACATTTTTAATATAGGGCTATACAAAAGATAAATTTGACTATAATTATTTAATTTATAATTTTTTTAAATTAAATAATTATATTTATTTATGAAACAATGATGATTCATTAATAACCTTATTAATGAAATATTAAAATAATTTATATCATAAATATTAAAATAAATATAATTTGATCATTTTAATGTATTCCACTAATTTATTAGGTTAATATGAAATTCTTGGGTTGATTAAATAAATTTTGTTCGAAGTGATAATGTTTTTATGACTTTAACAAAAAAAATACCAAATAATGTCAAAATTATCACAAATGAGTATTTGAAACAAATATTATATTATTAAATGATATAATTTTCCAAAAAATCTATGCTTCGGGGAAAGGACTTAGATAAGGTTATATATGTCAATAATGAACCCCTTGGGGTTCTCTTTACTTTCTATAGTATATTTATTAACTATTTATTATAAGAATACAAGAATACATGATAAAAGTTAAACTATTTAAGTATGTGTTAAATATAAAAGATAAGATTAATATGGAGACCTAAACCTGTCTGAAACCTATTTGTTGTGAGGTTTTTGACCCGTCCCCACCTTGGCCTCTAAATAAATCCTTTTTGATACATTAGAAACTGAAAATGATTTTATTATAAAATAATATTTCACACTTTTCCTAAGGTGCCCCTCACCTCTCTTATAAAAGGGCACTTCCCCTTCACTAAAAATCACACCTCCAAATCCATTTGTATCAACCAAACCCTACTCAAATAACCTCCCAAGTACCATTAATTGATCATATAGTCCTTCCTTGGATCATAAAACCAAACTATGGAGCCCTTTTCATCAAATCAAAAGGAAGCACCCGAAGAAGACGTAATAATTTCATCACCTCTTTCAAAGTAATCTTTTCCTTCCACTTCCACATTATTTGTTGTTCCCATACCAAAATAAAAACTTCAATAACTTCTAAAACTGTGATGTTAATATAAAAATGGTACAAAAATATTCATTATTCTATCCATCCAATTAATGACAAAGTCACCATATGTGAGTACGTACGACCTACCGTCTCCACATCGTGGTGTAGTTGTTATTAAATTCGTCATTTATTGGATGGGTATAATAATGATGTATAATTCATGTAAATAATAAATATAACATGTTAATTATTCTTTATATATTATACAACATCCAATTATATATGATTTCCCCTTCAACTTCATGATATTGTCACTCGTGCGTACGTACGGATTACCATCTTCACGAACTTGATAAGATTCATTCCCCATCGTAACCATTCAAGAATATTTTCCATTTGATGATTAAAAATAATTTTTAAAAAACATAATATCTTTCTGGATATTAATCAAATATATCCTATCCATAACAAATATTACTTACGTAACAAAAAAGATAAAGGAAAAAGAATCAGTTAACAAACAAAACAATGATACTACAGAAATATCATCAACAATGAAATATTAGAAGATCATATATGATATCAAATTTATGTATATAGTTCTCCTATAATTTAATAATAACGATTTAACCATTATACAGGAGGTTAACGTACCATCAAGTAATGAAAAGTATACGGTAAGGGTTAATTTTACAATCTCTTTAGTATCTGAGGTTGTTTATACTTGAGTATCTACTGGGACCTCCTTATCATCCACATCCGTATTTCTTAAATAATGTATCGCAAAATGTTTTTACAATATCCTAGACTATTGGTAAAATTCATTTATACCTTTTTTTTAATTTTTTTAAAATGCTTTGAAAGGAATATTTCTGTCATTTTCTAAACAAGGTACATTGTGACCATTTCAAAAAAATTAAGGAAAGAATGTTTTCTTAATTTATATGGCGAGTGCGGCTATTTTACACCATTATAAAACCTTCGAACCATCCCTCGCAAGCTTATAAGAATATTTTCAAAATTAATTTTATCTTTAATAATTACATTAATTTTAAATGATTTGAAAATAGAAAGAGATCTATCTCTCAAATAGTTTTTATTTCATCTATGTCAACATCCATTGATGGATTTTACACTTTTTTAAAATTGATTTTTTATGATACAATATTACATATTGTATTTGAGGTTTTGTGATATGTTTAACTGTTTATTTTTTATTTTTATACCATTCATGGTTTATAGTTAACGGATTTACATTTCATATGCTAGTTTTAATACGTATTTTTATGTCATTTTTAACCTTTTCATATGAGGAATGCATTAGACGGTGTAATTGACAGGTGGAGCCCGCTATATCTCCTCGATGCATCAGTAGGTCTCGTGAGACAAACTAGTGTCTAGGAACAAGTCCTTGAAATAAAATCTTTATATTTAGTCATGGCATGAGGCATTGACTATGTGGTTATGATGTCCGGCATTATGCATTCCATCATTATGAAATTGGAAATTGATATTGCATGTGATTATTCGACTAATAGAATATGCATGTGAATAAGTAAATGGAATTATTTGATTTATGTTTATCATATTATGTTGTAGATTATGTTCAAAAGGTGTGTGTTTTAGTATTATACATTGCCTTAAATTTTTATGCTTATTTATGAATGTTTCCGCTGTATTGTTATCCTTACTAATCATCTGAGCTCACCCCATTATCTGTTTTATTTTTTCCAGGATGCTAAAAATTATATTACTATTAACCAACATGAATAGGCTAAAGGATATGAGTGTGTTTAAAGGGGACACAATGTTGTTGTTTTTTTATTTCATTGTGTAATTTAAAACTCATGTATGTATCTAGTAATTTTGTTGCTATTAAACTGATCGGTATTTCACGACATGATTCCTTGTGTCAAGAAAATATTATGTAATAATGTGATGACACTAGGTAACTAGGGTTGGGTTGTTACAGTTGGTATCAGAGGAAGTATAGTACAAACTTTGGCAACAAGATTTCTAAAAACATTGATTAGAGCGCATTACCATAAGATAGAATTTGAGGATTATTATAGAAGAACATCCCAAAATTTTGGTAGTGTAAATATTATGTGGGGTTTCCAAATAATACATCCATATATGAATGTGAGTAGGTATAGGTGGTCATGGAATAGATGTAACTAGGATTGAAAACTCCGACAAAGAGTTTCGGGCTTGACCCGAGGTATCCTGGTACACGACAACTAGCCTTGCTGCAGTCTTGGTAACGACACTCCCAGGGGATATTCTTATGATAATTATCATTTTATTTACAATACATTATGAAGGATTTATGATTATATACTTCCTTAAAGAAAACATTTTTATGAATATGGATTATATAGATAAAATATTCAATTTATTTTAAGTGTTTTACAAGTTTGGAATTATGTATTGCAATTCTTTAACTAATCTAGTGTGTGACATTGTTTAGAAATGGTGCCTTGTGGAAGGAATGGAAACTATATATACACATGTAATCCATATAGGGACTTCCCTATTACTCAATATAATTATATTGAAGGTGGGGATGCAATTGGTTCTGATCAGCTTATAACCATTCTGGTACAACTCACTCATGTTATGAATAATAGCCTTAACCGTATGGAGCACCCTAATCCACAACGCAGAGGATCAATGTTAGACTGATTCATGAGGTAACAACCACCAATATTCAATGGGACTTGAAATCCATTTGTAGCTGAGCAATGGATAAGTTCCTTAGAGAAAATATTCCCTACTTTGGAAAGTAGAGAAAAGGAAAAAGTTATCATGGTAGTTTATCACCTCACAGGAGATGTTGATCAATGGTGGTGATTAATTCAAAACACAAAATGAATATGATGAAGTATCAAATATAGAATAGAGGGAGTTTAAATATCTTTTCATAGAAAATTAATTTCTTCATGACTTTCTACCGAATAAGGAATGGAAATATTTAAGTCTGAAGAAAATGGAGGATGAGAAAGTAACAAAGTATGAGGAAAACATTGCAAGGATATCAAGGTCTGAGGCATATTATATAAATACACCATTGATTAAGATTTATTCATTCGTTGATGGGTTAAAAACATTTCTCCATTGAGCATTAATCTCGCAATCCTTATCATTTTACAAAGATATAGTCTCATGTACTATCAAGAAAGAAAAATAATTCTATAAGTCTTACAAATTTAATGCAAAGGAGGAGAAGAAGATATCTACTGAACACTCTGGAAATAGAAATAAGGGGAAGAAGGGAAAAGATGAATTTTTTATCCAGCAGTAAATGTGTGAAGAAACACCATGTTACTTTCCTAAAGGGAATGGGAGTCTATTAAAAGTATGCTGAAAAGTGTCCCCAAGCTCGTGATTGCAAGGTAATGAAAGTAACTATCAATGTTGAATACTAAAATTATAGAAAAATGGGGCATCATGAAAATTAATATCCTGACCACCAAGGAAACTTACCCCAAAAAAGGCCCAGGGAGCAACACCAAGATTATGAGATCACTACTGTTGGGGTTGAAGCTCCGAATGACGTGGTGGCAGGTAATTTAATGGTTTCTTCAAAATTAGCCAACACATTATTTTATTCTGGATCAATGCATTGTTTCAAATCATCCCAGTTTTTAAAGAAAATTAGATATTTCCATTTTCATTTAACACGGGATTTATCAGTCAAAACTCTGAAGGGAAGTATCATTGCAAATAATTTTTGTGAATCAATTCCCATTAGGGAATATAAACATACTTTATCTGCTAATATCATCGTTATAACCATGATTGAATTTGATATAATATTCAGTATGGACTGGATTCCAGACCATGATGAAAATATTTATTGTAAGAAGAAGGAGGTTACAATATTCTATGATGATAAGGAGTACCTTATCTTTAGAGCAAAAATTTTACCACTTAATTCTTATCTCGACCCACCCCTAGTAGCTCTACTAAATTAAATTATTATGGAGGAAGGGAATGAAATAATTATGGGTGATAAAAGGAATCTTCAAATAGGGGATGTACCTATTGTCAAAGAATATGTTGATATGTTTCTAGAGGATTTACTCGGACATCCTAAGAATGGTAAATAGACTTTTCCATTAAATTAATTCCTGTTACAAGGCCCATAATGAAGACCCCTTATTGAATGGCCATTATGGAATTAGTGGAACTAATGAAACAACTAGAGGAATTGAGTAATAAAGGATTTGTTCTCCCTAGTGTTTCTCCATGGGTAACCCCATTCTTTTTATTAAGAAAAAAAAGATGGATCTAAGAGGTTGTGCATTGACTACAGGGAGATCAAGGCTATAACAATAAAAAAAAATATATCCCCTTACCTTACATTGACGATTTATTCGATCAACATCATGGAGCACAATATTTTTCAATGATTGACCTTCGATCTGGATATCATTAGTTGTGCATGAAGAAGAAAGACATTCTAAAAACAGCATTTTGAACCAGGTATGAGAATTACGAGTATACAGTAATTCCTTTTGGACTTACAAATTCACCCTTTATTTTCATGGATATAATGAAATCAGTTTTCAAGGAATATCTTGATGACATTTTATTGGTATTTATTGATGATATCTTGGTATACTCCAAAAGTTATGAAGATCATGAAAATCACTTCCACGTTATTCTAAAGACTCTTAGAAGAAATTAATTATATGGGATGTTTAGCTATTGATAATTATAGCTTCAATAGATTTATTTTCTTGTCCATATTGTCTCTAAGGATGGAATCTATATTGATCCTTATAATACCATGGAAATCAGAGAATGGACATCACTGATGAGTATAACTAAGGTACGCAGTTTTATTGGTTTAGTAAGTTATTATCAGTATTTCGTCCAGAATTTTTTTCCGATTGGCTAACCCATTAACCAAGATCCCGGTAAAGGGTTTAAATTTTATTGGAAAAAGGAGTGTGAAGATTGTTTGGAAGAACTAAATAGAAGATTAGTCAATTATTTTATCTGGGCTCTGCCATTAGGGAATTATGGGTTGGTTATTTATAATGATGCTTCAAAGAAAAGACTTGGTTGTGTCCTTATGCATAATAATAGAGTTATTTCCTACGCATCACGACAATTAATAATCAATGAACAAAACTAACCCACTCCTGATCTTGAGTTAGCAGCTATAGTAATTTCTCTGAAGATATAGAGACACTATCTTTATGGTGAAAATTTTAGATTTATACTAATCACAAGAGTTTTAAGTATATTTTCTCACAAAAAGAACACAACATGAGGAAAATTAGATGGCCCGAACTACTCAACGATTATGATTTCACTATACACCACCACCCGGGAAAGAAAAATAAGGTGGCAGATGCATTGATCAGAAAGGATCATGGAGTTATAAACAAGATGAGAGTAGAAAAGGAGCCTATGTTTATTGATCTAGTAAAGATTGATATGGTAATTATCATGGAAGGTGAAACATCGGTTCTTTTTCAAATCGTTTCCAAACCATCTATATGAGAAATCATAAAAAGTTCTCAAAATGATGATGAAGAGTTTCAAAATAAAATTAAAGATTTGAATGATGGGAGATAGATTGAATTTGTGTATGAATATGGGATTTAGAAATTTAGGAAGAGAATTTGTGTTCCTGATATACCTAATCTGAAAAGGTAACTGTTGGATGATTCTCATAGCTCTAGTTTCTCTATACACACTGGTAGCACTCAGATGTATAGATATTTGATGGAATATTTTTTGTGGGACAACATGAAGAGAGAGATTACAGATTATATTTCAAGATGTATAGTTTGTCAATAGGTTAGGGTGGGAAGACAATATACTGGATGAGTCATGAAACCTCTTCCCATACTTGAGTTGAAATAGAATGATATCACGATGGACTTTGTCATGGGGCTACCAAAGACTCCAAGAAGGAATGGTGGAATATGGGTCATCTTTTATCTTTTAACCAAGTCAGCACATTTTATTTCTATAGAGAAGATTTACCACTTGAAATTTTAGAAAGAAAATAAATTAATGAAGTGGTAAAACTACATGGGGTACCCCTATCGATTGTTTCTTATTGTTTTCTTCGTTTTACATTATAATTCTGGAAATGTATTTAGAAAGCCCTGGATACTGAACATCATTTAATTTATATTTATTTTAATGTCAAAATAGATACTTTTTACCTATATTAGTCCAATGTAATTCATTGAAGTCATTTTACAATAATTATATATATATATATATAATTTTATTGAATTTTTTTGCATCTTTTAAACGCCTTTTAAGAATATTTATAAATTTGCATAAAATATAATTTTACCACTACTATGAATTGAATACAAAAAATCTGAGAAACATAGTTGATATCTGTAAGTTAAATGTGGTTCAATAAGATGAAAATAATGTTTAGTGAATAGTAACTTTTGACTTTTATTCACCATTGTTAAAAGTAAATAGGAAAATTAATGGTAAAAAATGATATTATAATTACCCTGACACATTTCCTCATTCTATTGGAAAGGTTTATTTCGAGTAAAATCAACCTTAGGAATAACATATGACCCTTTTTACCATCTTGTATTAGATTAGGACATTTATTATTATTTTATTTAAAGAATAGTTAAAAGTGTTAAATTCAAACATTCATAACTAAAATAATTTTAATATAGGGTTATACAAAATATAAATTCGACTATAAATATTCATTAGAATGATAAAATGATTTCCAACATCATGGAATTTTATTTATAATTTTTAGACAATAAATTATTAAATTTATTTATGACACAATGATAATTTAGTAATTACATTATTAATGAAAAATTAAAATATTTAATATTATAGATATTAAAATAAATTTAATTTGAGCCTTTTAATGCATTACACCAATTTTATAGGGTAATATGACATGTGACGGTTGATTTTATAAATTCTATTTGAAGTGAAAATGTTTTTATGACATTGACAAAACCAATATACCAAATAATGTCAATTTTGACAAAAATGAGTTTTTAGAAGAAATACTATATTATTAAATGATATAATATTCCAAAAAAAATAAATGGTTCAGAAAAAGGATTTATATAAGGTTATATATATCAATAATTAATCACTTTGGGTTCTCTTGGAATTTAATACTATTTTTATTAACCATTTATTACAATAATATAAGAATACATGGTAAAAGATAAACTATTTAACTAAGAGTTAAATATAAACGATAAGGTTAATATAGTGACCTAAACCTGTCTAAAACCTATTGGTTGAAATTTTCTCTACCCATACCCTCCTTATCCCCCAAATAAATTTTTTTGGGGCCATTATAAACTTAAAATTATTTTATTATGAAATAATATTTCAAGCTTTTCCTAAGGATTCCCTCACCTCTCTTATAAAAAGGCACTTCCCCTTCTCTCAAAATCACACCTCCAAAGCCATGTGGCTCTGCCAAACCTTGCTAAAATATCTTCCCAACTACTCTACAATCATCCTAGAGGAATTTCATTGATCGTAAAGCCACCCTAAGGAGCTCTTTTGATCTAATCAAATGGAATCACCTGAAGAAGTGGTAATAATTTTATCACCTCTTTCAATGTTATCATTTTCATCCACTTACACATTCATTGTTGTTTCCATAAAAAATAATAACTCTAGTACCTTCTACATAATATGATGTTATTATAATAATTTTATAACCATATTCATTATTCTATACGTCTTATGAAAGAAAAAGTCCCCATAGGTGCGTACATACGGCTAACCGTCTCCATGTGGTGGTTTAGTTGTTATTCAATACTTAATTATTTGGATGGGTATAATAATGATGTATAATTGATTTAAATAATAAATATAACATTTCAATGATTCTTTATATATGATATAGCATCCAATTATATATTATTTCACCTTCAATTGAATAATATTGTCTCTCATGCGTACGTAAGGATTACCGTCTCCACAAACGTGATAAGATTCATTCCCCATCATAACCATTCAAGAATAATTTTCATTTGATGATTAAAAATAATGTTTATAGAACTTAGTATGATTCTGAATATGAATCAAATACATCTTATACATAACAAACATGTCTTACATAACAAAACATATAAAGGAAAATGAATCAGTTAACACCTGAAATAATGATACTACTGAAATATCATTAATCAAGAAATGTTAGAAAATTATATATGATATCATAATTATGTATCTAGTTCTTTAATAATTTAATAACAACTATTTAAACATTATAACTGAGGTTAATGTACCATCTACTAAGGAAAATTACAAGGTGATGGTTAATTTTACAATCTCTTTATTATCTGATGTTGTTTATACGTGAGTATCTACTAAGACCTCTTTATCATCCACATCCTTGTTTCTTAAAAACATTTTTAAAAAAAAATTTAAAATTTATTATACAATGGGTTAAATTATTTTATTCCCTTGCTTGAAATTTTATAAAAATAAATTTGAAAGGAATGGTTTTGTCATTTTCCAAACAAGGTATATAGTGACATCTTCGAAAAAATTTAGGAAAGAATGCTTTTTAACATATACGGTGGGTGCGCGTATTTTCCACCATTATAACAAATTCAAATCCTCCTTTTCAATATTATAAGAATATTTTCCAAATAAATGTTTTCATTTATAATTATGTGACTTTAAAATTATTTCCAAATATAAAGCGATATTTCTATCAAATATTTTTGATTTCATCTATGTCTACATCCTTTGGTGGATTTTACAGTTGTTTGAAGTTGAGTTATTATGATACAATCATCCATATTGTATTGAGGGTTTTGTGATATGTTTGACTATGGATGCATTATTTTTATACCATTCAGGGTTTAAGGTTAATGTATTAACATTTCGTATACCAATTTTAATATGAATATTTATGTCATGTTTCAACCTTTTCATATGAGGAATGAATTTGAATTAGTAAGTGACGGATGGAGCCCAATATAGTGACATGATGCATCAGTCGGTCTCCTGAAACAAACAAGTATCTTAGAACAAAGCCTTGAAAAAATTCATTATTTAAAGTCTTGGCATGAAAGTGGATATTGATATTGCATTTGATTATTCGACTAATAGAATATCCATGTGAATAAGTAAAATTAATTATTTGATTTATATATACCATATTATGTTGTAGTTTATGTCTAAAAGGTTGTTTTTTCTTCTTATACATTGCCTAAAATGAATATACATATTTATGATAGTTTCTATTGTATTATTATCCTTACTGAGCATTTTATCTCATTCGTTTCTATGTTTTATTTTTTCTAGGATACGAAAAAGTATATTACCATTAACCTACAGGAATAGGATAAAAGATATGAGTTTGTTCAAAAAGAACTCAATGTTTTCGTTATTTTTATTTCATGGTGTAATTTAAAACTCGTGTATGTATCTAGTATATCTGTGGCTATTAAAATGATCAGTCTATCATGACATGAATCCTTGAATCAAAAAAATATTATGTAATAATGTGCCGACTCTGGGTTACTAGGGTCGGGGAATTATAGTTGGTACCAGAGGAAGTTTAGTACAAAAATTGGAAACTAGATTTCTAAAAACTCTGATTAGAGAACATTACCCTAAGATAGACTTTGAGGATTAGTATAGAATAACCCCCCAAAATTTTTCTAGTATAAATAGTATGTGGGGTTTCCAAGAAATACATCTTTGTCTGGATATGAGTAGGTAGAGGCAGTCATGGAATAGATATACGTAGGAGTGAAAACTCTGACAAAGAGTTCCGAGCTTGACCTGAGGTTTCCTGGTACACGACAATGGGCCTTGCTGCACTCTTGGTTATGAAACTCCTGGGGGATATGCTTAGGATAATTAGCATTTTCTATACAAGACATTATGGAGGATTTATGAGTGTATACTTCCTTAATGAAAACATTTTTATAAATATGGATTATATTAATAAACTATTAAATTTAAGTTAAATATTTTACATGTTGGGAATTATGTATTGTGATTCATAAACTAATCTAGTGTGTGCTATTGGTTAGAAATGGCGCCTAGTGGAAGGAATGGAAACTATATCAATGCACGTAATCCATGTAGGGACTGCCCTATTACTCAAGATAATTATAGTGGAGTTGGGGTTGAAATTAGTGCTGATCTGCTTATAACCATACTGGTAGAAATTACTCAGGTTATGAATAATAACCTTACCCTTATGGAGCACCCTGACCCACAATGTAGATGATCAATGTTAGACTGATTCATGAGGCAATAACCACCAACATTCAATGGGAATTAAAATCCATTTGTAGCTGAGAAATGGATAAGTTCCTCGGAGAAAATATTCCTTGCTTTTGAAAGTAATGAAAAGGAAAAAGTTGTCATGGTATTTTATAGCCTCACAGGAGATGGTGGTCAATGGTGGTCATTAATTCAATACACATAGGAAGATGGTGAAGTATCAAATATGTAATGGAAGTAGTTTAAATATCTTTTCATAGAAAAATAATTTCTTCACGACTATCTAGCAAGTATGGAATAGAATTTTCTGAGTCTGAAGGGAATGGAGGATGAGAATGTCACAAAGTATGTGAAAAATAACAAGGATATCAAAGAATGCGACAGATTATATAAATACACCATGGAGTAAGAATGGACGATTCTTTGATGGGTTAAAACCATTTCTCCATTGAGCATTAGTCTCACAATCCTTCTCGTCGTATGAAGATATAGTCTCATGTTCTATCAAGACAAAAAAAATTCTCTGAGTCTTTCAAATATAATACAAAGGATGAGAAGAAGATATCTACTGAACACTCTAGAAATTTAAATAAGGGGAAGAAGGGAAAAGTTGAATTTTCATCCTGTAGTAAATGTGGGATGAAACACCTTGGTCCATTCCTAAATAGAATGGGAGTCTATTACAAGTGTGGTGAAAAGGTCCACCAATCTCATGATTGAAAGATAGAGAAAGAGGTTGTCAATTTTGAATACTAAAATTGTAGAAAAATGGGGAATTATGCATATGAATTTCCTAAGCACCTAGGAAACTTACCTCGGAAAAGGCCCAGGGGGAATGTCAAGCTTATGAGATCACTACTGCTGGGGCTGAAGCTCTGAATGACATGGAGGAAGGTAATTTAATGGTTTCTTCAAATTTAGCCAATGAATTATTTTATTCTGTATCATTGCATTGTTTCAAATATTCCCAGTATGCTATGAAAATTATAAATTTCCATTTTTATTTAACAAGGGAGTTATCAGTGAAATCACTGAAGGGAAGTATCATTGAAATAATGTTTTGTGAATCAGTTCTCGTTAGGGTATATAAATATACTTTATCAATTAATATCATCTCCATAACCATGATTTAACTTGATATAATCCTCTTTATGGATTGGCTTTCCGACCATGATGAAAAAATTTATTATAAGAAGAAGAAGGTTACAATTTTTTATGATGATAAGGAGTACCTTATCTTTAGAGATAAAATTTTACCATCTAATTCATATCTTGATCCACCCCTAGTAGCTCTACTAAATACAATTATTAAAGAGTAAGAGAATGGACTTACTATGGGTGGTGAAAGGAATGTTCAAATAGAGGATGAACCTATTGTTCAACAATATGTTGATGTGTTTCTAGAGGATTTACCTGGACATACTCCCAAATAGAAAATAGACTTTTCCATTGACTTAATTTCTGGTTCAAGGCCCATAATGAAGACCCCTTATTGAATGGCCACTATGGAATTAGTGGAACTAAATATAAAACTATAGGCATTGAGTAATAAAGGATTTATTCTCCCTAGTGTTTCTCCATGGGGATCCCCCATTATTTTTGTTAAGAAGAAAGATGGATCTAGGAGGTTTTTGATTGACTACAGGGAGATCAAGGCTATAACAATGAAGAAAAAATATCCCCTTTACCTTGCATTGATGATTTATTCGATCAACTTCATGGAACTCAATATTTTTCAATGATTTAACTTTGATATGGATATCATCAGTTGTGCATGAAGAAGAAAGAAATTCTAAAAACAGCATTTTGAACCAGGTATGAGAATTATGAGTTTACAGTAGTGCCTTTTGGACTTACTAATGAACCCTTTATTTTCATGGATATAATAAATACAGTTTTCAAGAAATATCTTGATGAAATTTTATTGGTATTTATTGATGACATCTTGGTATACACTAAATGTTATTAAGATAATAAAATTCACTTGCACATTATTCTAAAGATATTTAGAAGAAATGAATTATATAGGATTTTTCGCTAGTGAGAATTATGGCTTTAAGAGATTTACTTTCTTGTGTGTATTGTCTCTAAGTATGGATTCTCTATTGATCCACTAAATACCAAGGTAATCCAAGAATGTCTATCACTGACGAGTACAACTGAGGTACACAGTTTTATTGGTTTAGTATGTTATTATCGGCATTTCACCCAGAATTTTTCCCAATAGGCTAACCCATTAACCAAGCTCACATGTAAAGGGATTAAATATGATTGGAAAAAAGAGTGTGAATAATGTTTTGAAGTAATGAATAGATAATTAGTCAATGATATTATCTAGACTCTACCATTAAGGAATGATGGGTTTGTTATTTATAGTGATGCTTCAATGAAAATATATGGTTGTGTCCTTATGCAGAATGATAGAGTTATTTCCTATGCATCACAACAATTAATAATCCATGAACAAAACTAACCCACTCAATATCTTGAGTTAGAAGCTTTAATAATTTCTCTTAACATATGGAGACACTAACTTTATGGTGAAAAATGTGAGATTTCTACTGATCAAAAGATTTTTGAGTATATTTTCTCACAAAAAGAACTCAACATGAGGCAAAGTATCTGGCTCAAACTACTCACTGATTATGATTTCACTATACACTACCACCCGAGAAAGGAAAATAAGGTGGCAGATGCATTGAGATGAAATGATCATAGAGTTCTAAAATAGATGAGAGTGGAAAAGGATCCTTTGTTTATGGGTCTAGTAAATATGGATATGGGAATAATCAGGGAAGGTGAAACATCGATCCTTTTTCAAATTGTTGCCAAACCATCTTTATGAGAAATCATAAAAAGTTCTCAAACTGATGATGAGGAATTTCATGAGAAAATTAAAGCTGTGAGTGATGGGAGATTGAATGAATTTGTGTATGAAGATGGGATTTTGATATTTGGGATGAGAATTTGTGTTCCTGATATACCTAATCTGAAAAGGGAACTGTTGGATAATGTTAATAGCTCATATTTCACTATACACCCTAGTATCACTCAGATGTATAGAGATTTGAAGGAACATTTTTTATCAGACATCAAGAAGAGGGAGATTGCATATTATATGTCATGATGTATGGTTTTTCAACATGTTAGGGTTGGAAGACAATATGCTGGAGGAGTCATGAAACCACTTCCCATACTTGAGTGGAAATAGGATGATATAACGATGGACTTTGTCATGCAGCTACCAAAGACTCTAAGAAGGGATGATTTAATATGGGACATTGTTGATCTTTTTACCAAGTCAGCACATTTTCTTTCTATAAGAGAAGATTTACCACTTGAAAGATTAGAAGGACAATATATTAATGAAGTAGTAAGACTACATGGTGTACCCCTATCGATTGTTTCTAACTATGCTCATCATTTTACATTAAGATTTTGGAAAAGTATTTAGACATACCTAGATACTAAACTTCATTTAAGCACCACCTACCACCCTCAAACTGATGGAAAATCATAACAGATTATTTAAACATTAGAATACTTTTTGAGATCTTTCTCACATGACTTTCAATGTGTGTGGGATCAATATTTACCTCTGGTAGAATTATCCTATAACAATAGCTTCACTTCAAGTATCAAAATGGAACTATATGAAGTGTTATATGGAAAGAGATTTTGCACACCAACTTGTTGGGATGATTTTGGTGAAACAAAACTCATAGGACTAGAACATGTTGAGGAAACAATGGAAAATCTGAAGATTATCCGAACCCATATCAAAGCAGCTCAAAATAGGAAAAAGAGATATGCTGATAATCGAAGGAAGGATTTGGAATTTCAAGTAGGAGATAATGTTATCTATAAGGTATCTCAATGGAAGGGTGTTTTATTATTCAGTAAGAAGGGTAAATAGAGTCCCAAGTACATGGGACCTTTCAAAATTATATAACAAATTGGGGCTATAGCTTACCATTTAGAAATTCCACCAAGTATCTCCAAAGTTCATGATGTGTTCTATATATCACTATTGAGAAAATACATACCAGACCCAATGCATGGACTCACTTATGAAGAAATAGGACTGGAACATGATCTGTCTTCCTGTGAAGAGCCTATCAAGATTCTTGATACCACAGAACAAGTGTTGAAAAACCGGATGACTCGTTTGATAAAATTTCATTGGAGATACCATAAAATGGAAGGGGTAGCATGGGAACCTGAGGAACTTATTATGAAAAACCACCCATGTCTTTTTATGCGTGATATTCTCGAAATTTTGTCGACACAATTATTTGAAGGAGGGGATCACAATCAGAAAAACATTATGTTATTGTTTAAAATTGAATTTTTATTTAAATAGTTATTTTTTATTTATATTTATTTTAATGTCAAAATAGATACATTATACCTATATTAGTCCAATTTAACTCATTTTAGTCATTTTATAATTAGATTATATATATATATATAATTTTATTGAGTTGTTTACCGTCTTTAACCCACCTTCAAGGCATATTTATAATCTTGCATAAAAATTTAATTTTACCGCTTGTCTGAAATGAATTCAAAAAATCTAAGAGACACGGTTGATATCATTAAGTAAAATGTGGTTTTATAAGATGAAAATAATTTTCAGTGAATAATAACTTTTGACTTTTATTTATCACGGTTAAAAGTAAATCGAGTAATTAAAGGTAAAAATGATATTATAATTACCCTAAAACATGTACTAATTTTATTGGATAGGTGTATTTAGACAAAAATTAACCTTAGGAATAAAATATGACCCTTTTTATCCACATGTATTAGATTAAGACATTTATTATTATTTTATTTTATGAAGAGTTAAAGGTGTTAAATTAAAATTTTCATAACTAAAACATATTTAATATAGGGTTATAGAAAAGATAAATTCGACTAGAAATATTTATTAGAAAGATAAAATGATTTCCAACATCATGGTATTTTATTTATAATTTTTAGACATTATATAATTAAATTTATTTATGACAAAATGATAATGCAGTAATTACATTATTAATGAAAGATTAAAATAATTAATATTATAAATATTAAAATAAATTTAATTTGATAATTTTAAGGAATTCCACTAATTTTATAGGTTAATTTGACATGTTAGGGGTTATTTAAAAAAAATTATTTGATAATGTTTTTATGACTTTAACAAAAACAAAATACCAAATAGTGTCAAATTAGGCATAAATGACTTTTTAAAAGAAATACTATATTATTAAATGATATAATATTACTAAAAATATATGGTTTAAAAAAGGATTTATATAAGTTTATATATATCAATAATTAATCACTTGGGGTTCTCTTTTCTTTTAATAGTATGTTTATTAAAAATTTATTACAATAATACAAGAATACATGGTAAAAGTTAAACTATTTAACTAAGAGTTAAATCTAAATGATAAAGTTAATTTGGTGACCTAAACCTATCTAAAACCTATAGGTTGAGATTTTTTCGACCCATCCCCACCTTAACCCCAAAATAAATCCTTTTGGTCCCATTAGAAATCGAAAAATATTTTATTCTAAATAATATTTCAATCTTTTCCTAAGGTGCCCCTCACCTCTCTTATAAAAAGGAACTTCCCCTTCTCTCAGAATCACACCTCCAAAGCCATGTGGCTCAGACAAACCTTGCTAATATAACTTCCCAACTACCCTCAAATAGTCCTAGAGGCCTTTAATTGATCAAAAATCCAACCCACAGAGCTCTTTTGATCAAATCAAATGGAATCATCTAAAGAAGTGGTAATAATTTCATCACCTCTTTCAAAGTTATCTTCTTCTCCCACGTACGCATTCTTTGTTGATTCCATCTAAAATAATAACTCTAGTACCTTCTATATACTACAATGTTATTATAAAAACTTTACAACCATTTTCATTATTCTATAAATCCTATGAATTAAAAAGTCACCATACATGCGTACGTACGGCTTACCATCTCCATGTCGTGGGGTAGTTGTTATTCAATACTTCATTATTTGGATTGGTATAATAATGATGTATAATTGATTTAAATAATAAATATAACATTTTAATGATTCTTTATAAATGATATAGCATCCAATTATATATTATTTCACCTTCAATTGAATGATATTGTCGCTCATGCGTACGTGCGGATTACCATCTCCATGATCCGGATAAGATTCATTCCCCATCGTAACCATTGTAGAGTAAGATTAATTTGATGATTAAGAATAATGTTTACAGAACTTAATATCATTCTGGATATGAATCAAATACATCCTATCCCTAAAAAACATGACTTACATAACCAAAGATATAAAGGATAATGAATTAGTTAACACTCAAAACAATGATACTACTCAAATATCATTAACCAAGCAATATTAAAAAATTATATATGATATCATAATTTTGTATCCAGTTCTTTTATAATTTAATATAAATGATTTTACCATTTTAAATGAGGATAAAGTACCATCAACCAAGTAAAATTACAAGGTGAGGGTTAATTTTACAATCTCTTTATTATATGAGGTTTTTTATAGGTGAGTATCTACTACATGTTCTTTATCATCCACATCTGTGTTTCTTAAAAATATATTTCAAAACATTTGTAAATTTCCTATACTATGGGTTAAATTTTTTTATACCCTTGCTTATCATTTTATAAATTTTGTTGAAAGGAATCCTTCTGTCATTTTCAAAACAAGTTACTTTATGCCATCTTAGAAAAAATTAAGGAAAGAATGTTTTTTTAACTTATACGGTGGGTGCGGATATTTTCCACTGTTATAACACCTTCAAAACCTCCCTTGAAATCTTATAAGAATATTTTTAAAATAAATGTTTTCTTTTATAATTATGTGACCTTTAATTGATTTCAAAGTAGAAAGAGATATTTCTCTCAAATAGTTTTGATTTAATCTATGTCTACATCCTTTGGTGGATTTTATACCTATTTGAAGTTCAGTTATTATGATACAATATTCCATATTGTATTGATTTTTTTGTGATATGTTTAATTGTGGATTTGTTATTTTTATACCATTAAGGGTTTAAGGTTAATGTATTAACATTTCGTATGCCAATTTTAATATGAATGTTTATGTCATTTGTTATTCTTTTCATATGAGGAATGCATTGGAATTATTATGTGACAGATGAGCCCACTATATCTCCTCAATTCATCGGTAGGTCTCCTGAGAAAAACAAGTATATTAGATCAACACCATAAAAAATCATTATTTGTAGTCTTGGAATGAGGCCTCGTCTATGTGGTTATGATGTCTGGAATTATGCATTCCATGATTATGAAATTGGCTATTGATATTACATGTGATTATTAGACATGTAGAATATACATTGAATAACTAAATGGAATTATTTTATTTATCTTTTCCATATCATGCTGAATTTTTTTTAAATGGATTGTGTTTTAGTCTTAAAAATTGACTAAAATGTTTATTCTTATTTAAGAATTTTTCCGCAATATTTTTGTCCTTATTGAGCATCTGAGCTCACCCCTTTGTATGTTTTATTGTTTCCAGGATTCGAAGTAATATATTATGATCAACGTACATGAATATTCTTAATTATATGAGTGTTTTCAAAGGGGACACAATGTTTTTTTATTTCATGATGTAATTTAAAACTCTTTATTAATCTAGTACTTCCATGGATACTAAACTGATCTGTCTTTTTGGACTTGATTCCTTGTATCATGCCAATGTTATATAATAATGCGCTGAATCTAGGTAACTGGGGTTGGGGTGTTACACTTATAATCAAATAATATATCAAATAGTAACATTAATATGCTTCCATTTATTACTAAAAAACATTATTCTTAATAATCATCTCACAAGGTTTCTCTAGTCTTTTAACCCCACAATATTATGAACATATACTTTTTATTAAATATGGGAATGAGTACGATGTATTATGGTGTGTGGAAGATATGAAAACCAATGTTATCTGTCATAAATTTTTTTATAATAATCAATAAAAATAAAACACTCCAAAAAAAGATCATGATATCAGATAATATCCTCTCAAAATTAACATAGGCATCAGTAATGTGGTTACCTTCTATAAGAGTGTAGAGAAAGTTAATATTTTTTAAACATAGTTTACAAAAAAAAATTGTTTATTTTATAGACCATGGTGAAATATAAGTTTCTTCTATACTCTATAAAACCATAGTTGAGTCCCATTTAATTTAGGAGAGTTTAATAAATTCCATCATAAATATGGATAAACCAAGTATAATAGAATTTTATTCAAGGATGTTAGTAAAACTATGGTGTGAAAGAGTTATAAAACTGAGTATGGATTTCACACCAACATAAAAATGTCAACACTACATCCATATGTCTCCTAGAAATTAACAGAAACTATTCACACCAACCTTGTTCTTCAAATTATTTCAAAAAAAAATCATAACAAAAATATTATTCATTAAAAAAATAAAATATCATAAAAATAAAAACAACAATCTCAACTACTATAAAATAGATAAAATATGGAAATCAATATTCATCAACATGAAACAATGTGACATATTGAATGAGAAATTCAATATTCTAAAATTCATCAACATTCATCCCCTTTTTTATTCTCATTATTAATTTTTAAATTTTACATTTCATTTAATTTATCATATTATATATTATTATGTATTTCTAATTATTATTCTTTAATGATAAAAAAGATATCACTTATAATTCATCAAATCAATTCCATTAGATCAATTTAATCAATATGTATAAAAATGAGGTTAGAATATACTACTTCAAAGAATATTGGACCAAATCACCGCCAAATAATGATATATAAGGAAAAAATAAAATGATTATATTATAATACTTGAATAAAAACCCCATAATCTATACAAAATGTCTCTATTATAAAAATAAAACATTTATTAGAAGATGGTTTTGAGATGTAAGAATCAATAAAAGTAATAAAATTGTAATAACATAACATTGTGTTATAATAACATAATAACATAAATCCAATTTTAAAATAAATCATTTAGGTATCTAAATATTCTAAAATTAAGCCCCATTATCACTTAGAGTCAAATATAGAATTGGGTAAATAAATCGTAAACAAACGAATAACACAATTTATTACTAAATATTTTGTGGCCTATTTTCGTTGTGGAAAACCTAAAATATTCCATAGTTCATATCATGCAATAGGGATATAGGAACCACGATCAATTATATCCACCACTACCTTAAAATATACTGGTTTATTCACTTATAAATTATCATGTTTTGACTAAACTGAAGTACCTTTCTGATAAATAGTTTTATTTTTTTTATTTGATGACAATTAACATTTTTTATTTAACAATTTATTTATTATCCATGAATTCGATCAGTTTACATTAGGTTCAGACCATTGGATTCAAAATAAATGGAGGAAAAATTTATTCTTTGTTGGGAGTTTGTCTTTGCTGAAATCTGATAAATAATTAAGTTTTTCGATTATATAATATAAGATGTTGAGACAGAAGTTTTTGGTTAAAGAATTTTTTTTACTATTGAAGATGTTTTTTGAATAGAGTGTAGTCGGGATTTAGAATGTTTTTTATATTATAAACTAAATTAGATTATGATTTACTAATCAACAAGTTCTTAGAACTCATGAAATAATTCATTATAAAATATTTTGAAGAAATTGTGGAGGTCTTTAGAGAAATTTGAAAATATAAAAAGAATTAGAAATTAGTTCCTTAATTTTTATTCTCAAAATTGGATTCCACATATTTAGAAAGTATGATCCAACATATTTAGAAAATCAGATCCATTATATTCTGAAGATTGGATCATCGATTATTGTTCAGAAAATTAGATTGAGTAATATTATTCTGAAAATATGATCTAGCTTCTTTAGAAAATCAGACCCATTATCTTTGTTCTAAAAATCAAATCTAGAATATATATAAATTTACTTCACTTAAGAAGAAAGTGATAGATTTTTATGAGGTTGAATATGAAATTATATTATTCATAATTATTAGAAAAATCTATGGATATTTGATAAAGTCAAATTTTGAGTTTTAAATGCGAGTGATTTCAAGAGTATTGAGATTCAAGGAAGCGGGAAGGTTTCAGTGTTTCTCACCTCTTGTTTTTGAGTTTCCTATAAATAATATCTCATATCATTCTTTATTTTGAAAATTTAAAAAAAAAACACAAAAAATGTGGAGAACTGTACAAATCAATGGGAATGTTCTCATATGATTGAAGAAGAATAGTATTGAGCATTCTATCAGAGTATGAGTTTTGCATATTGTTCTGTGAAAATCAGATTGAACAATTTAATAAATTCAGAAACACTATTCTGAAAAAATTTGTACCACTATTATAGAAAACTCAGAACCACTATTCTGAGAAAATTGGAATCACTACTTAGATAAAATAAGAACTGGTATTATGAGAAAAACAGAACTAGTATTCGGAGAAAATTAGAACCAATATTTTGTAAAAATAAGAACCGGTATTATGGGAAAATAAGAACCAGTATTGTGAGAAAATTATAACCTTTATTCTAATCAAATAGAAACCAATATTGTGAGAAAAGTGGAACAAATATTCTGATAATATTTGAACCAGTATTCTGAGAAAATGTTCACCAGAATTCTGAGAAAATCCGAACAAGAATTATAGACAAATCAGATCCAATATTCTGAGAAAATCTGATGTATATTTTTGTAAATATGAGATCTAAAATTCAGAGAAACATATATCTAACATTGTTTAAAAAACATATATAACATTATTTTAAAATCTAATCTAGTATTCTGAGAAGATAAAATCGGATCCATCTAAATCAGATTGAGGATTTAGACTAAGCAATTGTGGAGCAGATTCAAAAAAGACTTTATTATTTTTTTGGCAATTTTTTTATAAAAACACATTTTAAATAGATGGGAGTCAGTATAATCCTTCTTATTGGGAGATAGGAGGTGTTTAATTGGAGTTGTAATAATTTTTACTTGCTTCTTAAAAATAGTGAATTTCCATAGACCCTTTGAAGTGGCTATAGAATGGATGTAGGTTATCACAATGGGTCTCAACCTTATAAATCTTGTGTTCTTTTCATTATTTCAAAATTTTGAATGCATGAGTATTTACTAAAGGTTTATAAAGAAATAAATCTTAACATGTTTCATGGGTTACATTTCGAAATGTTTTGAATCTTATAAAAAGTGAACAACTGATTCACCCCCCCCCCCCCCTTCTCAGTTGATATCCAATCCTTGGAATATTAATTGGTATCATAGATTTGAAGTTCCCATGTCGAATCCTTATCATAGATAATATCAATTATTTCAATTATAGATAAATTAAAAAATTTTATGGAATTAATTATTATAGATGGAAAACTAGGATGATTATTTATCACCTATCTCTTGTCCTATATGTTGTTAATGCTGCTACTATTGGTTTTCCACCTATCGAAAAAGATGATCCTATGACGTTTCCTAATAAGTTAAATAACGAATTTTATGGAAATATAACTCTCCTCACTAATCTTTTCACACATTATTTTTCACTCCCCCGTTCTTTATTTTCTCACTTTATTTTATATATCTCAATTTTCTCTTCCACCAACATTTTCATTTTCACTGCACCAATATATGAAAACCATAGCTTCATATTCAGAAAATAAATATATCTAAAAAAATTTACACTGTAAAAAGTGGTTATATTATCTCCCCAGTAGTCATCATAATCCAAAGCATGATTGGGGTTATTCATTAATCGTTTTAAGATGTCATTAGAGGAGGCTGAAAATGAAGTTGCAACATCAATTGCACAAACCTTTCTTTTATCATTTCTTTTGTAAATATATCAAAAATTTGGTACATTGGTGAAATCTATTACAGAAAAAAATATCCAGTCATAAAATTATCTATTATAATATGAAACATTATATAAATGTATTTTTATCATGATTATTGGACATAATTCTTTGAAAGATCAATTACACTCTGATTATCACAAAGTATCTCAAAGGGTTTATAATCTAGTATTTTAAAATCTTTAAGCTAAACATTTATCCTAAAAATTTGAGTACTAGCATGAGTATCTAAAAAATATATTATTTTAGTTGTTCTCAGAGTTACTAAACATTGATTCTTACTATGCCAATTCAAACAACATTCTCCAAGAAAAATGATCCTCTTGAGGTTGAAGTTCTATCATTACAATCTACACCCTAATCGGTATCAGTATAAATAAGAAAATTCATCAAATAATTTCTTTTGTATGATATCCCATGTGATGTTGTTATTTTAACATATATCATGATTATTTTTTGTCCCAAAAGATGTGATTTCATTAGATTACTTCGATACCTAGCACACAAAGTCACAAAATAAACAATATAAGACCTTGAAGCTATAAGGTAAAGATGGATTCCTATCTTATTCTGAAAGTATTTCAGGTTCATTGTTATTTTGGATTTATCTTTTCTCAATTTTGTGCTTCCTAGAATAGGATTTGAATATTTTATGAATTTATTTATTCCAAAAAACTTTAACCATTCATTAGCATACTTTACTTGATATAGGAAAATGTATTTTTCCTTTTTTGGAACATGTAATACAATTAGAGGTTTAATTCTCCCAATATTGACATTTAAAAATTATTCTTCATTTATCTAGGAATCTCATCACAAACCTTTTCTTCATCCCTAAGAAAAATAATATCATCCACATAAATAATTACAAATAAATTTCCAAAGTCAACATCTTTCACATAAACGTTTCTATCAACTTTTCCTTTATAAAAGTTCTTTATTATCATACAATTGCCAACATTTGAATACCAATCATGTGGATATTGTTTCAAGATTTTTAAATAACATTTTATATGTATATAGAAACCACTATCATTTTTCCATGGTTTATTCCTCTTACTTTCTTTCAATGTTGTCTCAACATCAAATGCTCTTTCCTCAACCTTATTTTTTCATATTTATTTTCTATTCTATCATAAGTATCATGTTCTCAAAGGAGTTTCATACATATTTTGGTATAATGACTACATTAATCTCATCTTCCCCAAACTTCATTTATAAATTCAAATTGGTTTTTCTGGGAAAGTTTCTAATATCTTGATAATTCACCATTTCAACTTCCTAGAGGTTAGAAAAGTTACACATTCTTATTTCACAATTTCTTTTATTTTTCTCAAACATTATTTAGGGTAGAGAAATGTTGGCACAAGAATTATAATCTATGTTACCATTGATTCCACAACACTAATAATAGCCATCGTATTGTAATGATAGTGCATACACTTATCATATATAAAACATTTCTTCATAACATGGGGAAAGGTAATACAAGCTAGGGTTTTTCTCAATTTCTTAGTAATGTTAAATAATGTAAATAAGTAAGCATATAATTAACATAATGGTATGATAACATGAGAATAACATTTTATGATCATACCCTTCATATCAAATATCAGAAACATGTGGAATTCCATAATGATTGGATGTTCATGAGATGTGAATCATAAGATAGTCAAGAAAATTATCCATGTGGGAATATTATAGGCATAAGACATAGAATTTGTGGCATATACATAAACATGTAATTTCATTCCCTATAAGTCAAGGCTCATTTCCAAAAACATATTATGGAACTTCATGGGGACTACACATACTGGTTGGGATACACCACCACCCTCAGTCATAATCCTTTCCTTAAAAGAGATTGGGTATCCCCTTATTCCAATGGTGGATCTGGTTTCCCTATATTTCCATGGTGAATCATATTTCCCTATATTCTCATATTATATCCTTTTTATCCACCTTATCATAGTCAATTAGGACACACATATTTCCCATTTTGGATCAGAACACCCCTGTCTCTAATTTTGGATCAATACCGTCAACTTGATTCCCATAATAAAATCATGAAATATATGATATTACCCAATACATTGGAAAGAGATATAGGTCCCACCCATCAATTAATTAAATCATACAAACATTTTCAACAAGATAATAAAACAAGAATCATATCATGACCCATAAAAAAGATATTTGTTTCAAAAACATCATATCATAACCTATGAAATGAAATGTGAATCATAACATTTTATCATATCCTTACCTATGTGTGGGAAAAATGTTTTATAATAATGTCAACAAAGCATAACCCTTTAAAATAAACAGGTTTCCAAATCATATAACCTAATGAAGATGAATGTCTATGATAAACATCATTCATAATTATCATAAACTATTAAAGAGAAAATATGAATGGTATTCTTGGATCATGTCCCTATTAAATTCAAAATTATAAGAAAGTATATCATCTTATATGGATTGAATTAACACATGAAACATTTCATATAGATAATATCCATTCATTGAAAATCAAATTTATAAAACCATTTTAAAATAATTTTCTTATAAATAATGATTTACAACTTCATTTGAAACATCTCTAGAAGAAAATATCTTCTCCACTCTGGAAAATGATTTTTAAAAAATAAATAATTTTAAAAAAAAATAATTTAAAATAGCACTAAAAAATTATAAAGTAAGATTAGAAATATTTTTAAAAACTATTTCTTTCAAAACACCTTGAAAACTCATTAAGAAAGATTGAAACCATTTTGAAAATAAATCATTGAAAATAAATTATCAAACTAATAATATGGCATGGAATAATTTTAAAAACCTTTTTCATGAACATTTATTTGAAAAAAATTTACAAAATATTTAAATCATTTAAATCATTTACTTTGAAATTAAACTTTTGAAACCATATAAATAAAGCTTTGAAAAACAATTTTTAGACGTAATTTGTTTTTGAAAATATTTCTATTGGAAGACTACATTAAAAAAAACCATAATATTAGTAAAAAGATTCATTTAAATATCATTTTATAAATATTAAGGTTTATTCAAGGATGTTATGGTCATGATAGTTGGTAGGTTTGTATATATCAATTAATCCTTTTGTACCTTAACAATTTTAGAAATGTTCCTTGATTGGAAAATGACAAGAAGATTATTTTTAGAACCATTTTGAAAATGGTAAAACAAGGGTAAAATTATATATATACATAATCAGATAATTTTAAAAAAAAAAGTAAATACTTTTTTATAAAACACATTTTAAAGGAACATAGATTTCAAACTAAAATGATAAATAAAGTCGGATTTTCATAAAAACAATTTCTTAATTATCATCTTTACCTAAGAGTCGAAGATAGTACAGATACATGAAGATGGATAACCCAATAAAAATAAAATTCTCGAGTTCCTTTGACATATGGATAATAATATTTCATCAATATAGGAATAATAATTATTAATCATGAGAAACAATGAGTTTGTAGCAATAAATGTGTCCCACTTTGGTAACATTGAATCAAAGTCCCTAAGAAAGAATGAAATTAAATGATGCTCAAAATATAGTTAAAAGAAGTATATTCATTCTATAATATGTATATGGGTATTACATAAACCCCTTATAAAATATAGGTGTATAAAATTTCAAGTATCTCAAATTAGGGAAATTGAGACAAAATTATTTTATCGATTTGGTTACTTTTGGACCATAAATCTCAGAAAATAGAGATCATAAAATGGATATATAAATACACATAAATTTAATTATAAGAATTATAGAATCCATTAATGGGTATTATATGCACCACACAAAATAAATGAGTGTTTAAAAAGTCATAGCCCTTATATAAATACAGTTGAGATGAGAAACCCCTTACTAGTAGAATGACTTTTGGATCGTAACCCCCAAGAAATAATAACATCAATTAGATATTTTAATATAATTAAATTAATGTAATTAATTAGTTAAAATTTCTAACATAGGTATATACACCAAAAAATGATGCTAATTGTGAATATGGAATGTATCTCATGGAAATAAAAACTAAGATGAAATTCCCTAACATTATGTCTTATCTTTCTTCACACACGTTCATACCTCCTATTCATTGGGAAACTGTTCATGGTTTCCACCAAAGGGATTCTATGGTTGGATTTAGGACCAAATATATGATTCCATAATTAAGGATGGGATTCAGGAGCTTATTTGAGAACAATTTGAGTGATTCAAAGGTATTGAGAGGTGTGAATAACTGCGACTGGTTAGTGCCTTTTTATAGTAGAGGAGGACTGATGTTTTTGTAAATTTTTGAAATGAGAATTACACTACCATTTTATCCAGGAAAAATGTCTCCAATAATGAACCCAGTTCTATAAAAGTAATTATAGGTTTCAAATATGGCCAAACAATTTCTTTTTTTACATTTTTCTAGGTTATTTTCACCCTTCAGTTTATGGTTTAGTCCTTTATTGAGATAATTTTTCTCTTAATCGCTCTAATTAATTCTACTCACACTCACTAATATTTTGTTTAAAAAGTAATTTCACCTTATTATAACTTATATATTATTCTTTTTAAAAATATTGAATCCATTTATCCAAAATTTAATTCCATAAGTGGAAGAAATTTCATTAAATATAATCTCATAGACGGAACGCCAAAGAGGGTTTTGAAGGAAACAATTTCAAAAGATTGAAATGTTTTTATATCAAATCCTTATTTAAAATTTATTATAATAACCTAAATTAGATTGATTTATCTAAAATTTATATAATTAATATTCACAACTAGAATAAAACATAATATAATAATAATAATAAATTATATGGAAAATCAATTATGAATTAAAATTCAGTGTTTCTCACTCTTCATCAAAAAATGAAACATTCCAGAAAAATACAAAAAATCTACCCAAAGTAAATTTTGATATTACAATTCAAAAAATGAAGTATATTTTTCAAAATATAAATTTCTAAGCTGTAAAAATATATTTAAAATGGGTTCTCTATTAAAAGGTGGTAAAACGACCTTTTAAGAAAATTCTTCTTTTTTATTAATAAAATTGGATTTAATCTTATCATATAATTATTAAATTTTCTGGATGAGTATCATAAATATTGATTAAATATATAACATATAAATTTTATTTATGTATTAATCGGAAGTGGTTTGTTAAATTTCTTGAGATAATTTTTTTTATAAATAAAAAAATATATTTATATGAAAATGAATATATACATTGTCAAATTGTTCATAAATTAATTTATAACTAATTGATAACAAAAAGGTTCTTTTTAATACCTGATTAGATCATATTTTCATAATTTAGTTAATATTATTCATGACTTCCATTTCAACAGATAGGCGTTAACTATGATAGTTAGAATACTAGTATATTGTAGTTTGGTAAAATCCAACATTACATGTAACACAAGATATCGAAGGGCCTCAATATTGTGTGTAATTCAAGCCAAAAATAGTTTTTTGAGTACCGTAGGATAATAGTATTTTTTTTATAAACCATGACATGGTGTTTCTTATAATATAAGCCACACTTAGTGCCTTTTTATAACCAAAGTTATATTGAGTGTTGTGTGAAATAAATAAATATTATAATGATTTTATTTATTTAAAAAAAATATGTCAAAAAGTTGGGGTTTATTACATTATACACCCACCTAAAAATTAATTTCTTTTCCTTGAATTGTTTCTAGGATTTAAATAGTATTAAAACCTGAATATTTTACTCATTGAAACCAATATCGGGGAAATGATTACTAAAAATTCCTATAAAAATGGAATGTTGGAAGCATAACGTTTACCCAAAGTTATAGATAACTAGGTTTACACATAGGATAACATATGTAGAAATTGAAAAAATGGAAATATAAGAAATTACAAAAAATCATATATATTGATAAGGATCACAGATCATAATAAAGTGTGTGTTCTAGAGAAATTTAAACATCAGAAAACCATAAATTGAAGGAACATGAAATTGGTTATTGATATCATAAAAAATGATGACAAAAGGAAAAAAATTTAGTTTAATAACCTTTTCCTAAAATTGAAGACATTTTTTCACAAGAAGATATACATACATTACTTCGTTCCATTTATAAGTAAAATGTCACCCTTTGGTTATGTCTTGACCAATTTCCACTTTACCTCTTTCTCCAAAAAGGAAGGTGAATTTTTCATTCTTAAAGAACTAACAGATCAAGAGATCTATGATAAGTCATCCCATATATATTTAGATAAAATCATGAAAAAGTGTTTATAATAGTTTATCCAATATATATAAATCCTCATTTGGTGAGGTAATACTATAATCTCACAAACTTCATCGAATGTTTGACATGAAAATTATATTAGTTTTTTTACCTTAAAGCCATTATAAAATATAAAAAAATCAATTTAATGAAGGTCATGAAATTCTATAAAATTGATCCCCATATACCTCAATGTAGCTCCTGGTTATCACATTCCAATCATGTGAATACCCTCATCGTCTATTCTCTTGAAACATAATAATAATTCGAATTAAGATAAATCCTTTTGAAAAACATATAAGATTCCTTCTTCCAAATATTAATAGATATATTACATAAATCCAAGAATTTTAGAACATCATCCATGATGAAATTGAATACTTTTTATAAAAAACAATATTTACTTCCAAGTTAATCACTACTATCACATATACATTATCCATATTAATTGTCTTTGTATCCAAGGTAAACACAATTTTCTCAACATCAGAGACACATTAAGGGTTACCATCCCTTAATCAAAATATAATATTTCCATTAAATCCATTTTATAGTGAATAAAAACAATTAAATATATTCTTTCAAATTCTTAATGGAATACATATACATCATTATTCATAAAATATAATTCTTTAATTCCTATTCATATACAATTCAATCATCCAACTTTATTCTAAAATAAATACTTAGGCTTCATCATCTTATACCTTAAAACCCCTTTACTAAAATATGAAATATTATTCCTTTTTAAGGTTCCTTAACCTCAATCCATATGAATATTTTGTTTAATATCAATAATACTATAATAATATCGAATACCTTTAACATATCATTTATGTTCTCTTTATCTTTAGTAGTATAACCATAACTCATTTACCTTTTTAATTCTCTTCATGATATTTCCACTTAGTAAATAGATTTTCATCATTCCCATAATTTCCACATAATAAACATTCAATGTTACATAGTTCATTCTTTTTCCTAATATTGAATAAAACACAAACACATAGGGTGAGAAGCATTTATCATAGTAGAAAACCAAATAATCATGAAACATTACTTACATGATGTCTAAATAATTACACCTACTTATTTGATAATTGACACCTTAGGTTTATCCATGGTTATTCATAGTCATCTTCTATATAAATTCATCATGATGGTTTATAAAGAATTTATGAATTCTCAAAGCATATCCTCCTAGAAGTGTCAAACTAGGTGTGAAACAATTACCATTTTCATTCACCTATTCCTGATCGATTCTAGGACAGTATAAAGTGTTTTCAGGGTTGTTATACCCATGTATATATATTCCAGATCCACATACACTTTAAGTATCTAGAAAGATATGTATTGTTAGGAAATAACTCTCTCTATCATTTAACAAAATTCCATGACATTTTATTATATTTCAACTATTCATCATACTTATCATTAGTGACATCTAAAAACTTGTCCTAAGAAATATTCTAAGGGATATAACTAAATTTTTATCATCCTAGTTTCCAAAGGCTGACTAAACCATCCATTTGATACCAACTATAGGGACCCAATCTTAACATACATGGATATTAAATCAATTTAAATGAGTATTCATCACATTACAAAAGTAATCTCTTGATGACCATAATAATTTAGCATATTTGGAAATGTGGAACACATTCTTAAAGTTTGGTAAAATATCAAGAATATCCCCATTAAATATCCTCCCCTTTAGTACTCATACTAAAAACCTTTCTTCATAACATGGAGAAAGGAAACAAAAGAAAGGGGTGTTATCGAATGCTCAGTAAGGTTAAATAAAACAAATATATAATAATATATTGAACCTAAAGGTATAAAAACATGAGAAAATAATTTTAAGAACATACCATATATATCCATGATCGGAAACATGTCACATTGAAAGAAATATTGGATGTTCATAAGACATGAATCATAATATAATAAAGAACATGAACCATGTGAGAATTTAATAGGCATATGATATAGAATTTGTGGGATTCACATAAATATTTTATATCATTACCTATAATTAAAGGATTGTTCCAAAAAACTTATCTATGAACTTCATGGATACTACGCCTACTAGGTCAGACACACCATTATCTGCTGTGAAAGTCATTTTCTCTTTTCATTATAAGGGACCAAGTTTCGCCATCTTCCCATAGTGGATCGAGTTTCCCTATCATCCCATAGTGTATTGGGTTTCCCCATCTTCCCATATTGGGTTGGGTTTCCCCATCTTCCTAGAGTGGATGAGGAGACACATGTATCCCATTTTGGACCAGTACACACTTATTTTCCATTTTGGATCAATCCCATCAAATTTTTTCCCAACATTATCTCATTAGATATAAGTCATTACTCAATGAATTTCAGGGAAATATTGGTCCCACATGTCACATAAAAAAATAATAAAAATATGTGCTACAATATAATTAAACTTTATCATATCATGACCGATAAAATATTTATGGGTTTCATAAACATCATATCATAACACATGAAATGAAATGGTTTTCATAACAATTTATCATTTCATTACATTTGGAAAATACATAGGTTTCATAATCACTTCATAAAAATATAATCTACAAAAAAGAATGATTTTCAAAAGAATATAACTCATGGAAGATGAACATGTGCCATAGACTTCATTCTATATAATCGTAATCCATCCATGAAAGAATATGAATAGTATTATTGGATCATATCCCCAGTAAATAATAATGTATAATAAAGTATGTCATATTACATGGAAACTATTTTTAGATATCACATGAAACATTTATTATTAATGATATCATTTCCTTTAAATTACAATTAATAAAACCATTTCAAAATAATTTTTTTATGAAAAAATCCTTACAATTCCATTTAAAAAAATTCTTGAAAAAATATATATTTTTTCCACTATAGAAACAGATTTCTTAAACTTAAATCACATTGAATTTTTATTCTTTTAATATAGATATAAGAATATATTAGAGAATCCTGAAAATATTTTGAAAACCTTATTATATGAAAACACCTTGAGAACTCATAGATAAATCCTGAAAGCATTTCGAAATGATTTTTTTTAAACACATTGAAAACTTAATAAAAGGAATTAAATAATTTTAAAAACCATTTTATAGAAAATGTATTTGGAAAAATATGATTAAATATTTAAATCAATGAAATAATTTTCTTTGAAAATAACAGTTTGAAATCATATAAAGCAATATTTTAGAATAATGTTTTAAACTCAAAATAGTTTTTGAAAATATTTCTCTTTGAAATAAAATTTAAAAATAAAAAAAAAATTATTTATTATTAAGGAAAAATATTCTTTGGAAATATCTTTATAAAAGTACAAATGAAACATCAATGAAATTATGGTCATTATAGTGGGTAGGATCTTATGGTTCGAACGTTCCTTGTAAACCTTAAAATTTTTATAAAGGTGCCTTGATCGGAAAACCACAAGAAGATTCTTTTTAAAACAATTTATAAAAATGTAAAACATATGAAAAAATTTAATTTAAACACCATTGGATAATATAAAAACGTTTCTGAAAACATTTTTAGAAAACATGGCTTTGAAATATAACATATTTATGACCAAAAGGAGTGATAAAGTCGAATGTTCATAAAAATATTTTCGTAATTATCTAAAGTACTGAAGAGTATTAAAATGGTACTAGTACTTAAATATAACATGGATAACCATAAGAGAATAAAATTAATGATTGGTATTTAGATATGGATAATAATATTTCATCAATGTAATTGTAATCATAAACAGCCCTTTTAAATGATAAGATTGTAGTAATAAACTGTGACCACTTTGGTAACCATAAATCAAAATACCCATGAAAGAATAAAATTACATTAAGAATACAACATCATTAAAAGAATAAAATTCATGATATAAAATTTTAATGCTCCGTACATACACCCCTTGAAAATATATAGGTGTATATAATGTCTTGTATCTCAAATATTGGATATTGATACAAAATTACTTTACTGATTTGGTAGCTTTTGAACCCTAAACCTCATGAAAGAAAGATCATCAAATGGATATATAAATACCCATAAATTTTAGTCTAAGATTCATATAATACATTCATCGGTTTTATATTCTCCTCAAAAAATAAATGAGTGGTGAATAAGTAATAATTATTATAGAAATAAATATAAGATAAGAAAACCCTTACCACTTGGATAACATTAGGATCATGATCACCATGAAATAATAACATCAATTAAAACTTTTAATATCCTTAAATTAAGGAATTTAATGATATAAAAGTTTATTTGGAAATATATACACCATAAAAAAATAATGGATTTGTGAATATATAATTTATCTTATGGAAATAAAAAGTGATGACATTTTATTACCTTATGTCTTGAAATTCGTTATACAAGATCAATCATCCTCTTCCTTGGGTAACTCCTCTAGGTTTTCACCATTGGGATTGTTTTTTTGTATTTCTAAAAAATAGATGCTTATATGATAAAGGGTGTGATTTTTGGAGATTATTTGAGTATATATTGGGTGATCCAATGATATTGAGAGGTGTAAATAAGTGGGAGGGGTGAGTGTCTTTTTATTGTGTAGGAGGAGTGACATTCTTCTAAATTCTTGAATAAGGAATTCCACCCACGTTTTTTCCATTTCAAGTAGCTCCAATAATGGTCTAAATTATATAAATGGGAGGATAGGGTAAACATATAGCCACAAAAGTTTTTTTGGATAATTTTATTGGTCATTTTTGTCCATAGGATTATGGTTTAGTCATTTTTAAGCTATTTATTCTCTTAATTGATGTAATTTATTTTAATCACATTCACAAATATTTTTGGTCAAAAACTAATTTTAACCAATTATAAATTATAAATTAATTTTTTTAAATTATGGAATCCTTTTTCCAAATTCCACTCAAATTAAGTGGTAGAAATAAATTTAAATTTATTTTTTAGACAAGATGATATTGCATGTTTTAAAGTAAAATCCCCAAGAGTTTGAAATGTTTTAATGTCCAATTTCAATGTTAAATTTAATCTAATGACTTATATATTATTAATTGTTCTAAACTTTATATAATTTAACTTTTAAATAAAACGAAAATATAATTTTACTATATAATCAAATTATGTAAAAATTAATTTTTCAATTAAAATTCAGTGTTCTTCACTGTTCATCAAAAAATGAAGCTTCTCAGAAAAATGAAAAAAATGATGCCAAAGTAAATTTTGATATTATTCGTCCAAAAATGATATTTATTTTTTCAAATAAAATTATAAAAGTGTAAAAAAATATATTTTAAATTTGATCTCCATTGAAAGGTGCTGAAATTACAATTTAGAAAAATCAATATTTTTATTCCGAAAATTGGATTTAATCATATATTATACTTATAAAATATATTGAATGAGTATAAAAAATATTGGTTGAATATATAATATATTAAAAAATTTAATTATTAATCAATAATTGCGGGATTAACCTATATTGTTGAAATTTTTTTACTACATATAAAAATAGATTTCTTAGATCCATAATTTTTTCATTCTCCAAAATTTCTTACATTAATTTATAAATAATTGACAACCAAAAGATTCATTTAAAATACATGTGTATGTAATATTTTCACAATTTAGTTAATCTTATTCATAACTTACATTCTAACACATAGGTGGTAACTACATTAATATTTTAATAATAATACTAGCTGTATATTTTAGTTTGGTAAAACATAGTCTTGTGAGTAATGAGATCTATAAAAGGGACTTGGTATTGTATGTAATATAGGTAAATTATTGTGTCATGTTTACTAAAATCAAATAAAAGGGTTTTTTATAGTGAAATATTTAAATTTTGTTGTGTATAACATAATCCACACTTTATGATTTTGTGTAAAAAAATATATATTCAGTGTTTTTTGAAATGAAAAAATATTAAAAAAAATAAATTAATGTGAGAAAAATATTAGACAAAATATCGTCATGTTTAAGTACCCAACAAATCTCTGATTAGTTAAGCTGCAAGGATTTCATATGAAATTAATAAAATAGTTATATTCCTTTATGAAGGATTATTGTGGGGAAAGGAAAAAATAAATAGAATCACTGATGTATATTATAATTGGTTTACAAAAGGTTGTCTTCAAAAGAGGAGGTTGCAAAAAAATGGGTTTTCATGTTTAGTTGTATTTCATAAGATTTATTTTTATTCATTTGATTTGTAAAACTTATGATTTGTAGAAATAAAATTATATGTTTGATTGAAAATCAATGATGAAATTGGTGTTCGTTTTGGTCCTGGTTGAACCTACAAAAATAGCATCACCATTGTAAACTATAACCTATTCTTACTCTACTAAATTCGTAATTGGAAAAGTGTTCTTACAATTACAATCTCTCTCTTAGTGGATAGTGATTATGAAGGTAACCCAATTTCAGGTGTTGAATTAGTTGAAACTATTTCTTATGTGCATGGTGTTGTGAAAGAGACTCTTGATAAATTAGAAAAATCCACTATTGGGTATTGTTATTCCCCAATTGACAAGTGTTTCGGTCATATTTTCTCACATGTGTTATAAATCGCTTATCACTCAACACACAACACTAATTTGTATACTAGTAAAAATATATAAATTATTTTGAAGGATATAAGGATCATATACCAATGAAATTAATGTTAAGATAATCTAAACCTAATGAAATTAAAATCAGTGTTAAAAAATAAATTAACAATGGAAAAAGAAAATAAGAGGAAAGAAAATATTTTATAGCCTTAATGGAAAAAAAACTCAAACAAAGATCGATTAGTCCATATTACCCCTTTCTAAATCACCAAAAACCATTATCCTTATAGTTAATGTGTAATAGAGTTATAATAAGATAAGGAAGACATCACATATTGAAGAAAACACGGAAATAAAAATGTAGAAGTCCATCATTTAGAGCTTACCCTCACTGATATATCTTCTTTCAACCCACTATGGCCTCTTAATTATAAGCATATATTATCCATGATATAACATAAATGGACTAATTAGTTTTTTATATTTTAATTCAGGTCATTTTTTAGGGTGCACGATTCACATAAGAGATGGGGTGTTCTGAAATCTCATCAAAAATTTCATTTATGGGTCAGTTATGAGGGGTTAAAATCATGTATACTATTCCCAACATGTAATGTGCAGAGATGAAATTTTTATTAAGTTTTTTTCAAGTTTTGAAATATTTCTTGGTGTGGCCCACATCTTCCATGATGTGGCCATATGTTTTATTTCATGACACAATACATAATCATCCAGACTGATTCTTCTTCATCACATATTGTGTTCACATCCTTTAGTCCTCCAAGGTTCATGTACTGAAAGAGATCCATAATGTGAAATGGTTTTTTCTAGCTAATATTACCAAGTTTCATCTTTTTTCAGTTTTTTATGATCTGGTATTGGACTTATAATTATCCTATTATGTTGAACATATTTTTCAGGATTTATATAGATATTTTACCTCATTTTTTAAACAAAACTATTATCCTTCAATAAAATAATAAAATAATTAAATACTCAAAAATTTAATCATTTTAAGTTCAAAAAAATAATTTTATACCAAAATAATCCTGAAAAATATGGGTATGTAAATTCCCCCACTAATATAAATTTATTTTACACCACCATATAATCTAAAAATTAATAAAATATGGACAATATATTACTAATATTAAAATTCCAAAAAAATAAATTCATTATTGATAGAGGCTCAACATTTTACATTACACATAAAATATCAATTGAATTTCACACTAATTAATGTGAATAATCAACCCCCACATTTTTCTCTTTCTTATTAATAAATGGTGGATCCTCTCCTTTTACTCATTCATATGTCATAATGTTTCATTATCAAACACTTCATGTCATGATTTACCTCACAATGAATTTTTTCCATCGATTCTCATGATAAAGATTATAGTAGATAGATTCTCAAAAAATGAGTACCTGATCATTTTCCATTGGATTTAGAAAAATATAAATTCTACACTTTATAAAGAAATAATTCAAAAAATTAGCAGGATTTTTTAAATAGTGTTATGATAAGACTCAGTCTTTAGTTTGGTGGGGATTGATGCTCAAATAATTACAGCTGAATAAGGATGATTATCTATAAATCATACTTCCTGATATCTAAAGTTAATTTCAATGAAATTATAATCTGTTAAATGAGAATTATTATATCCAAAAATAGAATGTAAGGTCATTATCAATGTAAGTAAAATAAAATGATTTCACCTTTATGATATTTATTTTTGTATTTTTTTATTTTCATTCGTTTTTCTAATTTTTTGTTTTTATAATGGAAAATAATATGTATAACGGATTCAAAATGATCCTATACTAATACCCAAATTATAACCCCCCCCCCACAAATTTTCCATAAATTTTGATACATACCTTCAATCAGTACTTCCCACAACCCAAAACAAAAACATTTAACATATCATGATATATTAATAGTGTGGCATATGAATGAATATAAATAGATTGTAATGTGGACAAGTAATAGATATTTCATTCATGTATTCTATAGGTTACATAATGAATAATGTAAAATTTGGTATTAATTATAAGGTCTTAGAAATAAAAATTTATTCAATTATTTTATATGTACTTTTGCTCAGTCATAGCTTTGACAAGTTCCAATGAATTTTCAAACAGCTGGCCTGCCCCAATACCACTCATGAAATATGATCAACATATAAATAAATAATATTTGGTATATAAATATTCTTGGTAATGGAGTATATAATTTCATAGAATCACTCATTGTTTGAAATAATAATAATTAATCCACAAAAAATCTATAAATTTAACGTATAAAAAATCTAGGGAAACTTCATTTAACTAAATCAATCATTTATATTAAATCATGATTCAACCAAATTAATATCAAAAAATTCAATCAAATTAGTAAATTACTAATTTTTCTCATTCAATATTATTAACATAGACATTTTAAACACAGATTCATTTGATTTTTGAGAAAATATATTCTCTTATAAAAGTTATGTAAAGTAAAAAATCTAAGTGTTGATATGAAATTTTATTTTTGAAGATAAAAAGTATATTTTCAAACAAAAAATATAGGTATTTAAAATTATATTTCAAATTAAAGGGAACTCCCTTTATCAATGATGATTTAATGAGGCAGTATAGGACATGTTTGTTTAGTTCAGTTCTACAACTTTTTCATGACATGAATAGGTTTCACGGCATCAATTATAATTCCCTGACTCTGTTCTACAACATATCACATCCTAAATAATACTTCATAGAGCATGAATTCCACTTTCACAATGTGAATTCCTATTTCATTATGGGAATACTATTAATTTTCTCATATATAATTTTTCTTTCCTTTCATATATTCCATTATGGGCCTGAAAACGAGGAATATAAAAAAATCATAGTGTAGGTCTATTCAATCACTCTCAAATATTATTTCGGTGAATAGAAGACTAAGGAAAAAAAGAGGTTTCATCCAAAAAGAACACTTTAAGCATCATTGGATCACATCAATAAATGAAAAAGAAAATTAAATATATTTCTTGAATATAAGATTTCCATCCCCACACTTAATTGATGCAATGTCTACATGTCTTTAAAATGATTATTCTTATAGGTATATATAAAATTTAATTCGCATATTCAATCTATTTTAAAGGAGAGGAACAACTTCTCGGGTAGTCATTGGTAGCCAGGGTGAAGGATTGTAATATCCTCCACTGGTTCTTGATTTAGGCTACCATATTCTCCTTTGGTTTCAGTATGTTCTTTAGCTTACTACAATTTATGAACCAATTACAATTGATGTGGCCAAAATACTAAGAATTCATTTTGTAAATTCTTACCATTGGATTTTTTTTTGAAACATCATCCTGTGCAAAGTACAGGTAACTAATTTGTATAGTTTTTTCATTATTGTCTAACAAAAATTCCCCATTTTTTCTTCCTACATTACTTTTAAATTCATTTTAAACCAATAACATTATTATTTGGTCCATGATTACCAGAGCACTAGTAAAAACATGAAATTTTTTCCTCCATCTTGGTTTTTAATTTTTCAATATATTTGTTGTTGTATTATTGGAATCTAAAACAGAAAATTTATAAGGGATTTTGGCCTCCTTGAAAAAAATCTCCCTCCTTTATTTTTGAATATTCCACTTTCATTTTCTTGACCAACATGATCTTGGTTTTGGTTTTTTACATCTTCCCTTTTAAATAAAATATGTTTATTTTAAAATTGACTGAAAAAATATTTGCTTTGTTCTTGTGATCCTTTCTTCTCATCAGTCTAAAATAAACTCCAATTACCATGATTTTATTGTTGAAATATTCTCTTACCTTGTTAAATTAGTTTTATAAAATTAGAAATATGAAAATATTCTCTTTTAAAGATTCTCTAATTGTGTACATACAGATCTCATTATGTGAGCCTACATATTTATTAGATTTTACTAATAAACTATCAATATATTAAAATTTTATTTATTCATCAATCATGAAATTAGAATTTCATGATAATTTGTAACTTAACTATACTATGGTATTTTTCCCGATTAAATGCTCTTATATGAAAAAAAAATTATGCATAAATGATTCATTGATAGAGTTAGGAATCGAGAAAGTCCCCAGATTTTTATATTTTTGTAATATTGTGGGTGTGATCATTTTTTTATTCTTATTACTATATTGATGTGCTCATTTATATCTAATAACCTTTTTGTTGTATATATATTTGATAAAAATTTCATATTTTGGGATTTTTATATCCCCACAAACAATGGGATATAAATTTTAACCTTATGAAAGGTATCATAGATCTATTTGTAAATTTTTAATTCATATAATTTATTTGACTAAATAATATAGAAGGTAATTTTTCTTATCTATCCTTATTTTACCTTTTCAACTTTTATAAGTTTCTTTCTGGTCACTCCATCTTAAACCTATATCACATTTATTACTTTTTCTTATCAAATAATATTGGAAGGTTGTTTTATCATCAATATTATACATATAATATTAATATTTTTTTGTATCAGGTGGGTATATCTCTTTCCACATTATGTTTTTATAATGATATCGATTTTTTGGGATTCAAAACTCTCTAGTCTCAAATATTTCCCATTTTTTTGGATAGAAAGTCCATAAAACTTCCCAATAGATTTTTTCTCATATCAACCTTATCCTTTATCTCTAAAATATAATCTCTTTTGTGGTTTATCTTAGATTTTTATGGTTATTCATATTTTTCATATTAAAATAGTGATATTTAGAAGTATTTATGCTAATATGACAACTTATTGGGTTATTGAAATGATGTTGGGTTGTTATATTATTGTTTCTTGAATTGAGTAAGATTTTTGGTACTATTTTGGGTATGATGTTCTCAGTTTTCCTTTTTTATTTCCATATCATGGTTGGTCTAAGGGATGATGTGTCTAATTCAACTCAACTTTTCTTGGCTAAAAGGTTGTACAAAAGCTTTCTTTCCCATGTGTTTCTTGACACTTGTCATTGAAATTTTTAGGTGAAGAACATAAACCACATTCCTAAGGAATGGTCTATTGTCCGCATACATGATTCATAGCTACATTTCAAACTAAATGAGTTATTTAGTTGATTTTGGATGAATATAAAGGTTATGAATTATAAGTTCATAACTCATGTATACCCCACAGCTTATACCAATTGTGTTTAATTTCTGTGGGTTTTGAGATAAAATTTTAATGAGGGCTCTGAAATATAAAGGTGAATTCTCAATTAAAGATCATTCTAATGAGTCATCAAGTGGATTTTGGTTATTTTTTAGAATAAAATGGTAAGAAAAACAATGAAGTCATGATCCACTATAGTCTAATGTGGATAGATAGAAAAAATATTCTTGAACCTCTCTTAGTATTCACAGAGTGCCTATATAGTGGACTAATGGATTACATAGATCTCTTTCATGACCATTGTGATTCTAGATTCAAGGGAAAATACTTTTCTAAAGAAACTATTTGTATATTTCCAACCATTAAATTATACTAATTTTAGGTTGTAAAACCATTATTTTGTATCTTTTTTATGTGAAAAGTGGAATTTCCTACACCTGAATTGATCTTCTGTAACTCCTTGAGGAATGAAACTTTAGCATACATATGTGAATTTCTGAATGTGTATATTTAGTTCTTCTCTTAGAAGACCATGTAATTTATGTAAATTTTCTATCAAATTAATTCATAATAAAAAAATAATTTTCTAATCTAGTAAAGTCTAGGAGGTTTTGTCGGTTATAAAACTTAAGTGTGAAAATATCACATAGGGTTTGGTTAGAATTTCCATCCATATTTTTAGGATTAGAGTGAACACCAAATGTGTCACTTGAATATTTCAGTTTAATTTCTTCAATCCCTTATTTAATGTTTTTATTTTTCAATTGATTAAGAATTATTTAAATTTATGTATCAATGTTAATTAATTAATTATTTGTTCCATAGGTCACTCAAATTTAAAACAATTATTTTTTAGATTTTTGAGGATCTAATTCCATTGAAATGGAAATATGATTTAGGACTGCTTATCATGGGTCATTAAAAAATTTATTATCTAAATATTTTTGATTAGTTAACCTAGTGTTTTCTCTCGAAGAGGAGTGAACAAAAAAAAATTCATATCACATTTAATTGATTTTAGTAAAAAAGCAATTTTATTGTTTTGATTTTAGAGTATAATGATTTTTATAAATATAATTAAATGATTGATTGAAAATTGATGATGAAAGTATAGATAATGTCAGGAATGGATAAACCTAGGGAAATGTTATCATGGATTAAATTAATTATTTATTCTTTCTCCACGGAATTGTAAATAGAACGAGTCTTCTTTTGATTCCTCTATCTCCAATAGATGATGGTGATGGTAAAGGTAATAAAAATATAGGTCTCAATTATATTTACCCTCATTCATATGTGTGTGAAGTTTTGATGGATCCTCATGATAAATTCAGTAAATATCTAATTGGGTATTTTTATTACCTAATTAAAACAGTTTTAGTGCTAATTACTCACATGTATTATCGATCTCCAAGCCCTCACCATCTTACCCTAATCTATAATGTTATAACCATATTGGAATTATGTGGAGGGAGATATGGATAATCATTCAAGGAAATAGAAATTAACTTTATCTAACCCCATTTTAGTAGCATTTACTATTAAAAAATAAAGTAACATTTGAAACCATAATGAAGAGGAAAGAAAATATTTTATTCAATTAAGTGAAAAATTCAAAAAAAATCTTTCTGGCCAACTTTCTCCTCTCATGATCACTTGAAATATTTACCTATCCATTTAATGGATAAAATCATTTTAATGGGAGAATTAAGACATATAATATTTAAAAAAAATAATTGGAATGGAAAAAATAATAAGTAAAACTATGATAGGGTATCATCCATAGCTTCTCCTCACTGAGATATCTTCTTTCTGTTCACCTTGGGCTCCTACTTATAGGGATAAATTTTACCCTATATTCTATGAATGGAATTATAAATTGGTAGAAATGTAATTATAGTCAATCGTTGTTGTGTTTGGGTCATGAAAGAGTTCGGTGGCCTTAAATCTCTTCAAAATTGTCTATTTTGGCTCAGTTCTAGGATATTTACACCATGTATAATATTTACAATGTGTATTGTGGTGGATGAACTTCTCACCAATTTTTTACACGGTCTAAAATCTTTCTAGGTGTGGCCCAAATATGTCATGGTATGATCATATGTTTCATGCAATGAAAAATTAAATCATAATCTAGACTTCATCTTTTTCTTGACGCCTTGGATTCATGTCTTGTAATCCTCCATGGTTCACACTATAAATGATATTCATAATGTGAATTTGTGTTTCCATATGATTTTGCCTAGTTTTATCATGGTTATTCAATTTTTATCTCTATACATGTTCCTTGAATTATCTTTTGATATGGATCCTCTAATTCAAGATTAAAAAAACTTGTTTACCTCAATTTTTAAAAAACGTGGTATCCTCTCATAAAATATGAAATAGTTAAATATCAGAAATTTTAATCATTTAATGACCACAAACAAATCCTTTTGTAACAAAATGTTTAACAAAAATATGGTTCTATTAGTTATCGTGTCATGTTTCATTTTAACCATAGATATGGGGATTCAATATGAAACATGAATCCCAAATATAGTAATTACATTTTCTATGAAACTCCATGTAGTATATTTTATGGGTTATACAGTGCATAAAAATACTTTTGTACCTCATGAGAATATTATGTACCTCAATATGATACCATTTCTAGGAAAACAATTATATTTTGTCACAAAATATAAAACTCCATGATGAATACATATCAAGGATAAAACAAATTCTTACTTTGATTGGTTAATGAAAATTTCACATTATAAAATATATGCAACCAATGTGTAATAATAATAAAGATGATAATTCCATTTTTATAACATGATACATTAAATATTCTTAAACACTTTTAAGAATAAAATATACTTCACATAAGTACCCATCCATTCATATCACATATGATATAACTTTATATCATCCAAATATTTTTCATACTTTTAAGATTCTATAAAACTTATTACATCTCTATGTAACATCTATAACGTCACTATGTATCTATATAATAAAACTATCCCACTAAACACTTTAAGTGGATAACATCTATGAAGCATGTATTTTTTTAATAATAGTGAGACCTAGTTGCCATATTTCGAATTTTTCACTCTTTGTATAAGGTGTTCAAAATTATTTACATAAAAACATATAATGTTTCGATGTTTATAACTTCTATTTTCTACATAGAACATTTCTAATTTAATCATCATCACCAATATCCAACATTTTCATAAAAAATTTCCTTGAGATAATTCTATAAAAAATGTTACACTATATATTCTTCCATTACAAAAATATCACAAACCCTTTTAGGATATTAGATGATATTGAATTTTTTATAGTGACCAAATGGTACTCTTTTAATTTATTTACTAACATACCCTAAAATCATTTACAATATTAACCAAAATTCACATTTAATTATGTCTGTTGTAATATTTTATGTTTCTTAATTTAAATTCTCTTTTCCTTTCTATAACCTGAGTAGCCTATTAGAGAATATATTCTCTTGAAAATATCATCCCAATATACAAAAAATAATAAGGTTAAGTAGTAAAAGTAATTTCACTTTGTTGTAATATTAAACAAATAAAATATTTTATCCTTACAATATACAGTATTATACATATCAAGACAAATATTTTTAAAAATAATTCATTATTCTAATAAAATATACCACTGAATTATGTGGTATCACATTCCATTATATTTTAAGAAATATCTTGGATAAACTATTTTATCCGAGAAAATATTATGTATCCTTTTTTTTATTTTAAATAATTTTATAGAATCTAATGAATCATAACTCATATGTTTGAAATCCATTATATCATATTTTTTATAGAAAATATTTTTTAACAAACAATTTCCATTATCATATAAGATAAATTAGAATAAAATACACATGTTTCATATAGAAACACATAATGTTGATATATTGTTTTTCATTTAAAACAATGATATTGAAACCTATTACTTCATATTTCAAATGAAAACTAAAATCTTCACCAATCCTATAATTTTTTTTTACTCTTATATTCTTAAAGTAATTTTAAAGTATACATCTGTTTTGTTATACTATTCAAAATAAATTAATTTATTTCTATGAAAAATAAACCAGACAAAGACTCTCTAGAGAGTTTCCAAAACTTTTTTAGGTGTCAGGTAAAATTATATCCTATGTAAATATTACCCCTAATTCCATAAATTTCATTTAGGTTTCATTGATCATCTATAAATGTTTTAAATATTTAATTTTCTATTTTTTGATTGATCTATTATTTCATTATACAATCTACATAGCATTAATGCCTATATATCACATTTGATCCTCATTTATCCTCAACAATTTGAGAAAATAGGGTAAATTTTCCTTGAACTCATTTAAAAGGTAGTATATTTTCCCTTGATAATTACATTATGATGTCCATAAACACAAAAATACTTAGGGGATAACTTTAGTGCCTCCATGTTATTGGAATTCTCAATCACATTGTGTATATGAGTGGAGTATAAATGTATATTTTTCATCTTATATTTAATTCCTTTGAATCTTTAAGTGAGTTTTTGTATGATTCTCATAGGTATATATATCAACTTATTGAACAATGTCAACATTTATTTACTCGGTATTATATTTAATTATCACATATAACTTTTTTATAATTATGAATACTTATAATGATTCTATACTAGTCTATGAAATTCCATTCATTGATTATTTATTTTCCAAAATTGATCTCAAAGAAATTTTTTATTATGATGATGACATTATAACTACCATAAAATATTTTATTAGATGAGTGTTCTATTTCAAATTCATTCAATAAAAAAATTTATTAAATATTCCCCCATTAAAAATATTACACCCTTTAAATTTCCTTCATATCAATTAGTGGTCCACTGACTATATTCTACTATGTTATACGTTTCGTTATCATTTATCTCATCACTTGGATATATAGTTTTACAATAATGTCAATCATATCAGATATAAATCTTAGATATTTGAGGAGATAATTATTTATCTTAACTTATAATATAATTCACTTTTAATATAATCCTTTTAAGGGATCCCAACTATTTTTAACCCAAATAAAATTGCAAGAATGGGTACCTAATAATATTATTATCAACCATTACTTACTTTCGTTATCGAATATAATTTTGGGGAACAAAGAATTAGCATGACCAAATCAGTTGGTTGATCAAATTCATGACAAGTGCTTGCTCTAAAAGGAATCTAACAGTTATTAATTCATATAAAAGATTTAGTCTCACCATCTTATCTCATGTATTTTCTTTATATGTATGTATTCTTATAATGGATTAGTTTTGAATCTGTATTATTTAAACTAAATCAATATGTTAAAATAATATTAATTTATTACTATGTACACAACACATAAGATATCTAGAGTTAAATCATATGAAAACTAAATAATTTATCATATGTCTTATTTAACTCCTTGTATGTATGTATGAAAACTTATTGTAGCTATTTGACTCTTTAAAAAAAAGAATACATCTATTTGAAATATAATAAATTTATATCTATTATTAGTGTATGGAATAAATTAAATATAAATTCAAATATTTTATTATGAGATATTTTTTTAATTCATAAATAAAAGAAACTATTAAAATGATAGATAAAATTAAACTATTTTCGTTTTATCCAATATGATCTTTTCATATTTTCATTTAAATGGTTTTAATATCAAGTCATTTATCTTGAAATATATGCAATATTTTATAATCATATTTATCACCGAATAAAAAACATTTATTATTTTATATAAACAATTCACATAAATCAAATAACACATATTTTTTGAAATATGACTACTATTATAAAAATTTAATATTTACATCTAAAAGGTAATCATAAATCAATATAATATATATATATATATTTAACCTTATCAAAACTATATAAATACACATTAAACCTATATCCTATCTATCAAAATGTATTTTGTTGTTCAATTCCCCTAGATTCAACAAAGTATCAGGGGGCTCACATGGGTTATTTTTCTAGAATTTAAAAAAATATATGTTTTTTTGTTAATTATTTCAAAAACACGTAATAATTAATTATAAACATATAAAAATTAATTTATTTATAAAAAATTATAAAATAAATAAATATCAAAAATTAATTTTTTTAATTTAAACATATTTTATAAATTATATAATTCAATTCATAATTGAAAAATAAAAAAAAAATCATGTATATCATATTTTACAAAATACTCAATGTTTTTAATTATGAATTTCTCTAAAATATATTATATTTTATGATATAAAATTATTATCTATGAAATATCATTTAGTTCATAGAAATCACCATGTACTATATGTCATGATATAACCTTAGTGGTATAATTCTATATTTTTTCAAAGAGTGGATCACCACTATTGATGGTTACAAATACCTCAAGTGATTCACTATAAAATTCCAAAAATTAATGGATTTAATTATCCCATTAAATATAATATTATATATTGTACTTAATAATGATTTTTCAGGTTATAAAATCGTATTTCATATAACTATAAACATTTTAAATTCATTATCATTTTTACCATAGCCAATCAGACACAAAAATGATATGAAAACTTCTTTGGTGTTTAGAATGATTAAAATATTTAGGAATACTATAAAGGGTTAGATAGTACTAAATGATTTTTTTAGGATTGAAGAACAATTATTTAATTGAAATAAATAAAGTAAAAGGAAAAAATCCTAGATCATTATGTTATGAAAAATTAAAATCATTCATAAACAAAAATAAATAACATGTACCTTTCATTGAAGATAGTTATTTACGATGTTTCTTATAAATTGTTCGATGAATACCACTTTAAAATATCGAAATAAATCTTCTTTAGTAGGTGTATACATGGGCATACTAAATAACTCAGTTCTTGGTAGAGATCTTCCTTATGTCCATGATATTGATTTATCTATCACGGAAAAGAATGGATGGAGGAGGAGATTTGGGGGTCCCTCAAGAATCTAGAATAAGTATAAAACTAATATCAATGGTGTTAATATCCATATTTTAAGCTTCAGGATTCATTGAAATCCTCCATATCATTTACTCATAAGTTATAAAATGTACAAGTAAAGGATATTAATTACAACTCTTTGTAAACATTAGCTGATCTAACTCCTAAATGCTTCATCATATGGAATGTCACTATTGATTAATGCTAAAATGGAAGATTTATGGGTGTTATATCATATTATTATAATGTTATAATTAGTCATAGGGTGTAAAATAAATCATATAATATGATTAACTACATAACAATGCCTTATGATATAACCATTCCTCATACTATGACAAAATTCGGCCATAATCATATGATATCTATATATGATATCAAATTATATTCCAATCACAATAATATGTATTTCCATTAAATAATGGATATTATTCCTTAATATATACCTCTAAGGTACCCTGTGAAATAGGCTAATATGCATCATAAATATATATATATGGTGCTAGGGTATATCTCTATAAATTGACAACCTCATCAATGTTGTGGTTGTGTAGTGTATATGTTGAACATCAAATAGATAATTTATTGGAAAAATTGAGAAGAAAATAATGTGAGGGTTTACACAAGTGGTATAGTATAATAGAAAGTAGAATGAAATTTTATTCACCATTTTTATAAATAAAGAATTATTTAGTTTCTGATACAACAGATACTAAAATTGTTCTTTCCAATCTGATTATTTGATTTATATTTTTATTTGTATGAGATCACATAATTTAATAATAATTGTGTTAAAAATTACCCCCACTTGAATTTAAATCTATTTTAATGATAGTTTATCACATTTTAATCTTTATTTTCTATCGCACCAACAATGTAACCACATGCGATGAATGGTAAATATTATATATATTTATATTCATTATGTTATTTATGGTTATACAGTAATATTCTATGTGCTTGGATTATATTTATATAATATTATTCATTTTAAGCAATGTTGAAGGTTATTATTTTATGAACTTTTAAAAAATTAAAAATTGTTTCATTAATTCATCCTCCCCTAGGATAACATCAATTGGTATTAAGGAAATACATGTACTCTTTTGGGATATATATATAACATGAAAACGTGTTATGATACTGATTTGAATTATGAATATGTATCCTATTAATTCTATTAATATGAATAGAATATAATTTTTATTATGGTAAAAATTTTAAAATATATAAATAAATAGTGTTTTCATAGTTATTATCCAGTATTCAAGATGTTCATAAAGTCACATTAAATTGGTGTAATCCCTTAATAAATGGTTAATCAAGGTTTCTTGATAAGAAATGAAATATGGACAGTGATGGGAGAGGTAGGATTGTTAGTTTTTTTTTCTATCATAAAAACAATTTATACAAGTTATTCCAATTAAAAATGATAATTAAGTTCAACAAAAACATCATAACATGTACGAAGCTGAAGATAAGGTAAAGGACATGAATCATAAAATATGGATAGAAATGTATGAAGACATTCAAATCTAAGAATTTAAAATAACTTATGATATATTTAATAGGTATATGAGATTTTCAGCACTCTATGAGGTTTTGTAGAGACTCTTGAATAATCTAATATATTAAATATATATTTTGAATTATGTCAATAAGATTTCATGATAAAATATATACACATGAAGTTATATATTGAGTTAATTTTTCATTGGATAATCTTTATAGTATTATAATTAGTTATAAAATATGGAAGGGGACTCTATTAAATAAAAAGGATAATGGTGATAAAAATCCTTTTAACCACTAATTAAACTAATGTTTAAAGATGAGAATAATCATATGAATAATGAAAGATAGAATTATAAATTCGATAATATCAACTCTCATATTTTTGTGATATTTTATTAGGGTGATGAAATCTATAGGGTAACTTTTCCCTTTAAATGCTTTAAAAGTGGATAAATTGATAACTTTTCCACTTACTGAAAAAAAAATTAAGAATAATGGTAGTAAATATGAAATTCAATAAATAATGTTTTAGATGAAAAAATTTAAAAACTATTTAGAAGAAAAAAATAATCCTAATGTATCGACACAGACGTTTTAAATAATTTTTTCTTCCAAAACAAATGTGTGTTATTTTGTGTTATACACAACAATACCATATCTATTAATTAACGAATAGAGTATAAAAGGAAATTTCACCATAGAGATCCAAATATTTTATTACTATTGGTAAAATATGACCACTAGTCAATATGACCATTATAAACTATACTCCTTCTAACAATTTTTACATTATAATTTGTAAGTAGAATTGATAAAGAATAATTAATTCACAAATAGAGAAATTATGGTGTCAAATAGTTGTTCCATGACATATGAATCCCAATTGTCAGAGATTGGGAGGGAGGTAGCATCATTGGGGTTCTCACATTACTATTCCCAATCTAAGAATCTATAGTTGTATCTATAGTAAAATCACATGTCGTATAAGTTCAAGTTAGTGGAAATTACCACTTGGGCTATCTTAGTTGAGCCGCCCCATGAATCTATAACCATCAAAAACCATACTGTTATGTCATATTTCGGTTTTATAAGGGATTATTTTTTATGTTCTTTGTTTCTTAAAATTAAATTCCATTGTATCAATAAAAAAATTTCCATCAATTCCAATTTTAAGAATAGTTTGTCTTATTAAAACTGAGATATAATTTGATAAAATGCTTTTTGGATAAAACTTGTACATTAAAATAATGATACAAATATTTATAATAATCTAAAATATTATTAATAACACCTATTTTAATGAAATTTTTTGATAAAACCAATCCTATTTAAATATTAATTATAAAATAAATATTTTTTTTCAAGTGTCAAAAACTTTTCTACTCAATTTAAATATGAAATTTACTTTATTAAATATGGAATTAAATATATAAATATTAGAATTATTATATTTATATAATTATTATTATAAAAAAATATCATCTTTTAAATCGTAATGCCAAAATTAGGCTAAGGTAAATTAATTATAATTTTTTAAAATACTTAATTTTTTATAAATAGTAAAATACACATAGTGTTCTTTGGTATGTTTAAAGACTTAATAATTATGTTATAATTTTTAATGACTAATTAACCATGTTAAACTACCTAAAATATTTTATTTTTTAAATAACAACTATTTTTATTACATTATAATCGGTTTTCAGGCATATAATTTACCTTTCATTGTCTAAAATGAAAAATATAACATTAAAAACATTATTTTGGTGGAAACATTACTTTTTCATGAAATAATAGGTAATATAAAATGATGATAAACTACTTTGGATTAAAATAACATAAATTATCACCCATGTGTCCAAGACCATGGGAAAATACTAGGGGAAATCTCATGGTTTTTCATTATCCACAACCAAGGTTTCCAAGGCACATATTTAGAAATTAATAATAAAATAGTTCACTTTTGCTATAACTTCCCACCGATTTATATATTTATATTACCTCCCAATACATAAACATTATATATATTTTAGTTTTACTTCCCTTAGAGTCCTATCAAGGAGTCATTATGCCCCCAATGTCCCAATCCTCATATTTTAGGAACAAATCATCAAGTTAAGGGAAATATCCTTCACTTCTCTTCATTTTAAGAACCTCTTTTTCCATATGTATTATTAATGTTATTATTACTCTGTATTATTTACTTTTTATTCATTCCAAAACTTCAAATTTTGTTTTATAAATGTTATAACCATTCCCTCTATCCTTTTTCCCTTTTCTAAAACCATGTTTTATACACATTATACATCTGCTTTTACTTTTCCAAATTTCTATCTTCTCCCCAAGAAATTCTATTTTGTTGTATTTATTTTGAATACCTATACATATTAAGTTTCTAGATTTATTAAGAAATATATGAAAATTATTATTTTATTCTTTTATGTACATATATAAAACATTCATTCCCATTCCGTGGGATAAAAATGACTTAATGGTCATGATTTTTAAACACTTTTGAAATGCCATGATATTGATATGAAACGATTTTTGTTTTATTAGCCATGGGTTATTTATGAAATAATTTATTATGATCTATGTGACTCATATAAAATTTAATACATATAACGGGTGTTCCCTGATATCACTCCAATTCATTGGTTAAATACTTTAATCACTAAATATGACTAATTTTATGATAATTTGATGAATAACCTCGCTAATATTTATGGCACCTCGATGAAAAACCATTTTGATATTATTATTAATATCTCATTTACATTTTGTTGAAAAAATTTAATGTTATGATTAATATAATTTTTATTATCATATGACTTATGTTCCCTTTCTCGTGCCTTAATGATATTCCTCGTGTCCTTATTGTTATTCCTCAAGATCACATATAAATTATTTCCATTGTATTACCTTACTATAAATTATGCTAGCCCTTTTCTTTGATGTGTTTCCATGGGTTATGAGATACCATAAACTTAATTAGTATGAACCATTCAATAATCCCTTAATGTGTATTAGAATAAGTTTTTGTGTTTTTAGGTATTATGTACCTACTTTCAATGAAACAAAATTTCAAAAGACCCTCAATTTTAACAATGTAATGAAAATTAATGTACTAAAAGGTAGGATACCATAGTTGGTATCAAAATATGGTTTAGTTATTTTTGGAAGTTAGTATTTGAAACCTTTAGGAGGAACCCTATGGAAAATTTTAAATATAGTAAAATATCTCGGTATTTTGGTTATGTATTACGTAAGTTGTTTGTGAAAAAATGAATCTATGTCTAGATATGATCAAGTGGGTGTGTATCTGACACAGATGTATAGAGGGGTAAAACCAGAAAACATTGATTTCAACTAGAGTCGGACAATTACTGGTTCAAGAAAAAGGGCCTTTCATCCCTCCTTTTTTGACACTAATATGGGATATGTTTGGTTAATCACATGCATTTAATAAACCATTATAAAGGATATATATAAAATTTAATTTTTTTGTTGAATATCATCTTTAAGCATAATGTTTTAAGTCATAATATTCCATTAGAATAATAATTTTATTTAATGATACTCATTTCTCACTAAAAAATTATTCTTTTATAAAATGGTGGAAAATAGGAGGGACTACGTAAATGGTGAGCACAACGGACCATGAATTTACATCCCTTTGATGGATTCTAGAATGGAAAATATCATGAGAATGATGCATCAGCTGACTCTATTTCTGATAAATAACATGAATCTTGCTGAGAGACCAAATTTACCTATAAGGGAAAAACATTACTTTGAGTACTTTATACTTTTGATGATCACATTATTTTAGGGGAACTGCTAAAACATTGAATGTGGAAAAATAAATAAGCTCCATTGGAAATATATTTTATGTTCTCTAGTGTTCGGAACAAGATAAAGTCACTCTGGTTGTGTACGGCTTAGAGGGGGAATCTGATCAATGGAGGACACTGATTAAAAAAATACAAGAATGTTCATAGATTCTATGGAGTGGGAAGTGTTCAGAGGAACCTTTTTCAAAAAATATTTCTCTTGTTCGATGCGAAAAAAATAGAGAATGAATTTATAGAGCTTAAGCAGAAAGAAAAAATAATTTATGGGAAGTTATGAGATGAAATTCATAAGACATTACCCTTAGAGGTTGATAATTCTCATATATCCCAATGTAATGTTTGATAGATTATTCAATGGACTAAAACCCCATATATGGAAAAATCTTTCCAATCAAGACTATAAAAATTATGAGGAGATGGAGGTGAGTGTTGTGGAGGTTGAAATAGAGTTTGGAGATATGAATTGGTCCTACTGATCGAATAAAAATAAGAGATCAATGGATCTATGATTAGGGAGGAACATTTATAATGGAATATAAGGAATGAAAGTGCAACTTCCCACACGAAAAAATGGAGAGAATAATAATTTAGGAAAGTACATTCTTGGGATTCATGATTGTTAAAACTATGGATGGGATGTCTGTATTGATATAAACTGCCATGGTGAGGTGAAGCCTCAGCTTCTCAAAACTAACAACAAAGGGAAAATGGTATTGGTCTGGCCTAAATTCCAATTCTTCAAATGTAGAAATATTAGAAACATTTCCAATCATAATCCAAATCATTAGATAGTAGATGGGAATCACCATCAACCTTAGCATAGGAAAATAGATAAAGGTCTCTCATTTTATTTTACAAAAACTAAAGTGGAGGCACCAAATGATGTGGTTCTAGGTAATATCATTGTTTTCTCAAATATTGAATGTACTTTATTTGATTATAGTTCTATGTATAACATCATTTCCTATAATTTTGAAAATAATATAGAATCAATACATGAACTAATAAATTTAGATTTATCATTAAAGACTCAAGGAGGGATTATCCATCTGTATAGAATGTATAGAAACTATATTATTCACTTTAGCGAGCACAATCTCATCACAAATATAGTAATCATTCCCATGATTGAATTCAATACAATACTAGGTATGGAATGGATCTCAATGTATAATAATAATATCAACAGAATTTACAAGTAAAATTTAGTAGTATTGAATGGATAGCTTACAGTAGTTTCCAAAAAAAGAGATATATTAACCTTATATTTATGTAGAAGAACATCTCATAGACATATTTATGGAAATAATCAGTGAAGATGGAAAATTAAATAAATTATACGAATAGAAAATTTCCCCATCATATTGGAATACATTACCATATTTCATTAGAAGTTACTTCGATCTCCCTCATAAAGAGAGTTAGAGTTCCCTATTGAACTCTTTCCTAGGTCCAAGACAACATCAAATACCCCGTATACAATAGAAAATTTGGAGCTTGTGGAATTAAAGAATAAATGCCCAGATCTTTTGGAGAAGGGGTTTATCCAACCAAGTGTGTCTCCTTGGGGAGAACATGTTCTCTTTGTAAAGAATAAATATGGATCAATGTGTCTTTTCATAGATTATAGGGAACTTATTTAGATCACATAGAAGAATAAGTACCCACTTCCAATGATTGATGATTTATTTGACCAGCGTCATGGGGATCAATTTTTTTCCAAAATTTTTATTTGATCTAGTTATAATTAATTGAGGGTGATGAAAGAATATATTCAAACGAATTATTTCTAATCAATATTTGGGAATTTGAGTTTGTTGTCACACCCTTTGTCTTTCCTAATTCTCCTCTTATATTTATGGACTTTATGAATAGAGTCTTTAAGGTCTACCTTAATAAAATTTTGGTAGTTTTTATTGAAATATTCAGATATATATAAAAACTCATGAGGAAAATGAGTATCATATAAGGGTTATATTGAAAACTCTAAGGAATGAGAGGGAACATTATAACCATTGAAGAAATATAAGTTTATCGTTCAATAACTAAATTTGTTTAATAGTGGTTGTATCCTACAATAATAACTTATATTCCTAGTTTCCATGGTTTAGTTGGTTTGTATAAGAGGTTTTTGAAATAAAATTCTTTACATTCTAGTGTACTAACCAAGTTAACTAAAAAAGGGGATAAGTTAATCTGTACAATGGAGTTTGAATAATGTTTCCAATAGCTAATGAATATATTGGTTACTATAAAAATATTAAATATTCCCGTTATTATAATAGGATTTGTTATTTTTAGTGATGCATCTCTATAAGGTATTGGGTAATCCTCGTGGAAAATGAAATGGTCATTTCTTATGAATCTCGATAGTTAAAGCCTCATGACCAGAATTATTTCAATACCCTATGATTCGACAGTATGCTTCTCTTTTAATAATACAATAGCTTGCGATGTATGCCACTACGAGTTCTAGCACATCACGACAAATCAAACTGGCCATTTAAATAAAATTTATGAATATTAATACCCACTTTTTGAAATTTTATAAATATTATTTTTCAAAATGGATGTCATTTTTGGATTTGGAATATCAAATTTTTCTTAGGGTGATTTTTTGGTATTTTTCTGAGAATGTTTAATTTTTTATGAATAGTGAAAAACACAGCGTTATTTTTAACACCAAATTTTTATTTAAATAGTTATATTTATTTTATATTTATTTTAATGAAAAAATATATACATAATACCTATATTAGTAAAATTAAATTCATTGAAGTCATTTTATAATAAGTTTAGATATATAAAATTTTATTAATCTGTTTACCGTCTTTTACCCACCTTCTGGGCACTTTTGCAAATCTGTATAAAAATTAATTTTACTCCTTATTTTAATTGAATTTAAAAAATATGAGAGACACAGTTTAAATTAGTATGTAGATTTTGGTTCAATAAGATGAAAATAATTTTTGGTGTATACGGACTTTGGACTTTTATTTACCATTGTTAAAAGTATATAGGGTAATTATAGGTAAAAACTATATTATAATTACCCTAAAACATGTCTTAATTCTATATGATAAGTTTATTTCAACTGAAATCAACCATATGAATGAAATATGACCATTTTGATCCACCTGGATTAGATTTGGACATTTGATATTATTTCCTTTAAACAACAGTTAAAAGTGTTAAATTCACATTTTCATAACTAAAACATTTTTAATATTGGGTTATACATTAGATAAATTAATCTATAAATACTCATTATAAATATAAGATAATTTACTACATAATGGTATTTTATTTGTAATTTTTATACATTAAATAATTAAATTTATTTATGACACAATGATGGTGCATTAATTACATTATTAATGAAAGATTAAAATAATTGATATTATAAATATTAAAATAAATTTAATTTAGCCTTTTAATGAATTATAATAATTTTCTAGGTTAATATGAAATGTTAGGGTTGATTAAATAATTTTTTTTCTAGTGATAAAGTTGTTATGACTTTAACAAAAATAGAATACCAAATAGTGTCACAATTGACAAAAATGAGTTTTTAAAACAAATACTATATTATTAAATGACAAAATATTCTTAAAAATCTAAGGTTCATCCAAAGTAAATAGATAAGGTTTTATATTTCAATAATGAACCACTTGGGATTCTATTGTCTTTTTATAGTACATTTATTGTCCATTTATTATAATAATACAAGAATACATGGTAAAAGTTAAACTATTTAACTATGAGTTAAATATACAAGATACGGTTAATATGGTGATGTAAACCTATCTAAAAACATTTTTATGAGAGGTTTTAGTCCCATACACACCTTATCCTTTAAATAAATCCATTTTGTGCCATTAGAAACCGAAAATGATTTTATTATAAAATAATATTTCAAGCTTTTCCTAAGGTTCACCTCACCTCTCTTGTTAAATGGCACTTCCCCTTCTATCAAAATCACACGTTCCTAGACATTTGGATCGGCCAAACCCAACAAACATATCCTTCCTTCTACCCTCACTTCATCTTAGAGGCTTTAAATTTAACAGAAAGGCAACCTAAGGATCCGTTTTGATCAAATCAAAAGGAAGCACCTAAAGAAGAGGTAATAATTTCGTCACCTCTTTCAAAGTTATCTTTTTCTTCAACTTCCTATTCCTTTGTTCTTTAAATACCAAAAATAATAACTCTATTACCTTCTATATACTATGATGTTAGTATAAAATTGGTACAACCATATTTATTATTCTATACATACTATGAAGGACAATGTCAATATACGTGCATATATACAGCTTACCGTCTCCATGTGGTGGTGTATTTGTTATTCAATACTTCATTATTTGGATTGGTATAATAATGATGTATAATTAATTTAAATAATAAATTTAAAATTTTAATGATTATTTATATATGATATAGAATCCAATTATTTATTATTTCGCCTTCAACTGAATGATATTTTTGCTTGTGCGTATGTATGTAATACTGTCTCCATGAACGTGATGAGATTCATTCCTTGTTGTAACCATTAAAGAATATTTTCATTTGATGATTAAATAAATGTTTAAAGAAATTAATATCATTCTGGATATGAATCAAATACATTCTATCCATAACAAACATGACTTATGTAACAAAACATATAGAGGAAAAGCAATCAGTTAACACCCAAAACAATGATACTACTGAAATATCATTAACAAAGAAATATTAGAGGATCATGTATGATATCATATTTAGGTATGTAGTTCTTGTATAATTTAATAAAAATTATTTAACAATTTTACATAAGATTAATGTTTCATCAACCAAGGAAAAGTATAAGGTAATGGTTAATTTTAGAATCTCTTTATTATCTAAGGTTTTTTATACGTGAGTATCAACTGGGACCTCTTTATAATCCATATCCATGTTTCTTAAAAATTTATTTCAAAAAAATTACTATTTCCAAGACAATTGGTTAAATTCATTTATACCCTTATTTGACTTTTTATAAAAAAAATTGAATGTAATATTTCTGTCATTTTCCAAACAAGGTACATTGTGACCTTTTGGACAACAATAAGGATATAATTTTATTTTAACTTATGCAGCGGGTGCAACAATTTTCCACCTTAATAACACCTTCGAAGCTTCCCGTACAAGATTATAAGAATATTTTCAAAATAAATGTTTTCTTTTATAATTACATGAATTCTAAATGATTTTAAAATATAAAAAGGTATTTCTCTCAAATATTTTTGATTTCATCTATTTCAGCATCCTTTAATGGATTTTGCACTTATTTGAAGTTTATTTATTATGATAAAATATTCCATATTTTGTTGAAGGTTTTTCGGATATAGATGTGTTATTTTCATATCATTCGTGTTTTATGGTTAATTTAGTAACATTTCATATGCTAGTTTTAATATGACTGTTTATGTCATGCTTCGACCTTTTCAGATGAAGAATGAATTGGGCATAGTAAGTGATTGGTAGAGCCCACTGTAGATCCTAGATGCATCCATAGGTCTTGATGAGACAAACTAGTGTCTTGGCATAAGGCCTTGGAAAAATTATTATTTTTAGTCTTGGATCGAGTCCTTGACAATGTGGTTATGATGTCTGGAATTATGTATTCCATCATTATGAAATTGGATACTAATATTACATATGATTATTCAACTAGTAGAATATCCATGTGAATAATAAAATGGCATTATTTTATTTATCTTTTCCATATTATGGTGAATGTTTTGTTTAAAACACCTATGTTTTAGTCTTATATAATGCCTTAAATGTTTATTCTTATTTATGAAATATTTTTCTCTATTGGAATCCTTAATGAGCATTTGAGGTCCCCACAATCTATATTTTATTTTTCCTAGGATGCGAAGAAGTATATTATAATTAACCTATAGGACGAGGCTAAAGGATATGAGTGTGTTCAATGGAGAAACAATGTGGTTTTTTCATTTCATGTTGTAATGTAAAACTCATGGATGTATCTAGTACTTCCATGGCTATAAAACAGCTCGCCCTTTTGGGACATGATTCCATGTACCATTCCAATGTTATATAATAATTTACCAACTCTGGGTAACTGGGGTTGGGGAATTACAGTTGGTATTAGAAGAATTTTTGCAAAAACCGTGGAAACTAGATTTAGAAAAACTTTGATTAGAGAACATTACCCTAAGATAGAATTTATGTATTAGTATAGATGAACATCCAAAAATTTTGGTAGTGTAAATATTATGTGGGTTTTCCCAGAAATACATCACTGTCTAGATATGAGCAGGTAGAGGTGTCTGTGGAATAGATATACCTAGGAGTGAAAACTCTTATTAGGAGTTTTGAGCTTGACCTGGGGTATCCTGGTACACAACAACGTGCATTGCTTCACTCTTGGATACGACACTCCCAGGGGATATGGTTAGGATAATTCCCATTTTCATTACAAGAAATTATGAAGTATTTATGAGTATATAATTTATCAAAGAAACCATTTTTATGATTATGTATTACATCCAAAAACTATTCAATTTATGTTAAGTGTTTTACAAGTTTGGAATTATGTAATGTGATTCGTAAAACAATCTAGTGTGAGACATTGTTTAGAAATGGTGCCTAGTTGAAGGAATGGAAACCATATCAATGCATTTAATCCATTTAGGGACTTCCCTCCTACTCATGATAATTATAGTGGAGCTGGCGATGGAACTGGTTCTGATCATCTTATAACCATACTAGGACAACTCACTTAGGTTATGAATAATATACTTACTCGTATAGAGCACCTTGATCCACAATGCAGAGGAGAAATGTTAAACTATTTCATGATGCAAAAAAAACTAACATTCAATGGGACTACAAATCCATTTATAGTTGAGCAATGGGTAAGTTCGTTAGAGAAAATATTTCATGCTTTCGGGAGTAGCGAAAGGGAAAAAGTTGACAAGGCAGTTTATCGCCACATAGGAGATTCAGATCAATGGTGGTCATTGAATCAAAACACAAAGTAAGATTATGAAGAATCAAATATGTAATGGAGGGTGTTTAAAGATATTTTCTTATAAAAATACATTCCTCATGACCATCGAGAAGATATGGAAAGTCAATTTCTAAGTTTGAAGCAAAAGGATGATGAGAATGTCGCAAAGTATGTGGCTATCTTTACAAGGTTAGCAAGGCATGCTGCAAATTATATATGAAACCCATGGATTAAGATTGATGAATTATTTTGTGGGTTAAAACAATTTCTCCATAGATTATTAGTCTCACAATACTTCTCGTCATATGAAGATATTTTCTCATGTTCCATCAAGACCTAAAAATAATTCTTTAAGTATTACGATTTTAAAGAAAAGTATGAGAAGAAGAGATCTTCCTAACACTCTAGAAATTAAAATAATGGGGATAAGGGCATTGTTGATTATCCATTCAATAGTAAATGTTGGAACAAACATCGTGGTAATTTCTTGATGGGAATGAGAGTCTGTTAGAAGTGTGGTGAAAAAAGGCCACCATGCTCATGATTACAAGGGAAAGAAAGTGGATTTCAGTGTTGAATGGTAAAATTGTAGAGAAATGGGGCATTATGAAAATTAATTTCCTAATATCCAATGAAACATACCTCTAAAAAGGCCAAGGGAGAAAGGCTGAGCTTATGTAATCACTACTGCTGAGTTTGAAGCTCCGAATGATGTGGTGGTAGGAAATTTAATGGTTTCCTCAAATTTAGCCAATGCTTTATTTGATTATGGATCATCGCATTGTTTCATATCTTCCTAGATTTCTACTAAAATTATATATTTCCTATTGGATTTACCAAGGGAGTTTTTAGTCAAAACTCTTAAGGGAAGTATCATAGCAACACAGTTTTGAGAATCAGTTCCCATTAGGGAATATAAACGTACATTATCTGCTGATCTCGCCATCAAACCCATGATTGAATTTGATATAATCCTCAGTATGGATTGGATTTCGGACCATGATGTGGAAATTTATTGTAAGAAGAAGTATGTAACAATTTTTGAAGATGATAAAGAGTAATTTATCTTTAGAGGAGAAATGTCACCATATGATTCTTATCTACATCCACCCCAAGTAGCTCTACTAAATTCAATTACTGGGGAGGAAAAAAATGATAAAATATGGGTGAGGAAAGGAATGTTCAAATAGAGGATGTACCTATTATTTAAGAATATGTTGATGTGTATCTAGTGGACTTACCCGGACATCCACCAGAATGGGAAATTGAGTTTCCCATTGACTTAATTCTTGATTCAAGGCCCATATCGAAGACCCCTTATAGAATGGAAACTATAGACTTAGTGGAACTAAAGAAATAACTAGATGAATTGAGTAATAAAGTTTTTAATCAACCTAGTGTTTATCTATGGGGATCACATACACTTTTTTTAAGAAGAAAGATGGATCTATGAGGTTGTGCATTGACTATTGGGAGATCAATGCTACAACAACAAAGAACAAATATCCACTACCTCGCATTGTTGATTTATTCGATCAACTTCATGGAGCTCAATATTATTAATGATTTAAATTTGATATAGTTATCATTATTTGTTCGTGAAGAAGGAAGAAATTTTAAAAACATCATTTTGAAACAGGTATGGGAATTATAAGTTTAAAGTAATGCATTTTGGGCTAACTAATGCACCCTCTGCTTTCATGGATCTAATGAATAGAGTATTCCATGTATATGTTGATGACTTTTTAGTGGTATTTATTGATGATATATTGGTGTTCTCCAAATGTTAAAAATATCATTAAAATTGATTGTGCATTATTCTAAAGACTCTTTGATGAAATGAATTGTATTGGAAGATTATCAAATTTGAATTCTGGCTTTAGGATATCTCTTTTCTTTGACATATTGCCTCTAAGGATAGAATATATATTGATCCTTCAAAGACAAAGGAAATACATGAATGGCTAGCACCGATTCTTATAACTGAGGTATGATATTTTATTATTTTAGTAGTTTATTATCAGTGTTCTGTCCTAACTTTTTTCTGATTGGCTAACCCATTAAAAAATCTCACACGTAAAGGGGTTAAATTTTTTTGGACAAATGAGTGTGAAGAATGTTTTGATGAACTGAAGAGAAGATTGTTCAATGCTCATATCTTTACTCTACCAGCAGGGAATGATGAGATTGTTATTTATAGTGATTCTTTAAAGAAAGGACATGGTTGTTTCCTTATGCAAAATGATAGAGTTATTGAATACACTTCACGACAGCTAAAAATTCATGAAAAAAAACTATCCCACTCATGATCTTGAGTTAGTAGATGTAATATTTTCTCTAATGATATGGAGACACTATCTCTATGGTTAAAATGTGAGATTTATATTGATCATAAGAGCTTGAAGTATATATTCTCCCAACATGAGGCAAACGATATGGCTCAAACTACTCAAGGATTATGATTGCAATATACACTACCACCCGGGGAAAGAAAATAATGTGGCGGATGCTTTGAGCAGAAAGGATCATGGAGTTCTGAATAAGATGAGAGTTGAAACAAATCCTGTGTTCTGGGATATAGTAATATGGATATGGAAATAATAATGGGAGGTGAAACATCGATACTTTTTCAGATGGTTTCCAAACCATATTTACTACAAAGGATAAATAATTATAAAACTGATGATGAGGAGTGTCGAAAGAAAATTAAAGTTGTGAATGATGGGAGATTGATTGAATTCATGTATGAAGATAATATTTTAAAATTTGGGGAGAGAATTTTTTTTCCCTATATACCTAATCTGAAAATGAAATTTTTGGATGAATCTGATAGATCCAATTTCTTTGTACGCCCTGGTAGAACTAAGATGTATATAGATTTCAAGGAACATTTTTGGTGGGACAATATGAAGAGGGAGATTAGAGATTATGTGTCAAGATTTATGGTTTGTCAATAGGTTAAGGCTAGAAGAAAACATCCTAGACGATTCATGCAACCTCTTCCCATGTCCGAGTGGAAATGGGATGATATTACGATGGACTTTTTCATGGTTCTACCAATGACTCCAAGAAGGAATGATGCAATATGGGTTATTGTTGATCGTCTTACCAAGTCATCACATTTTCTTGCTATAAGAGATGATTTAAAACCTGAACGTTTAGCAACACTATATATTAATAATGTTTTAAGACTACAAGGTGTACCCCTATCAATTTGTTTTTACCACGATCCATGTTTTACATCAAGATTCTAGAAAAGGCTTCGGAAATCCCTAGATACTTAAATTTGTTTGAGAACAGCCTACCACCCAAAAACTGATGGAAAATCATAACGGACTATTCATACCCTAGAAGACATGTTGATATCTCTCTCACGTGACTTTCAAGGTTTGTGAGATCGGTATTTACCTTTTGTAGAATTTTACTATAAAAATAGCTTCCATTAAAGTATTCAGATGGCACCATATAAAGAGTTATATGGAAAGAGATGCCAGACACCAACTTGTTGGGATGATGTTGGTGAACGATAACATGTAGGACCAGAACATGTTGATAAATAAAAGGAAAAGGTGAAGATTATTGAAACTCACATCAAATAATCTCATAGTTGGAAAAATGGATATGTCAATAACCCAAGGAAAGATTTGTAATTTCAAGTAGGAGATCATGTTTTTTTGAAGGTATCTCCATGGAAGGGAGTTATACGATTCGGAAAGATGGGTAAATTAAGTCCCAGGTACATCGGACCTTTCGAAATTCTAGAACGAATTGGGGTTGTAACTTACTGTTTGCAAATACTCCTAGTCTCTTCAAAGTTCATGATGTGTTAAACTTATTATTGTTGTGAAAATACATTCTAGACCCAACGCATGTACTCACCTACCAAGAAATAGGACTAGAACCTAATCTATATTATTGTGAAGGGTTGTAAAGATTCTTGATACCATAGAATAAGTGTTGAGAAACCTGATGACTGATCTGGTAAAATTTCTTTGGAGAAACCATAAAATGGAAGAGGCAACATGGAAACCCCAGGAACTTATGATGAAGAACCACCCGAGTCTTTTTATGCAGTCATATTCTAGAAATTTCATGAATGAAATTATTTTAAGGAGGAAAGAATGTAACACCCCAAGCTTCCACGGTACACTTCTCTTTTAATAATACAATAGCTTGCGTTAGATGCAGCTTCAACTTCTAGCACATCATGACAAATCAAACTACCCATTCAAAAACATGTTTTGAATAGTAATACCCACTTTTGAAATTTTATAAATTTTATTTTTCAAAATGGACTTCATTTTTGGATTTTTAATATCAAAATTAGCATAAGGTGTATTTTTGGTATTTTTCTGAGAACTTTCAATTTTTGATGAATAGTGAAAAACACTGTTTTATTGTTTAAAAACAACTTTTCATTTAAATAATTATATTTAATTTAAATTTATTTTAATTTCAAAATAAATACATAATACCTATATTAGTATAGTGTAATTTCTTGGAGTTATTTTATAATAAGTTTAGATATATAAAATTTAATTGAACTTTTTACCGTCTTTTACCCACCTTCTAGACACATTTGCAAATTTTCATAAAACCTAATTTTACAGCATCTGTGAATTGAATTTCAAAAATACAATAGACATAGTTAATATCATTAAGTAAAATGTGGTTTAATAAGATTAAAATATTTTTTCGTGAATAGTAACTTTTTGTTGGTGAATAGTAACTTTTTAGATAAGTTTATTTCGAACAAAATCAACCTTAGAAAATAAAATATGATTATTTTGATCCACTTGAATTAGATTAGGACATTTATTATTACTTTATTTTAAGAAGTGTTGAAAGTGTTAAATTCAAATTTTCATTTCTAAAACTTTTTTAATATAGGGTTACACATAAGATAAATTCAACTATAAATATTCATTAGAAATATAAAAATATTTATTACATCGTGGTATTTTATTTATAATTTTTAGACATTAAATAATTAAATTTCTTTATGACATAATGATGATTTTGTAATTACATTATTAATAAAAGATTATAATAATTGATATTATAAATATTAAATAAATGTGATTTGAGCATTTTAATGCATTAAACTAATTTTCTAGCTTAATATGATATGTTTAGGTTGATAAATTATTTTTTTAAGTGATAAAGTTATTATAACTTTAATAAAAACGAAATTCCAAATAGTGTCAAAATTGACATAAATGAGTTTTCATAACAAATACTATATAATTAAATAATATAATATTCCTAAAAATCTAAGGTTCTGCCAAAGGACTTATATAAGGTTATATATAACAATAATGAACCACTTGGGGTTCTCTTAACTTTTTATTGTATGTTTATTAAACATTTATTATAATAGTACTCGAATACATGAAAATAGTTAAACTATTTAACTAAGAGTTAATAAAATATATGGTTAATATGCAGATGTAAACCTGTCTAAAACCTATTTTTTGAGAGTTTTTCAACTCATACCCACCATAGACTCAAAATAAATTCTTTTTGTTAAATTTGAACCAAAAATTATTTTATTATAAAATAATATTTCATGCTTTTTCTAAGGTTCCCCTCACCTCTCATATAAAAGGGCACTTCCCCTTCTCTCAAAATAACACCTCCAAAGCCATTTGGCTCAGACAAACCCTAATAAACTATCCTCGAAACATCTCAATCCTCATTTTAGAGGCCTTCATTTGATCATAAATCCAACCTAAGGATCCCTTTTGATCAAATCAAAAGGAATCACCTGAAGAAGAGGTAATAATTTCATCACCTCTTTCAAAGATATATTTTTCTTTCACTTCCCCTTTCTTTGCTGTTTCCATACAAAAATAATAACTCCAGTAACATATACATATTGTGATGTTATTATATAAATGTTATAACCATATTCATTAATGTATCCATCCTATGAATCACAAAGTCACCATGCGTGTGTACGTATGGCTTACCATCTACATGTCATGGTGTAGTTCTTATTCAATACTTCATTATTTGGATGGTCATAATAATGATGTATAATTGATTTAAATAATAAATATAACATGTTATTGATTCTTTATATATGATATATCATCCAATTATATATTATTTCACCTTCAATTGAATGATATTGTCACTCGTGCGCACGTACGGATTACCGTCTCCACAAAAACGATGAGATTCATTCCCCATCGTAACCATTCAAGAATAATTTTAATTCGATAATTAAAAATAATGATTAATGAACATGATATCAGTTTGAATATGAATCAAATACATCTTTTCCATAACAAACATGACTTACGTAACAAAACATATAAAGACAAACGAATCAATTAACACCTGAAACCATGATACTACTGAAATATCATTAACAAAGCAATATTATAAGATCATATATGATATCATATTTATGTATGTATTTCTTGAATAATTTAATAAAAATGATTTAACCATTATACCAGAGTTTAAAGTACCATCAACCTAGTAAAAGTATAAATTAAGGGTTAATTTTACAATCGCTTTATTATATGTGGTTGTTTCTACGTGAGTATCTACTAGGACCTCTTTATCATCCACTTTTGTGTTTCTTAAAAATGTATTTCAAAACATTTTTACAATTTCCTAGACTATAGATTAAATTCATTTATAGCCTTTCCTGACATTTTATAAAATGTTTTTAATGGAATCTTTCAATCTTTTTCCAAACAATGTAGATTGTGACCTTTCCAAAAAAATTAAGGAATGAATGTCTTTTCACATATACAGCGGGTGCGGCTATTTTCACCATTATTATAGTATATATGCTTCCCTTACAAGCATATAAGAATATTTTCAAAATTAATTCTTTTTTTATAATTATGTTCCTTTTAAATGATTTCAGGATAGAAAGAAATATTTATCTCAAATAGTTTTGATTTCATCTATGTCAATATCCTTTGATTGATTTTACACTTGTTTGAAGTTGATTTATTATGATACAATATTCCATATTGTATTAAAGGTTTTATGATATGTTTTACTATGGATGTGTAATTTTTATACCATTCATGGTTTATGGTTAATGTGTAGACATTTAGTATTCTTGTTTTAATAAGAATATTTATGTCATGTTTGAACCTTTTCATGTGAGGAATGCATTGGACTTAGTACGTGATGGGTGGATCCCACTATAGCTCCTCGATGCATCCATAGGAATCATGAAACAAACAAGTGTCTTGGAACAAGTTCATGAAAAAATCATTATTTGTATTCTTGGCATGAGTCTTGACTATGTGGTTATGATGTCCGACATTATGCATTCCATCATTGTAAAATTGGCTATTGATATTACAAGTGATTATTCGACTAGTATAATATCTATGTGGATAAGTAAATTCAATTATTTGATTTATATTTTCCATATTATACTAATGTTTATGTTTAAAAGGCCTCTGTTTTAGTCTTATACATTGCCTTAAATTTTTGTGCTTATTTGTGAATGTTCCTGCTATATTTATATCCTTACTGAGCATCTAAGATCACCTCTTTCTATGTTTTATTTTTCCCACGATGCGAATAAGTATATTAGGATTAACCTGTAAGGATATGCTAAAGTATATAATTGTGTTCAAAGGGGAAATAATTTTGTTTTTTTATTTCTTTATGTAATGTCAAACTCATGTATGTATCTAGTACTTCCATGGCTTCTAAAATGATCGGTCTTTCCGGGAATGATTCCTTATATCATGCCAATGTTATGTAATAATATGCCAAATCTAGGTAACTTGGGCCGGGGAGTTACAATTATCCTACCCATAACATATAGTGGGCTATAGTTGTTAACTTTGATGATATGTATGTACTGTCATTAGGGTTAGAAATGTGATATATACACAAAACACCAAATTTTTAATTATATATTCACACAAAAGGAATTGAACAAGAGACAAAGGAGTTGGTTGGAACTTATAAAATAATATTATTATCCAATTCATTATCAACCTAGAAGAGAAAACAAATCCATATATTCTTTAAGTTGTAAATTACCTATTGTTCAAGAAATGATGTAAATTCATGGAGACCCTTTGACCAAAGACATAGTAAAATAAGAAAATTGGAAAATTAAGGTTAGTGAATTCATCAACCCTGTCCTAAATGATTTTCAAACATCATTACTACATGAGGTTTATATATCTCAAAGGGAATATCCCTTTTAAAAAAATAATATAGAGGTGTGAAGAATGGTTTGTTTACAGAGTTCAATAATTATCAAGAAGGTGTACAAATGTTTCGTACAATTCTGTGTATTCTATCTATTCTAGAAATAAATAAGGAGCTAATGGATAAATTTCATATCTCTACTTTCTCTATACATCCTGGAAGCACTAAAATTTATAGGGACCTTGATGATAATTATTTATTAGATAACATCAAAGGGGACATTTCTTACCACACTCCATGGTGCATTGTGTGTTAAAAAGTGAAGGCAGAGAGACAACTTCCTAAAGGGATATTACAATCACTACCCATACCAACAAGTAAGTGCAATGATATCACTAAGGAATTTGTCACCAGTGTCTAGAGAAAATCCAAAAAACAATGTGATGTCATTTATATTAGATCATCTCACCATGAATTCCCATATTATCTCTATTTGGGATGATTTATCTCATCACCAACATTACCTGATTTATATAAAAGAAGTGGTGAGGTTTCATGGAGTTCCACTTTCTACCATTTCTGATCATGATCTAAGGTTCGCATAAAATTTTTCGAGAATTATTCCACATGCTCTGATTGTGGTATTTAATTTCAATATATCCTATTGACCCTAACATAAAGGAAAATTTTAAAGGATTATTCCTACACATGAGGACATGCTGAGAACATGCTCAGTAGAATATAAAATTGTATGGAATAAAAACCACTTGTTATTTTAGTACTCATATAACAAAAACATCCATTCAATTATTCAAATGTCACCCTAAGAATATATCTATGTGAAGAAAATTATAACTGATAATATATTTTTTGATATTGTTGGTGAGAGAACGATTCTTGGGCCTTAACTTGTAAAAGAGATGAAAAATGGTTTATTACCATGCAACTACACATAAAGGCTTCTTTAAGTCCACAGAACAGTTATGCTAAAAACTATAAAATGGATGTGGAAATTGGTGTTGGATAAAAGTTGTTCCTTATAACATCACTACATAAGAGATCCATGTGGTTTTATAAGAGAGGTAATCTTATCCCTATGTACATTGGCCCCTATGAAATCCTTGATCACATAGTAATAGTATCCAATCTACTTATACTTCCCAAAAATCTAGCTCAAGCCCATAATTCATTCCACATGTCACTCTTAAGAAAGTAAATACATATCCCTTCATATTTATAGAATCTAGAGGTGGTACAACTAGAACATGGTATATCTTATGAGGAGAATCTGGTGGAGCTGATAGAGCGTATATACAAGGTTCTACATTACAAGAATAACCACCTCGTAAATGTGTTTTCGAGGAACCATAAATATGAAGATGTGATGTGAGAACTACAGTAGATAATGAGGCGGAAGTACCCACAAATTTTCTCAACTAAGAGAACAAGTAGAAAACACAGAGGACAAATTTCATTGGGGGATGTAATGACACATTCGTTTTAAATGATATTTTTTTCTAAACAAATGTGTGTTATTTTGTTTTATACACAAAAAATCATACATCTTTATTAATTAGGAATAAATGAAAATATGAAAATCACGATTCGAATATTACATTTCTGTTGGTATAATATGATCATTGTTCAATATGATCGTTCGAAAAAATAAATTTTTTTAATATTTTTTATATTATAATGTGTAAGTACAAATGATAATGAATAATTAATGATGAAAGTAGAAACGATGGCCTCAACCAGTAGAGTGATTCATTATGAAGCCCATTTTTTTGACCTTTGGATGGAGGTTTCATCATTGGGTTCTACCTTGACCAAGACCATGCTAAGATTCAATAAATTTAGATATAATGAAATCGTTTATAGGAGATGTTCAAGATAGTGTAAATTACCACCTGGCAGATGTTAGATGAGTGGTCTCATTAATATATAACCATTGTACACCTTACTCATAGGTCATATGCATGTTTTATAATAGGATATTTTTTGAGGCCCTAGTTACTTAAATTTTTACTCCACTATATAAATAAAATTTTTATTCCATCAAAACCATTTTAGGAATAGTATTTCTTAATAAAATTGAGATGGAATTTGATAAATTGATTTTTCTGAAACAAAAATTAATTTTTGACAAAGATATGAATAATTATAATAAATCAATATATTATGAATTATTATTATTTTAATTAAATAGTTTGATAAAGACACTCTTTTTTAAATATAAATTATCTATAAATTTCATGATTTTTCATGTGTCAAAAATTTCATTATACATTTTCAATCCGTAATTATTTTTAATTAATATTTATTTTTTAATTTAAAACATAGAATTATAATATTTAGATAGTTATACTACTAAAATTAAATATATATTTTTAAATACCAATTCAAAAATTAGGTTAGGTTGAATTTATGAAAATTTTCTAAAATACATTATTTTTTCATGAATAGTGAAAATACAGTTTGAGTTTTTCAGTTTTCTTGATGAATCCATAATTATGTGATAATTATGTAAAAACTAATTAACCACTATTCAAGACATAGAACATGTTATTTAATACTATATTTTATTTTAATATATTTTAATCAATTTCAATACCTATAATTTACTTTCCAAATTCTAAAATGGAAACTTTAACATTAAAAACTTAATTTTAGGGGAAACATTATTTTTCCATGACAAAATAAGGAATAAAAAAGGATTATAGAATATTGTAAAATTAAATAACCTAAAATATGACCTAAGTGTCCAAAATCAGGAGAAAATACCATGTTCTATCCTATAGTGTTTTATTTTCAACAATTGAGGTTTCCAAGGCCTATAATTGGAAATTTACAAAACAATCCTCCACTTTTTCTATAATACCTAATAATTTCTCCATTACTATATAATTACCCAACCATTGGTCCATTTATTTTTACTCCCAAACCATAATATATGAATATATGGTTTTGTTACCTCCCAAGGACTCATCCCATGGTTTCCTCAATCCCCCAAGGTCCCAATCTTAATGTTTAAAGAACAACTCTTAAACGTGATGGAAATATAATTATTTTCTCTTAGTTTTAATAACCAATTCATGTATATGTATTATTAATTTTACATTAAATATGTATTATTTCCTTTATATTCATTCCCTTACTTCTAAATTATTATTTTCAATGGGATACCCATGTACCTTCTCTTTTTACCGTTTTCTAAAACCATGTTTTATACCTTTTATGACTTCGAATTTACTTATCAAAATGACCATCCTCTCCCCAAGAAATTATTATTTTTTGAATACCCACTTCTATTTATTTTATATATGTATTCACCAAAATGTAAAAAATATTTTTCTTATTCTAGTATTTATATACATAAAACCTATATTCCCTTTTTGTGGGTTAAAATGACATAATGATCATGTTTTTAAACACTTTTTGAAATGCAATGATTTTGATATAGAAACTATTTTATTTTATTCTCCATAGGTTATTTATGAAATTATTTATTATGATCTATGTGGATTACATGAAAATTAATACATATGATGGGTTTTACCTAATAGTGCTCCAATAAATTAGGTAAAAAATGTTATCTCTAGAGATGATATGTTTTAAAATACATTGGTGAATAACCTAGAAAATTTTTATGACACCTCACTAACAAGCCTTGGTTATATTATTAATAATGACACATTTAAATTTCGTATCCACATTTTAATGTTGTGATTAATTTTCCTTTTATTATGATATTCCTCATGTTCCCTTTATCATGTCATAATGAGGTTTCTCCTGTTATGATTTTTATTCATTAAGATCACATATAAACTATTTCACTTGATTTTCCTTACTGGGTATTATGCACACTAATTCCCTTGATATAAGTCCCTAGGTTATGATACATAATTGATTTACATATGATGAACCTTTTAAGAAGCATTTCAAGTGGATTAGAATAATTTTATAAGTTTTCATTTATTATTTAACATTTTTGAAGAAAATAATCTTTAAAAGATCCTTAATTTTTATAATGTAATGAAAATTTATGTAATAAATTGGTGGAATTAAATATATAAGGAAAAAATAGAGTGTTTCAAGAATCAAAATAAGTGAATTTATTCCCAAAAATATAATGATTCTGATAATGAAATTGAAATGGTGACATTTCCACAGATGAAGATAGAGACAAGAATGTTTAAGCTAAATTCATTTATATTCTGAAAGATTCTGACAGTGTGGAAGGTGATAAAAAATAATATTATCAAATTTTATACATTATGAACGAATAATTAAATGATTTCATTTATATAATATTTAAATTATAGATAGAAAATAATACTTAAAATAAAACCTTTCTGGAGAAGAATCCAAGAATATATGAATATGATAATAACAAAATTTGTTTAGTTACCATTATTAGTGAATTAAATGTTCCTCCTGATGAATAAAATATGAACCCAAGTGATGTTAAAATATAATATTCTATAAAATTAAAATAGAATAAATTACTAAAAAATTAATTAGCTGATGTATAAATTTGGTGAAATAAGAGAAGTAGCTTTATTCATAGGTTAATTTTCATAAATGTAGTAAATAAGGGAAATTAAAATGGAATACTAAGTGACAACATATCATCACTAAAACTAAAAATATAAATTACATTTGGAATATTTATGTTTATAAAATATATTAATATATATTCTAAATATTATGTAATCATGTTATGATATAAACCTATCAAAGTATTTTTTATCAAGTTAATTATTTTATAACATATAATTTTGTGTTTTAGAAGTTTGAAGTTATCTTAATATAAAATATTGGTTAAATATAAATTTAAATAAAACATTTAAAATTTATAAAATAAATTTTTACAATACGTTACATTCCACTCAATGGATAAAAATTAAAAAAGATAACACTAAAATTAATATTGAACATAAAAAAAATATTAGGTTTTTTGAAGATATTCATAGAACATGTGAGTGGATGGTTCATTTTACTATAATTTTATTGACAATGTTTCCAACATATATTGAGGATCTAATGAATGTTAATGTCTCTTAAATATATAATAATTTAAAGAACAAAATATTGGGCATTGTTGTCTCTTGATGGTTAATACAAAGTGAATATATGGGTACTTGATAGTGAAAACTCATCTAATGTGTTGGGTAAGCTTAACTTTACTAAAGAGTTAAAAGAGTGAGATTGATGTTAAATTTAATTTGGAAATGATATTTCACTTATAAAAAAGGGGATTATAAATTCTAAATTTTTAAACCAAATACTATAATTATTTGACTCATGCTTTTAAAATTGACTAAATCGTAATCCATTAAGTGTATCATATTTGAGTTACAATAGAAATGATTTCTTGTTAAGAAAAAATGATAATGTTACTAATATGGATAAATATGGGAGGAAAAAAATTATAGGATAACGTACAAGATGAAATTTGATACAAATTTTAAATTTTATAAACTCATTTTATATCGGTATAAAAAAGATATAGTCACTATAGTATAGAAAATTTGTGATTTTTACCAATGGAATATGTGAATTCGAGTATTAAGTATATTATTTATATTATTAAAAATATAAAAATTGAAATATAAATTATATAACATGTTTGTAAAATATAAAATATTTTCAACAGTCTATTTAAAAGGGATTATATTCAAACAATTAAGTTTTTTAGATAATTTTTCTCTTTTCTGTGGGAACATGAACCCAAGTTACAATCACGGTGATAAATATTTCATATCTTTTATTGATTACTTTTGTAAAGTGAATATTATTATAGATATAACCCTTACATATTCTTATGAATTTATTTGATTAATTTTTCTAAACTATGTATTTTCTGATCATTTATAACTATTTAAGGAATTAATTATTCATTTTTAAGCATTAGAAAATATGATAAAATGGGGGGGATTTGCATCATGATAAATAGACATGAATTTTTTATATTAATATTTAATTTGTGTTTTTTTCAATGAAATATATTATCATAAAAAAATAAATTTTGTCAAGAAAATATATTAGGATCATAGATAGGTTTCACACTATAATGGGAGGTGTTGTGAATATATTCACTATATAAAAATATATTTAATTGATATGGGGGAGGTTTTATACTATATAATGAGATATTTCATCATAAAACACTTAGGGACATTTCATCCAAGGGTTCGTGATTAATTTGAAATTTTATAGAATGAGGCAATAAATCTTGATGTTCATAGACATTTTATAATATTCCCATGTATAATTTTTATTTCATTTCAACTAAATAATTTCAATACCTAAAAACTTATAAAATTATTTTCATATTTTTGTTTTCGTTAGACTCATAAACCAAACCCTTTACCTTTTATTTCCCCATTTCCTCTACCTTCTATATATTGTTTTAAACTTATTAAACCATTAATGAAGTTTATTTCTCCAACCAATCTTCTCTATTATCCCTCCACCCATTTCCCTCTTATTTATTTGGATGCAGGTTAGGGATTTGGTTCTGAATCCATAGAGTTTTATTGAATTAGGTTAGAATTAATTTGTTTCTTATCATCACCTCTGGTGGATTCTCAATATACGAAACTAAATATGATTTCACATAATTTCATTACAGAAAAAGGTGGTAGTTTATATTTTAATGAAATCATTAGACTAGGGTGGAAATGGTTTATGAATAGATATTGGGTAATATAAATTTTATTGGAAATGATCCATTGGGTATAGAAGGAGCTATTTGACACCCATTATATGAGTTTTCAACCATATGAGACCTCTTAATGTGTTTAAACATATCTATGCATTTAAATTGTTTAATTAACTATGTAAATTAATCATAAATTGGTTTTGTTTAATTATTATGCCTTTTTGATGAGTAAGGGGAACGTAAATGATGATAGTGTTTGGTGATTTCATGGTTGAGTATATAGATTAAAATAATAACTCTATCTTAATGGATTTTACCATAATATTAAATCCTTATAATTGGGTTAATATATTTATTTTATTTTTGAGTGGGAGTATTCTTGGTGATGGGATCTAATTATTATTCATGGGGCTAACGTTGATATAAGAATGTAGTGTGAAGCCAGCGGGGACACAATAATTCACCCCTGTTTATTCCTATGATCCTTTTGGTGGATCTGTGATTGTCTATGGGGTCATGTTTTTTTTAATGTAAAATTATACCTTTAGGTGTAATTATCTATTGGAAATATATTATAATACCTAATTAGGTCTTTTATGAGGTATTATGGTTCACCTTTCCAGAGATAGAGATACGGTAAATGTCCTAAAACAATAATTGTATAGTATATGCATGTTCTATTAGTGTAACATATAAGAAATGTGTGGTTTTGATGGTAAGTATGTTAATTAAATGTGTTTATGGACATTGTTATAATGGTAAATCCCAAGGGAAATGTAATTGGGCACGTTAGGGAGTGACGAGACTGTGACATGATAGATCATGGAATCGGGGAAAGTAATGGGAAGGATAATTATATATCAAAAATATTATGATTATTCCTAAAATTTAATTTAGGTGTGATATCAAACAACGATATGTAAAAGTATGATAGGTTTATTATTTATGGTTTTCCCAAAAATAGATATATGGGAACCCTCGATGATGGAAACATATGGATTATTACACCCTATAACACAATAATTCTATAATTAAATGATTCTAAAAACAAATTTCACATTATAACATTTTTAGGATCCTTTGAATATATATTTTTATATAATTATAAATATTATTTCACAAAAAAGTGGGTATTTTCATATAGTATACATTTTTTCTAAAAAACATATTCTTATTCTTACACTGAGGTCTCATTAATGACACTTTTCCTTCATTAATTATATATCCCCATTGATATTAATTTGATACCAAAACATCTTTTATTCATATTAAAACATATGAAAATCTGGGATGAGAAAAAAAATCTAATTAAGGGATATATATAAAATTATGGAAACATATTAGTCAATTTGAGAAAAATTAAAATCCTTAATGAAGTTGTTCCTTTTATATAATAAAATTAAATTACAAATATTCATTTACTTATTCCTGAAATAAACATCGAAGCCCAAACTTTTTCAAAAAAAATTAATATAAAAGATAAATTAAAAATTATAACCATTTTAGTTTCTTAAGAAAACACAAAAACACCTAA